>WNWK01000759.1:0-15000 GCA_009830355.1 Cherax destructor
CTATTCTCTATCAGTTTAAAATACTAGGCATGTCAGCAATGGCTCTCTCGATCGAGTTGGCAATCAAGGCACTTCACCGCCATCAAGGCACTTCACAGTCATCAAGACACTTCACCATTATCAAGACACTTCACCGTCATCAAGACACTTCACCGTCATCAATACATTTCACCCTCATCAAGACACTTCACCATCATCAAGGCACTTCACCGTCGTCAAGACCCTTCACCATCATCAAGACACTTCTCCGTTATCAAGACACTTCACTGTCATCAAGACACTTCACCGTCATCAAGACACTTCACCATCATCAAGGCACTTCACCGTCATCAAGAAACTTCACTGTCATCAAGACACTTCACCGTCATCAAGACACTTCACCGTCATCAAGGCACTTCACCTTCATCAACGCACTTCACCGTCATCAAGGCACTTCACCGTCATCAAAACACTTCACCGTCATCAAGACACTTCACCGTCATCAAGGCACTTCACCGTCATCAAGGCACTTCTCCGTCATCAAGACACTTCACCGTCATCAAGGCACTTCAAAGTCATCAAGGCACTTCACCGTCATCAAGGCACTTCACCGTCATCAAGACACTTCACCGTCATCAAGGCACTTCACCGTCATCAAGGCACTTCACCGTCATCGAGGCACTTCACCGTCATCTAGACACTTCACCGTCATCAAGACACTTCACCGTCATCAAGACACTTCACCGTCATCAAGGCACTTCACCGTCATCAAGGCACTTCACCGTCATCAAGGCACTTCAACGCCATCAAGGCATTTCACCGTCATCAAGACACTTCACTGTCATCAACACACTTCACTGTCATCAAGGCACTTCACCGTCATCAAGGCACTTCACCGTCATCAAGGCACTTCACCGTCATCTAGACACTTCACCGTCATGAAGATACTTCATCATCGTCAAGGCACTTCACCGTCATCAAGACACTTCACCATCATCAAGACACTTCACCGTCATCCAGACACTTCACCGTCATCAAGACACTTCACCGTCATCAAGGCACTTCACCGTCATCTAGACACTTCACCGTCGTCAAGACACTTTACCATCATCAAGGCACTTCATTGTCATCAAGACACTTCACCGTCATCAAGACACTTCACCATCATCAAAACACTTCACCGTTATCAAGACACTTCACCGTTATCAAGACACTTCACCGTCATCAAGACACTTCGCCGTCATCAACACACTTCACCGTCATCAAGGCACTTCACCGTCATCAAGGCACTTCACCGTCATCAATGCACTTCACCGTCATCAAGGCACTTCACCGTCATCAGATACTTCACCGTCATCAAGACACTTCACAGTCATCAAGACACTTCACCGTGATCAAGACACTTCACAGTCATCAAGGCACTTCACCGTCAACAAGGCACTTCACCGTCATCAAGGCATTTCACTGTTATCAAGGCACTTCACCGTCATCAAGGCACTTCACCGTCATCAAGACTTCACCGTCATCAAGACACTTCACCGTCATCACGGCACTTCACCGTCATCAAGGCACTTTTCCGTCTTCAAGGCACTTCACCGTCATCAAGGCACTTCACCGTCATCAAGGCACTTCACCGTCATCAAAGCACTTCACCGCCATCAAGACACTTCACCGTCATCAAGGCACTTCACCGTCATCAAGACACTTCACCCTCATCAAGGCACTTCACCGTCATCAAGGCACTTCACCGTCATCAAGGCAGCTCACCCTCAACAAGGCAGTTCACCGTCATCAAGGCAGCTCACGTTCATCAAGGCAGTTCACCGTCATCAAAACACTTCACCGTCATCAAGACACTTCACCGTCATCAAGGCACTTCACCGTCATCAAGACACTTCACCGTCATCAAGGCAGCTCACCCTCATCAAGACACTTCACCGTCATCTAGACACTTCACCGTCATCAAGACACTTCATTGTCATCAAGACGCTTCATCGTCATAAAGACACTTCACCGTCATCAAGGCAGCTCACCGTCATCAAGACACTTCATCGTCATCAAGACACTTCACCGTCATCAAGGCAGCTCACCGTCATCAAGACACTTCACCGTCATCAAGACACTTCACCGTCATCAAGACACTTCACCGTCATCAAGACACTTCACCGTCATCAAGACACTTCACCGTCATCAAGACTCTTCACCGTCATCAAGACACTTCACCGTCATCAAGACACTTCACCGTCATCAAGGCAGCTCACCTTCATCAAGACACTTCACCGTCATCAAGACACTTCACCGTCATCAAGACACTTCACTGTCATCAAGACACTTCACCGTCATCAAGACACTTCACCGTCATCAAGGCAGCTCACCTTCATCAAGACACTTCACCGTCATCAAGACACTTCACCGTCATCAAGACACTTCACTGTCATCAAGGCACCACTCAGACCTCCTCCTCCTTGTCTTGTAGCCAGTCTCTTGTTTACAAGAAGCTTGGAAGTTGTACCACAAGACACTTAAAGGGCAGGACAGCATCATCTCACCTCCTTCAGGAGACACTCACATATAGCTCAATTCCACAAAAATGTTTTTGATATTGATCTGAGCCTCTCCAAGAGGCCTATGAGGGTCTCCTCACAAACTCAACAAGCCTTCCTAATTAAATGTATTCAACGTAAACAATCCATATAACGGACAAGCTTTAAGTTTTCCCGCTTCCTTTTCTAGGTTATTTTCAGCTGTATAATTATCTACGGACCTTTAAGTTATCCTCGAAGG
The DNA here is from genome assembly GCA_009830355.1 of Cherax destructor. Taxonomy (NCBI): domain Eukaryota; kingdom Metazoa; phylum Arthropoda; class Malacostraca; order Decapoda; family Parastacidae; genus Cherax; species Cherax destructor. The sequence continues at coordinate 2,764 of WNWK01000759.1, forward strand.
AAGACCTTTAAGTTATCCTCGAAGGAAGACCATTAAGTTATCCTCGAAGGAAGACCTTTAAGTTATCCTCGAAGGAAGACCTTTAAGTAATCCTCGAAGAAAGACCTTTAAGTTATCCTCGAAGGAAGACTTTTAAGTTATCCTCGAAGGAAGACCTTAAAGTTATCCTCGAAGGAAGACCTTTAAGTTATCCTCGAAGGAAGACCTTTAAGTTATCCTCGAAGGAAGACCTTTAAGTTATCCTCGAAGGAAGACCTTTAAGTTATCCTCGAAGGAAGACCTTTAAGTTATTCTCGAAGGAAGACCTTTAAGTTATCCTCGAAGGAAGACCTTTAAGTTATCCTCGAAGGAAGATCTTTAAGTTATTCTCGATGGAAGACCTTTAAGTTATGCTGGAAGGAAGACCTTTAAGTTATCCTCGAAGGAAGACCATTAAGTTATCCTCGAAGGACGACCTTTAAGTCATCCTCGAAGGAAGACCATTAAGTTATCCTCGAAGGAAGATCATTAAGTTATCCTCTAAGGAAGACCTTTAAGTAATCCTCGAAGAAAGACCTTTAAGTTATCCTCGAAGGAAGACTTTTAAGTTATCCTCGAAGGAAGACCTTAAAGTTATCCTCGAAGGAAGACCTTTAAGTTATCCTCGAAGGAAGACCTTTAAGTTATCCTCGAAGGAAGACCTTTAAGTTATCCTCGAAGGAAGACCTTTAAGTTATCCTCGAAGGAAGACATTTAAGTTATCCTCGAAGGAAGACCTTTAAGTTATCCTCGAAGGAAGACCTTTAAGTTATCCTCGAAGGAAGACCTTTAAGTTATCCTCGAAGGAAGACCTTTAAGTTATCCTCGAAGGAAGACCTTTAAGTTATCCTCGAAGGAAGACCTTTAAGGGCTACCAGAATATTTTTTCTTCCACCCATTTTTCGTTTTGCATTTGTTAATGACTCCGGAAGGACTCGTTAGATAGGCTTCAAATTTTAACGCTTGTGTATGGAAACTTCTGCCAGTTGCTTAGAACAATTAGCATTGGTACATGACCTATAACCAAAGCTGTTTAACCCATTTCCAGAATCCTGAAATGGTTCTGTCGATACCTTCCTTAGTCGTGGCTTAGTCTATGTCGATACCTTCCTTAGTCGTGGCTTAGTCTATGCTGATACCTTCCTTAGTCATTACTTAGTCTCTGTCGATACCTTCCTTAGTCATTACTTTGTCTCTGTCGATACCTTCCTTAGTCATTACTTTGTCTCTGTCGATACCTTCCTTAGTCATTACTTAGTCTATGTCGATACCTTCCTTAGTCATTACTTTGTCTCTGTCGATACCTTCCTTAGTCATTACTTAGTCTCTGTCGATACCTTCCTTAGTCATTACTTTGTCTCTGTCGATACCTTCCTTAGTCATTACTTTGTCTCTGTCGATACCTTCCTTAGTCGTGGCTTAGTCTATGCTGATACCTTCCTTAGTCATTACTTAGTCTCTGTCGATACCTTCCTTAGTCATTACTTTGTCTCTGTCGATACCTTCCTTAGTCATTACTTTGTCTCTGTCGATACCTTCCTTAGTCATTACTTAGTCTATGTCGATACCTTCCTTAGTCATTACTTTGTCTCTGTCGATACCTTCCTTAGTCGTGGCTTAGTCTATGTCGATACCTTCCTTAGTCATTACTTTGTCTCTGTCGATACCTTCCTTAGTCATTACTTTGTCTCTGTCGATACCTTCCTTAGTCATTACTTAGTCTCTGTCGATACCTTCCTTAGTCATTACTTTGTCTCTGTCGATACCTTCCTTAGTCATTACTTTGTCTCTGTCGATACCTTCCTTAGTCGTGGCTTAGTCTATGCTGATACCTTCCTTAGTCATTACTTAGTCTCTGTCGATACCTTCCTTAGTCGTGGCTTAGTCTATGCTGATACCTTCCTTAGTCGTGGCTTAGTCTATGTCGATATCTTCCTTAGTCGTGGCTTAGTCTATGTCGATATCTTCCTTAGTCGTGGCTTAGTCTATGTCGATACCTTCCTTAGTCATTACTTTGTCTCTGTAGATACCTTCCTTAGTCATTACTTTGTCTCTGTCGATACCTTCCTTAGTCGTGGCTTAGTCTATGTCGATATCTTCCTTAGTCGTGGCTTAGTCTATGTCGATACCTTCCTTAGTCATTACTTTGTCTCTGTCGATACCTTCCTTAGTCGTGGCTTAGTCTATGTCGATACCTTCCTTAGTCATTACTTTGTCTCTGTCGATACCTTCCTTAGTCGTGGCTTAGTCTATGCTGATACCTTCCTTAGTCGTGGCTTAGTCTATGTCGATATCTTCCTTAGTCATTACTTTGTCTCTGTCGATATCTTCCTTAGTCGTGGCTTAGTCTATGTCGATACCTTCCTTAGTCATTACTTTGTCTCTGTCGATACCTTCCTTAGTCGTGGCTTAGTCTATGCTGATACCTTCCTTAGTCGTGGCTTAGTCTATGTCGATATCTTCCTTAGTCGTGGCTTAGTCTATGTCGATATCTTCCTTAGTCGTGGCTTAGTCTATGTCGATACCTTCCTTAGTCATTACTTTGTCTCTGTAGATACCTTCCTTAGTCATTACTTTGTCTCTGTCGATACCTTCCTTAGTCGTGGCTTAGTCTATGTCGATATCTTCCTTAGTCGTGGCTTAGTCTATGTCGATACCTTCCTTAGTCATTACTTTGTCTCTGTCGATACCTTCCTTAGTCGTGGCTTAGTCTATGTCGATACCTTCCTTAGTCATTACTTTGTCTCTGTCGATACCTTCCTTAGTCGTGGCTTAGTCTATGCTGATACCTTCCTTAGTCGTGGCTTAGTCTATGTCGATACCTTCCTTAGTCATTACTTTGTCTCTGTCGATACCTTCCTTAGTCGTGGCTTAGTCTATGCTGATACCTTCCTTAGTCATTACTTTGTCTCTGTCGATACCTTCCTTAGTCGTGGCTTAGTCTATGCTGATACCTTCCTTAGTCGTGGCTTAGTCTATGTCGATACCTTCCTTAGTCGTGGCTTAGTCTATGCCGATACCTTCCTTAGTTGTGGCTTAGTCTATGCCGATACCTTCCTTAGTCGTGGCTTAGTCTATGCCGATACCTTCCTTAGTCGTGGCTTAGTCTATGTCGATACCTTCCTTAGTTGTGGCTTAGTCTATGCCGATACCTTCATAGTCGTGGCTTAGTCTATGTCGATACCTTCCTTAGTCCTGGCTTTTTCTCTGTCGATACCTTCCTTAGTCGTGGCTTTTTCTCTGCCGATACCTTCTTAGTCATTACTTTGTCATTTACTACTAACCTCAGAAACCCGTTGACTTGACCTGATGTTTATCTCCTCTTAGCTCTTCCCCTTTTTAGTATTTTCTTTGCATTTCCTCTCTTCTGCCTAAGTGGATTCAGTGTTCTCCTTGGTATCTTGTCCTACCCTCGTGGACCATTAGCTCTCCTGCATTGCTACCTTGCACTTGTCCTTAGTCCCTTAGACTGCCTCCACTGCTACTACCACTGCTACTACCACTGCTACTACCACTGCTACTACCACTGCTACTACCACTGCTACTACCACTGCTACTACCACTGCTACTACCACTGCTACTACCACTGCTGCTACTACTAATGCTTGGCTAACTTTCCACTCGTTGACTCTTGTGTCAACACCACTTATTGCCACGTCTCCCTCTGTTGCACTCCTTATACTACTACTAATATTACTATTACTACTACTACTACTACCTTCTCTTATGTTCGTTCCCATAGGCTCAGAGACCCTTGGCTCATGGGGAAAGAGTGCATCTAAGTTCCTCAAGGAGCTGGGCAAAAGACTCAACAGGGTAACTAGGGATCCCAGGGCAGCTAGTTTTCTGTTCCAGCGACTCAGCGCTGCTGTTCAGAGGGGTAATGCATGCTGTATTCTGGGCACGCGCACCAGCTCGGAAGAGCTGGATGAGATTTTCGCATTATAATCAGTGACAAAGATGTAACAATATGTACTAGACATGTATCTCTCACCTCGTGTACTGTATATGCCATCTTTATATCAACAATGTATCTCTTAAATCTTTTGTACCATATTATGTAATAAAACATACCTATTGGAAAAAAAAATTAAAAGATGGGTGGTAGGAGAAGTGGAATATTCAAATGGCATCAGGAAGAAATCCAAATATTCTTCCTTGAAGCCTTTTATCCACTTCTCGAGGCTATGGGTCCCACAATTTGTACCAGAGGTGGACCCCATTATATATATATATATATATATATATATATATATATATATATATATATATATATAATATAATATATATATATATATATATATATATATATATATATATATATATATATATATATATAATATATATATATATATATATATATATATATATATATATATATATATATATATATATATATCCGGCTTCCTTGCCTCCGTGCTTGTGTGTGAACAGTTAATGGATCTAAACGTGTTCATAAGTATCATTCTTGTGTGTGTGTGTTATCTGTGTATTGTTCCAGTCACGGTATTGTGTTTTTTATTGTTGTTAAAGCAGTTTCTATGCTAAACAACTATTTTATAAGAAAAAGATTAAGTTCAGTTGATGTGAATCCTGTTTTTAGTATTAACATTATATTTATTGACAATTTGTAAAATTCATGTTATCATATAAGATTTTAACTGAGTCAGCGACCGGGAAAAAAAGTGCTAGTGGTTTGGCACAATTAAAATAAAATTATCGTTTATAAGTATCCTTTTTTTTTACTGAGAGAATAATACCAAAAAGAAATAATAGGCTAAAAAATTACTGACTTATGGAGTGTTGAAGTTGGGATAAAATAATCCCGCGATGGCAACATCGTCGTGTTTCCAGAAAAATATCGTTTTTTTTTTATTGCATTGTCCATGCATCAATAATATTGATGGTGTTGCTCCCTGGAATGTTCTTATTATCTGTCTTATGGCAGACAAATGGAAATCACTGAATTTTGGCTTCCTTCCAGTTTTCACCTGGAACAAATTGCAATCATTTAACCTTCCATATTTAAGAGGTGAAAAAATAATTTCATATACCATATGAAACTTTTCCTGACACAATCGACTGATCCTTTGCATGTCTGATTTGTCAAACTAATGTTTATTATTTATGTAATCGATAACTGTAAGTGGTTTCGTATAGATTATTTTCTTATATCTGTGAACCTTCCCATTTTGTTTCATTTTATATCTGTTTATTGTTGTCATCAATGTCACATCCCTCTTATCATGTCATCTACAGTAAATGCCATGAAATACTTTCACTTCATAATGAGGTAATGACTTGTCTGTGAATAATTTCTGCTACTTGGCAAGATGCGGGACAATCAACTGTCATGACGACAACAACAGATATTCCTGAACCACCTCTGTGGATTACTAGGGTTTACTTGCCTTTGAACAGTCATATCTAATACTATACTGGTACCTCAATCACACGTCACAGTCATATCTAACACTATACTGGTACCTCAATCACACGTCACAGTCATATCTAACACTATACTGGTATCTCAATCACACATCACAAACAGTCATATCTAACACTATACTTGTACCTCAAGCACACGCCACAAACAGTCATATCTAACACTATACTGGTACCTCAATCACACGTCACAAACAGTCATATCTAACACTATACTGGTACCTCAATCACACGTCACAAACAGTCATATCTAACACTATACTGGTACCTCAATCACACGTCACAAACAGTCATATCTAACACTATACTGGTACCTCAATCACACGTCACAAACAGTCATATCTAACACTATACTGGTACCTCAATCACACGTCACAAACAGTCATATCTAACACTATACTGGTACTCAATCACACGTCCAGTCATATCAACACTATACTGGTACTCAATCACACGTCACAAACAGTCATATCTAACACTATACTGGTACCTCAATCACACGTCACAAACAGTCATATCTAACACTATACTGGTACCTCAATCACACGTCACAAACAGTCATATCTAACACTATACTGGTACCTCAATCACACGTCACAAACAGTCATATCTAACACTATACTGGTACCTCAATCACACGTCACAAACAGTCATATCTAACACTATACTGGTACCTCAATCACACGTCACAAACAGTCATATCTAAACTATACTGGTACCTCAATCACACGTCACAACAGTCATATCTAACACTATACTGGTACCTCAATCACACGTCACAAACAGTCATATCTAACATATACTGGTATCTCAATCACACGTCACAAACAGTCATATCTAACACTATACTGGTACCTCAATCCACGTCACAAACAGTCATTCTAACATATACTGGTACTCAATCACACGTCACAGTCATATCTAACACTATACTGGTACCTCAATCACACGTCACAGTCATATCTAACACTATACTGGTACCTCAATCACACGTCACAAACAGTCATATCTAACACTATACTGGTACCTCAATCACACGTCACAAACAGTCATATCTAACACTATACTGGTACCTCAATCACACGTCACAAACAGTCATATCTAACACTATACTGGTACTCAATACACGTCACAGTCATATCTAACACTATACTGGTACCAATCACACTCACAACATTTCAACACTTACTGGTACCTCAATACAGTCACAACAGTCATTCTACCAATATACTGGTACCTCAATACACGTCACAAACAGTCATATCTAACACTATACTGGTCTCAATACACGTCAACAGTCATATCTAACACTATATGGTACCTCAATCAAGTCAAAACAGTCATATCTAACACTATACTGGTACCTAATCACATCACAAAAGTCATATCTAACACTATACTGGTACCTCAATCACACATCACAAACGTCATATCTAACACTATACTGGTACCTCAATCGTCACCAGTCATATTAACACTATGGTACCTCAATCACGTCAACAGTTATCTAAATATACTGGTACTCAATACACTCACAAAGTCATATCAACACTATATGGTACTCAATACACGTCCAAAAGTCATATCTACCTATATTGGTACTCATCAATCACAGTAATTAACACACGGTCTCAATCACAGCACAAACAGTTATCTAACACTATACTGGTACCTCACACACTCAAAGTCATATCTAACACTATACTGGTACTCAATCAACTCACAAAGTCATATCTAACACTATACTGGTACTCAATCACACGCACAGTCATATCTAACACTATACTGGTACTCAATCACGTCAATCATATCTAAACTATATGGTACTCAATCACACGTCACAGTCATATCTAACACTATACTGGTACTCAATCACATCACAAACAGTCATATCTAAACTATACTGGTACTCAATCAACTCAAGTCATATCTAACACTATACTGGTCCTCAATCACACGTCACAAACAGTCATATCTAACACTATACTGGTACCTCAATCACACGTCAAGTCATATAACACTATACTGGTACCCAATCAACGTCACAAACAGTCATATCTACACTATACTGGTACCTAATCACACGTCACAGTCAATCTAACTATACTGGTACCTCAATCAACTCACAAACAATCATATCTAACACTATACTGGTACTCAATACACGTCAAAAGTCATATCTAACACTATACTGGTACCTCAATACACTCACAAAAGTCAATCTAACACTATACTGGTACCTAATCACAGTCACAGTCATATCTAACACTATACTGGTACCTAATCACACGTCACAAACAGTCATATCTAACACTATACTGGTACCTCAATCACACTCACAAACAGTCATATCTAACACTATACTGGTACCTCAATCACACGTCACAAACAGTCATATCTACACTATACTGGTACTCATCACACGTCACAGTCATATCTAACACTATACTGGTACCAATCAAGTCACAAACAGTCATATCAACACTATACTGGTACTCAATCACACTCAAACAGTCATATCTACACTATACTTGCTCAATCACACGTCACAGTCAACTAAACTATACTGGTACCAATCACAGTCACAGTCATCTAACCTATACTGGTACCAATCACACGTCACAACAGTCATATCTAACACTATACTGGTACTCAATACACGTCACAACAGTCATATCTAACACTATACTGTACCTCAATCACACGTCACAAAAGTCATATCTAACACTATTGGTACCTCAATCAGTCACAAACAGTCATATCTAACACTATACTGGTACCTAATCACACGTCACAGTCATATCTAACACTATCTGGTACCTCAATCACAGTCACAGTCATATCTAACACTATACTGGTACCTCAATCACACGTCACAAACAGTCATATCTAACACTATACTGGTACCTCAATACACGTCACAAACGTCATTCTAACAATATACTGGTACTCAATCACACGTCACAAACAGTCATATCTAACACTATACTGGTACTCAATCACACGTCACAAACAGTCATATCTAACACTATACTGGTACCTCAATCACACGTCACAAACAGTCATATCTAACCTATACTGGTACTCAATCACACTCACAAACAGTCATATCTAACACTATACTGGTACCTCAATCACTCACAAACGTCATATCTAACACTATACTGGTACCTCAATCACATGTCACAAACAGTCATATCTAACACTATACTGGTACCTCAATCACACGTCACAAACAGTCATATCTAACACTATACTGGTACCTCAATCACATCACAAACAGTCATATCTAACACTATACTGGTACCTCAATCACACGTCACAAACAGTCATATCTAACACTATACTGGTACCTCAATCACACGTCACAGTCATATCTAACACTATACTGGTACCTCAATCACACGTCACAGTCATATCTAACACTATACTGGTACCTCAATCACACGTCACAAACAGTCATATCTAACACTATACTGGTACCTCAATCACAAAACTGAAGTAATTTGCCCGAAATGCTCTGCATAACAAGGGGCTTTCTATGTAGTAGTATGTAATTATTATAATAATATCTTTATTTACTACAAGTACAAGGTATACAGGCCTAGCTGACATCAATGACATACTACTATATAGAAAGCCCCTTGTTATGCTGTGCATATTAGGTCAGTTTTGTCCCAGGATGCGACCCACACCAGTCGACTAACACCCAGGTACCCATTTTACTGATGGGTGAACATAGACAACCGGTGTAAAGAAACACGCCCAATGTTTCTATCCCTTCGCCGGGAATCGAACCGAGACACTCGCCGTGTGAAACGAGAGCTTTAGCCACCAGACCACCAGAGTCAGCCAAGCCTGTATACCTTGTGCATGTACTTGTAGAAATAAATATTATTATTATTATTAATATGCTGCCTAAGCGGCTAATTTATTGTGCGCCCCATACTCATACTGTGAGCGATAGTGGGAAAAACAGGATTTCAGAGATCACAATGGGTTTTTCCATTTTTGTCAGACACAACTAGGCATTACAAAGACCCATTGTGACTTCTGTAATCCTGTTTTTTATGGTTTGGGAAAGGTTACATCCCTGGACACCGGGAGGCCGGCTTCGATACAGACCAAGTTATAGTGGCTCTATATACCCCAGCAATAAACTGATTGTTTCCATTCCTATTCTGTTCCTATTTTCTATGTATGTTTGTAAGAAATAAATATTTTATTTTACTTTTTACTTTTTTATTTTTCTTACATTGCCAAGCTTTGGGCGATATATCTTCCCTGAGCACTGAGAGACAAGGCTTGATACGGCGCAAGTTGAAGTGGGCCTATAAACCCTCAACACGAAGGTATTATCCGTTTATGAAAACCGTCTTAAAAGGACTTCTGCGCCAGCCTTCGTCGGGTGTGGACGTCTCTCTCTCGCTTGAGTATCGGTGATAAATTTACCCCGGTCTCCCTGGGAGGCTTGTCTTCCTCTATTTTGCTCGCCAGCAACTAAAAGAACCTCAATGGAAATAAGTCACTCTGACTTTTTGGGTTATCCTAGGTTCTCTACACATATGCTGCTATGTATGATAATCTATGTAAATATATTTGTGTATACCTGAATAAACTTACTAACTACAGGGGGGACACCTGGTCATCGGTTTACTTTAGCCAGCTCCATTTTTTTCGTGCTCTGCGGATGATTCTTTAACTGTGTTTGGTGGGACGCCGGTTACTGAACTCACGTAGGGGTGTGGGCGTCCCGCTCTGCTGGGGCTTGGCAAGGCAGTCCATCGGATCTAATTGGGAACTTTAAGTTTCTATCTCTATTTACAAAGGAACTTTTTTTTTTTTTTTGTCTTTCATGGCCCAGCTTTGGGCCAGAAATCTTCCTCGTGTCATCGAGAAGTCTGGCTCGATACTGCTTGTCTGTCAGTGGCCCTGATAAACCCAACAACGAAAGAACTATCTTAAAAATGCCCTTAGTTAGGGTCGTAAGTTAAAAAATTGGTGTATCTTGTAAAGAAAAAAAGCTGTCTTCCTAATAACTGTCCGGTTAAAATTTTCAATATTCGATTTATTGTAGTTGATTTTACAAGTCTTTGTCATATATTTAATAGCATTCCCTCGCAGGGAAGGAGAGGAACCTTGATGACGGTGAAGGCCTCATGATCTAAGTAAGATAAGATTTCTTCGGATTTTTAACCCCGGAGGGTTAGCCACCCAGGATAACCCAAGAAAGTCAGTGCGTCATCGAGGACTGTCTGTCTTATTTCCATTGGGGTCCTTGATCTTGTCCCCCAGGATGCGACCCACACCAGTCGACTAACAACCCAGGTACCTATTTGCTGCTAGGTGAACATGACAACAGGTGTAAGGAAACACGTCGAAATGTTTCCACCCGCCGGGAATCGAACCCGGGCCCTCCGTGTGTGAAGTGAGAGCTCAAGCCACCAGACCACCGGGCTACACATTCCCTGGATCAAAACTAATTAGCTCACATTCTCCAGGCGTTGTTTGTTCCCTCAAGGTGAAAAAAATCCTTCCTCTGTAAGCTATACGTGTCGTAAGAGGAGACTTAAGTGCCGGGAGCAATAATTATGCTAATATTTCTACAAGTGCATGATACAGCATATACTACATTCTATTGCTGTACACTAACGGCGTCTTTCAAGGCAGGTGAAATTATTGTCTTGGAGAATATACAGAGAACCTTCACGGCACACGTAAGTATGATAAAACTCCAAAATTAATAGGAACGGCTGAAGTTCCTTGACTTGTATTACCTGGAAAGCAGGCGAGAAATATGCATGATAATATACACTTGGAAAATTCTAGAGGGACTAGTACCAAATATGCACATAAAAATCACTCCCTACTAAAGCAAAAGACTCAGCAGGCAATGCAACATCCCCTCAATGAAAAGCAGGGGCACCACGAGTACAGTAAGAGAACACAGTAAGTGTCCGGGGCCCAAGACTGTTCAACTGCCTCCCAGCATATATAAGGGGGATTACCAATAGACCCCTGGCTGTCTTCAAGAAGGCGCTGGACAGGCACCTAAAGTCGATTCCTGACCAGCCGGGTTGTGGTTCGTACGTTGGTTTGCATGTGGCCAGTAGTAACAGCCTGGTTGATCAGACCCTGATCCACTACAAGACCTGGTCACAGACCGGGCCGCGGGAGCATCGACCCCCGAAACCCTCTCCAGGTATAGACCATAGCTGACATCAGTGACATACTACTATATAGAAAGCCCCTGGTTATGCAGAGCATTTTGGGCAAATTAGGTTAATTTTGTCCCCAGGATGCAACCCACACCAGTCGACTAACACCCAAATACCTGACAGGTGAACATGGACAGCAGGTGTCTTCAGGAAACACATCCAGATGTTTCAAAGTGTTTCCACCTGTACCGGGGATCAAACAACAGACCTCAATGTGAGATGAGTGCGCTAGCAACTGAGCTACAGGAGTCATGTAACCTCTTCTCCTGTATGAATTACTAAAAATAAGATGGGATGTTTGAATGTGCATTGATGTGCAGATGATAAGACAGATGATTGCCGATGTTATGAATGGAAAGAAGTTGGATGTCGGAGCTTCAAGTGAAACAAAGCTGAAGGTAGTAGGGGAGTTTCAGCGGGGAGAAGTAAATGAGATTAAGTCATGAGTAGTATCTGAGAGAGTTAGAGCTAAGGAAAGGGTAGCAATAATGTTAAAGGAATCAGTTATGGCAGGAAAAGAGAGAATGTAAATGTATAAAAGTAAATTATTTAAAAA
>WNWK01000759.1:22500-35083 GCA_009830355.1 Cherax destructor
ACCTTGTCTATGGAAGTAAAGAGGGGAATGTATGAGAGTATAGTTATACCAACGCTCTTATATGGGTGTGAAGCATGGGTGATGAATGTTGCAACGACCAGAAGGCTGGAGGCAGTGGAGATGTCATGTCTGAGGTCAATGTGTGGTGTGAATATAATGCAGAGAATTCGGAGTTTGGAAATTAGGAGGAGGTGCGGGATTACCAAAACGATTGTCCAGAGAGCTGAGGAGGGGTTGTTGAGGTGGTTTGGACATGTAGAGAGAATGGAACGAGACAGAGTGACTTCGAGAGTGTATAAATCTGTAGTGGAGGGAAGGCGGGGTAGGGGTCGGCCTAGGAAAGGTTGGAGGGAGGGGGTAAAGGAAGTTTTGTGTGCGAGGGGCTTGGACTTCCAGCAAGCATGTGTGAGCGTATTTGATAGGAGTGAATGGAGGCATATGGTTTTTAATACTTGACGTGCTGTTGGAGTGTGAGCAAAGTAACATTTATGAAGGGATTCAGGAAACCGGCAGGCCGGACTTGAGTTCTGGAGATGGGAAGACAGTGCCGGCACTCTGAAGGAGGGGTGTTAATGTTGCAGTTTTATAACTGTAGTGTAAAGCACCTTCTGGCAAGACAGTGATGGAGTGAATGATGATGAAAGTTTTTCTTTTTCGGGCCACCCTGCCTTGGTGGGAATCGGCCGATGTGTTAATAAAAAAAAAATATATATATACACACTACTGTATTGTGTACACTGACGCCTTTCAAAAATCTCTCCATTTTTCCACATACAGTGGACCCCCGGTTTTCGTGATTTTTTCGTTCCAGAATGCTGTTCAAGAGCCATTACCAAACGAATTTATTCCCATAAGGAATAATGTAAAGTAGACTAGTCTTTTTAGACCCCCAAAAATACACTTACAAAAGCATTTAAAAAAATACACTTACATAAAAGGGCGAGTTTAGAGCAGGACGAACACCGGGGGTCCACTGTATATTAATATTTAGTATTATATTTTTCATAATTAAAGTAACAAAATGTATTCAGGTTCTCTTTTTTGTATTTTGTAAAGCTTATTCATAAGCCTCACAAAAATGTATTATGCACTATGCTTTTTTAAAATCTTCCAATGCAAATTAAAAATCACAATTTTGTAATGCTACAATGATTAGTTTTATACTGGCAGAAAACACGAATCTCTCTCTACTCCATTTAATGTATTATTTTGTCACCTTAAAAGTATGTACGTATATACAAAAATTTGAATCTTTTAGAAAAATTATTCTTAAAATATTTCTATATACATTGCAGTAATTACTGATACATTTGTATCCTGTCATGTAATATGGTACTTAGTAATTTATCATGATTCATTTTGAAAGTGGCACCCATTGAACATCACAAGTTGTACATTTTGTGGTCAGAATATTAATAAATTTTATATTTAGACTTTGCTATAACTATCATAGTAAATAATAGATCCAGTGAATGACCATACAGAATCTTAAACTATAGTAACATGACATTAACAAGGCATTACAGTATTACATAATGATTCATCTTTTATAATTTTGGCCAGGATATAATGTAAAGTCTTTGAAGATCTCGCCTGCCAGAAGCATGCCAAAATTTGAGGTAAAAGATGACTTAAGTGAAAGTTTTCGTCACCTAGGAATATCTCCAGTGGAAGCTTCTATGTCTGCAACTTGTATAATGTCAACTACTGGTAACTCACTTGTAAAACCGCTGCACAACACTCAGGAATACAGGTGAGACAGAGTAGGATCTGATATTGTATTGGAGATTTTCCCCTTCGTGGAGAAGTGGCCTTGATGCTGGTGAAAAGCTTGATCCAGTGAATTGGAGCCATCCTCCTACTCCTGGGGTCAGTTCCTCAGGTGCTGTTTGACAATATGAATTTACTGTTCTTCTTGATTATACAATAATAATAATAATAATAATAATAATAATAATTGGAATTTCCTAACAAATGCAGTCAGTGAATATTTGGGACTTGTTTCTATACTTTCTCTACCCTCACAACCTGACCTTTTCTGTTGATTGCCTGCTCAGTCAGGCTATTGTAGCCTGTTAAGCAATTCTTTACATGATATCTACATCTTACAAAAAAAAAGTTCCACTCTTAGATTTTGAATTATAAAAGAAGTTTTTAAATAAAATGACAGCACAGAAGATGATTGTTTCTATATGTTCATTCTACAGCTTGGCAACTGTTAGATTTTAATTGGTTATTAAAGTGCCCGGTTTGTACGGTGACTAAAGATATGAGTGACTTGGGGAATTTGTAAGATGGCAACCTCTTGTACAGTAGGGCCCCACTTTACGGCATTCCGCTAATATGGACATTTCAAATTATGACCAAAACTCGCTATACGTCTTCCCCACCTGTCTTTCTAATACAGTCACCGCGCCCCACCCGGTTTGTTTACATTCTCCATGAGCACTGCGTCTCTCCATTATGTTTGGAAACTCCAAAATTTCAACTGTTTTAAAGTAATTTCATGTTTTATATATATACGTACACTGATAATTATACTAGTGTACCTGTACCTAAATAAACTTACACACTGTGCTGGCGTGCAGGTACGTACACATTAAGATCACTAAGAGTGTCTTAATAGTTTTTTTTTTTCTCAACAAGTCGGCCGTCTCCCACCGAGGCAGGGTGACCCAAAAAGAAAGAAAATCCACAAAAAGAAAATACTTTCATCATCATTCAACACTTTCACCACACTCATACATAATCACTGTCTTTGCAGAGGAGCTCAGATATGACAGCTAAGAATAGTCCCTCCCAGGTGTCACTATCCCAGACCCCTCCTTTAAAGTGCAGGCATTGTACTTCCCATTTCCAGGACTCAAGTCCAACTAAATCAATTAACTGGTTTCCCTGAATCCCTTCACAAAACGTTACCCTGCTCACACTCCAACAGATCGTCATGTCCCAAAAACCATTCGTCTCCATTCACTCCTATCTAACACGCTCACACATGCTTGCTGGAAGTCCAAGCCCCTCGCCCACAAAACCTCCTTTACCCCTTCCCTCCAACCTTTTCTAGGACGACCCCTACCCCGCCTTCCTTCCCCTACAGATTTATATGCTCTCCAAGTCATTCTACTTTGATCCATTCTCTCTAAATGACCAAACCACCTCAACAACCCCTCTTCAGCCCTCTGACAAATACTCTTAGTAACTCCACACCTTCTCCTAATTTCCACATTCCGAATTTTCTGCATAATATTTACACCACACATTGCCCTTAGACAGGACATCTCCACTGCCTCCAGCCTCCTAGCTGCAGCATTTGCAACCCATGCTTCACACCCATATAAGAGTGTTGGTACCACTATACTTTCGTATTAGTTTTCACGCCATATTAATAATGATAATAATACGCAATAATAATCACTCTAGTTCAACACCAAAGAAAATGTGTACACAATAATATTACTGGGGGTAACTGTAGAAAATTATTCCTTTTGTATGCCTTCACTCAGCGTCATTTCATCTAAAAATGGTGTTACATGAGAATGGGAGTTTTGCTCTTTATTTATTGTACTGTACCAACGTGGAGACAACTTGTACATAATGTAAAGTGTTTGTATTATGGTATAATACAAACGTGGAAGTCAGGAACGTAGGAAGTCAGGTGTGGGGAAGTATGGTAGCCAGCCAGGCCACCCCACCCCATCCACTCATAATAAACTACAGTACTACATTTAAAGTGTCCCAGAGCGATAAAATGCATATACAGTTCACTCATTACTTACCTTAAAATATTTGTAGTCTTAATGTAGGGTGAGAGGTGAGTAAACAAGATAAAACGAATAAACGAGAGAGTATGAGTAAATGAGAGGCGCCAGAGACACGGAGTATATAAACAAACAGACGAACACGTCTGGTTTTGGTTCATAGTAAGGAAGTAAGTTTATTCTTGTATACACAAATACAGTTACATAGATTATTATACATAGCAGCATATGTGTAGAGAACCCAGAATAACCCAAAAAAGTCAGTGACTTATACCCCAGTGTAAATAAGTCACTTTTGTCTGACTTTTTTTGGGTTATCCTAGGTTCTCTACACATATGCTGCTATGTATAATAATCTATGCAGTGTTGTATGACCCTTGTAGGTTTAGCACTTTTTTATTATAATAATACAGTGTTACCTCGGTATACGTCCTTAATCCGTTCCAGGACCTTGGACTTATACCAAACAGGACGTATACCAAACGAATTTTCCCATAAGAAATATAGGGAAAACGATTAATCCATTCCCATGAAAAAAAATCCTATTATTATTGGCATATTATACATTGATGGGGTTGTATAAAATATTTTAAACAAGACTAAGATGGATGCACTCTCTTCAGGCTCGGAAGAGGAGATAGAGGAAGCCCCTACTCATTAATCAAGGAAATTTTTGCCAAATGGATGGATATCAAAAACTTTGCAGAGAAGTACCACCCCAACAAAGCTCAAACAAGCCGTAATAGCATTGTCTGGAATAACAAGACAATGGCACATTTTCAAAACATCCTGAAAAGGCAGAAGCAAAGCTCTTTGGACAGATTTTTAGTAAAAGTCAAATGCTATTACGGCTTGTTTGGGCTTTGTTGGGGTGGTACTTCTCTGCAAAGTTTTTGATATCCATCCATTTGGCAAAAAATTTCCTTGATTAATGAAGTAGGGGGCTTCCTCTATCTCCTCTTCCGAGCCTGAAGAAAGTGCATCCATCTTAGTCATGTGCTCCTCCTTCTCAAGTTCCTGCAGCTCCTCAGTGGTCAGCTCTTCCCTGTGCCCCTCCATTAACTCCACATCGAGAGAGAGGCAAACAAGGGTAGCTCGCGGTGTTGTGACTCATTTTGACCCATACAAGTTCTAGTTTGTGAGTCGTATTCCAAACAAAGGTCGTATACTAAGCAAAAATTTTCGCGTCCAAACAGGACATATATCAAGTTGGACTTATTCCAAAGTGGACGTATACCAAGGTACCACTGTAATAATAATCTATAACTATATTTGTGTATACCTGAATAAACTTACTTCCTTACAATGAACCAAAACCAGACGTGTTCATCTGTTTGTTTATATACTCCGCGTCTCTGGCCTCTCTTATTTATTCGTTTTATCTCGTTTACTCACCTCTCATCCTATACATAAAGACTACAAATATTTTAAGGTAAGTAATGAGTGAACTGTATATGCATTTTATCGCTCTGGGACGCTTTAAATGTGGTAGTTTATTATGAGTGGATGGGGTGGGGTGGCCTGGCTGGCTACCATACCTCCCCACACCTGACTTCCTACAAATAAATACTACTCACCTCTCACCCTACATTAAGACTACAAATATTTTAAGGTAAGTAATGATTGTACTATATGTGTACAGTTGTATACCTCGGTTTTCGTCGATAATTCATTCCAGAATGCTGTTCGAGTGCTGTTACTGAATGTTACTTACAAAAGCACTTATGTACAATAATACACTTACATAATTGTTCGAGCTGGGAGCTGTAAGAAAACCGAGGTACCACTGTATTTTACTTTATTGTTTTTTAATACCTAGTTCTTTTGCTAACTTAATAGTATATGTTATTGTAAACTTGTTATCTAGCATTTATATACATTTATAAGGGAAAAAAAAAATTGTTCCACTTTACGGCAGTAGCCTGGAACCTAACCTGCCATAGAAGTGGGACCCTACTGTATATGTTTCTTTGTTGTGAAGCTTCATGTCATAAAAAATAAGTAATAAAGTTGTTAATATGTTATAAAATAAAATTACAAAATGTAGAAGAGACAATAAAATAAATACCCTCTTTTAATACACTAGCTCTATCTTCCACCAAGGTAGTGTGACCCCCCCAAAAAAGAAATTTATTCACCATTCTATTTATTTGACTTAATAATCCCTTACCCACTGTAACACTCCTGCCCAAATAGTCAAAGCCAGTTGTGTGAATAAAAAACTAATCTCTACATAAGATTTATCTTTGTTTTATTTTTTTGTGTATTCTTATCTAGACTTCCATCTTTGGTGAAGCCCACGAGCATCATTTTTCCAAATTTATACGGTGGAGTGATATTGGAGAAGAGTCTTCCACCCAGTCTTAATATTATAGAAATAGTTGAGCCACTCACTGATGAATTCAAGGACGCCCCATCAAACCAGGTAAAAGAATTTGGCCTATGGTACTGCATGTGAGATAATATTAGATAAGGTGTTAATAATTATGTGAAAATATCATTATTAAATTTCTTAATAAGGTCTGATAGATTAATATAATTTGTTTAAATTTTATTTAATATAATTTGTTTAAATTTAGTAAATAACTTTTCCTGTAAAACAGAAGTCAAATAGTTTTTTACCAGGCTTCAAAATAATTGAATTATGTCAGTTAGAATAATTAACTAAACTTGAGTCTTGGAGGTGGGAAAGGGCAGTACCTGCTTTCTGGAGGAGGGATGGGGTGTTGCAGTTAGATAGTAATTTGATTGTGATGTTAGCACACTTGTGGAAAGATGGCATTTGAATGATAGATGGTGAATGTTTTCTTCTTTGGGTCACCCTGCCTTGGTGGAAGACTGCTGTTGAGTTAAAAAATATTCATACATGTATCTATCCATTTTTTTAATACTTCGGCCATCTCCCACCCGACAAAGAAGAAAACACTTTCACTGTCAATTATTCAATTACTGATTTGCCAGAAGGGTGTCAACATCACAGTTCAGATGACCTTCGAAACTGCAACATCCCCACCCCTCCTTCAGAGTGCAGGCACTGTACTTCCCATATATCTATCTACCAGTATCTTTGACACCATGGTTTTTCTGAGAACTTCTTATTCTTGAAGGTAAACAGTCATGAGCATCATCAGAACAATATCAAATCTCTTAGAATACATATATAGAAGAGGTATTATCATAGAGGATAGTATGCATGTCATTTGGAGTGGGAGCTGCCACACTCACTGTTTTCAGATGAGATAAGGTCAATACTCTGAGAACTATACCTGTATATATATTCCTGAAAAATTAAGCTTTTACCCTCAAATTAGGGCTTACATTTCCTTGGTGTTGTTTTCTAGGTGGATTGCATCCTTAATATTAAGACCCTTAAAGCTGATAGTCTGTGCAGTATTTGAGAGAGATTACAGAGGATTTAGGAAATGTGCTTAAAAGAAGAAATTTGAAAGTGAATGCAGCAAAGAGCAAAAAATTTAGAGGCCAGATTGGAATGGAAAAATTTGGAGGAAGTGATTGAATTTAGTTAATTCAAGAGTAACTGGTTCAGCAGATGGGTTTATGAAGTAAATTACAGAATGTAACAATAATACAGTGGAACCCCGGTTAACGAAAACCCCGGAAATCGTGCAATTATGTAAGTATAATATTGTAAGTGCTTGTGGAAGTGTATTTTTGGGGGTCTGAAATAGACTAACCTAAATGACATTTTTTCTTAAGGAAGTAAATTCGTTCGGTAATGGCACTTGAGCAGGCTTCTGCAATGAATTTTTTTCGTTAACCGGGGTTCCACTGTATTTAGATAAATGTAGGGAAGATTTCACTGCATTTATGGATTTGGAAACTGCATATGATAGGGTTGATAGGAGTAGCAGTGTGGCAGATGCTGCGAGTGCATGGAATAGGTAGTAAGTTACTAAATGCTGTAGAATTTTTATGAGGATAGTGAGGCTCAGGTTAGGGTGTGTAGGAGAGAGGGAGATTACTTTCCAGTAAAAGTAGGCCTTGGACAGGGATGTGTAATGTCACCATGGTTGTTTAACATATTTATAGATGGGGTTGTAAAAGAAGTAAATGCTAGGGTGTTGGGGATAGGGGTGGGATTAAATTATGAGGAATCAACTACAAAATGAGAGTTGACAAAAATACTTTTTGCTGATAATACTGTGCTTTTGGGAGATTCTAAAGAGAAATTGCAAAGGTTAGTGGATAAGTTTGGGAGGGTGTGAAAAGAAAGTTGAAAGTGAACATAGATAAGAGTAAGGTGATGAGGGTATCAAATTAGTTAGGTAAACAAAAATTGGATATTACATTGGAGAGAGCGATTATGGAAGAAGTGAATGTTTTCAGATATTTGGGAATTGACTTGTCAGTAGATAGGTTTATGAAGGATGAGGTTAACAATAGAATTGATGAAGAAAAAAAGGCGAGTGGTGCATTGAGGTATCTGTGGAGACAAAGACGTTATCCATGGAGGCAAAGAAGGGAATGTATGAGTATAGTGGTACCAACACTGTTATATGGGTGTGAAGCTTGGGTTGTAAATGCTGCAGCAAGGAGGCGGCTGGAGGCAGTGGAGATGTCCTGTCTAAGGGCAATGTGTGGTGTAAATATTATGCAGAGAATTTGGAGTGTGGAAATTAGGAGGTGGTGTGGAGTTACTAAAGGTATTATTCAGAGGGCTGAAGAGGAGTTATTGAGGTGGTTTGGTCATTTAGAGAGGATGGAGCAAAATAGGATGACTTGGATGGTGTAAGTCTGTAGCGGAAGGAAGGAGGGGTAGGGGTCATTCTAGGGAAGGATGGAGGGTGGGGGGTAAAAGGTTTTGTGTACAAGGGGCCTGGACATGCAGCAGGCATGTGTGAGCATGTAAGATAGGAGTGAATGGAGACAAATGGTTTTTGGGATCTGATGAGCTGTTGGAGTGTGAGCAGGGTAATATTTTGTGAAGGGGTTCAGGGAAACTGGTTAGCTGGACTTGAGTCCTGGAGGTGGAAAGTACAATACCTGCACTTTAATGGAGGACTTTGGGATATTGGCTGTTTGGAGTGACATCTAAACTGTCATATCTGGGTTCCTCTGCAAAGACAGTGATTATGTGTGAATGATGGTGAAAGTTTTTTTTTTTTTTTCGGTCACCCTGCCTTGGTGGGAGACGGCTGATGTGTTGAGAAAGAAATAGGCAGGTGTGTAAAGGAATATATATGTATATAGATCCATTTTCAGTGGATGCCAAAAAAATTTCAGCATGTTGCATTGTTGAAGATGGAGTGAAAACCCTGAATCTACTCTTGAAATGGATTTAAGCTGCATAAATTCAGATTTAGGAATGTACTTATATATATGCTGCATTAAGTAAACATTTTCAACAAAGAAACCTTTTATTAATACGACATTTCACTTACTGTGGATGAAACATCATATTAATAAGAGGTTTCGTTACTGAAAGTGTCTTTACCACCCTGTCAGCTCATAGCCTCTCATTGACATTCTTTGTTCTACTAATGTACAGTATACACATTGTGATAGCTAATAAAAGCTCGTTGCTGTTTCTTTAGGAACAATATACTATTCTGCAGTCTCAATGGGAAAGTGGAAAAGAATCCTTCCTCCTTAAGCCATGCAACTGAAATGTTAGGAGCAAGGGGCTAGTAACCCCTTCTCCTGTGGAAATTACTAAATGTAAAAAGAAGAAAAACTGTTTCTTCTTTTTCAGGTCACCCTGCCTCAGTGCGAGTCAGCTGGTGTGTTAAAAAAAAATATTCTGTAGTCTATTTTTCATCATTATGATGTTTTTTTCATTTTGGAGCAGGTGATTGAGAAGCAAGCTGCTGTGTTAATTGGAATTAGAAGACATAAAATGAAGAAACACAAGTTGAAAAAATTACGTAAGAAAATGAAGTTTGAGTGGCTAAAAATTAGACAGAAGAGGGAGTATCGGAAGGAGAAACTGTTCCAGGTATGGTGTAGTACATGGCCTACTGGCCACCACTTTGCATGAGTATCGCAAAACCCATAATTGTTCGCCTTTCTTCAGTCTTAATCCTTACAAGAATCTACCTCATTGAATTTTACCTCTCACTTAGATGAATAGTATAATGCTGTATTTACCCTAATTGAACTTATATCAGCCTTTCCTCACTTAATGACAGAGTTTCGTTCCTAAGACCACGTCAGTAAATGAATTTGTCGCTAATTGAGGAGCTTACTATAATGGTAGTGGGTGTCAACCATCTTTGATATTGTTTTAATGTCACCTTTGTACCATTTATAACATTTCTGGTATATTTTTAAATGTTTATATAGTAGTGTACTGTATATTGTAATAAACAGAATAGAGGAAATCGGCTCTTATATACATTATTTAGGTAGGCAAACTGGTCAGAGAGCCCTTCGTAAGTCCGAGTCGACGGTAAACGAGTATGTCGTTAAGTGAGGAGAGGCTGTATCCACTTCTAGCAGCTAGGCCTGATGATATACAGCCTCCCATGATTCAGTACTTACCAGTACACTTACTAGCACTTGCCTTCTCAGTAAAACTACAGTCAGATTTGATCTGTGGGAGTTTTACCCCTCTAATAAATGTGACTTTTTCCAGTGCTGTATGGTATTATTGTATGATCCATAGGTTTGATGCATTACTGTGATCATCTGTACATCTATAACAATAATCTAACTTGGAACTCCTTACTCCTGCAATATCAAAATAAGGGACTAGTGTAATACAGTACAGAGAACCCTCAATTTAATAGATTAGCAGGGAAGAAGGGGTGTCTGTTAAAGTTAATTGTCCGTCAAATCCATATTAAGATCATAACATTAACGGACAATTCTGCATTTAATATACTTAGTCAGTTAAATCTAATAATGCATTTACCCATCTTACTGCAGTAATAATGGACAGCTCTGGATTTAATGGATTTTGTTCATTAAATCCAGAATTGTCTATGACATAAGGGACAACTTTGGTTAACTGACTTTGGCTATTATGAATTTATCCAGCAGACCATAAGAATAATGGACAGTTCTGGATTTAAGACTTTGTCTGCCGCTTCAATGCAGTGGCAGTGGCAGCAGCAGTGGCACCCAAGCTCTGTTATTTTCTTCTCCAGCCAGAGCCCACCAACGCTTCTGTGATGGCCTAATTGCAGTACTACTGCACTAATGCACGTAGAACCCAGAATGACTCAAGAATATCAACAGTAAGACCATCAACTCGAAAAATTATCGATCCAAGTGGAGAGTGCCATTCAAACCCAAAACACAGCCTGCTGCCAGATGAGCACCTACACCAAGCTCTGAGCAACTATAGCTTCTATGTCTTATCTACAACAACCCCTGTACTACTATGAGACCTAATAACAGAAGAAGTAACAAAAAGAACAGCAAGAAATCACCAAGAACTCGACTATTTCCCTTGACTACCCAGAAGGACGCCGGTGGATCATCCACCCCCCACCACCAACCCAGGCAACACGTCAACAAACACAATGGCTGACTCTGACTCTCCCTTACCCTACTTAACCACCACCCAAGACGATGAGACAGCAACAACACCAATCATGACTGAATCTACCTCAAACCACACTGCCTTCATAGGATTTTATCTATCTGAAATGATCTCAGGTATGACAAATGATCCTGTCATTCTTAAGTCATACATCACCAACCTAACTGTGGAAAACATGAATCTTCGTACAACACTATCTAAGCATGAAACTAAGTTAGCCCACCTTGAAAGCAAGATCCTTAGCTTTGAACAGAAGTTTACATCAGCTGAAATGGCTGATTTTGGAAAGACCCTCCAATCAGTCATAGCCAGCCATACAGAGCAAATAACATCCCTAAACACGAAGGTTGAAGATGCTGTCAAGGACTGGAAGACCAACATGGATACCCAGCTGACCGAATATTTTTCTAACCAAGAAGATAAAACTGAGCAAGATAAGTTATCTAACTTGGTAATAATTAGCAGTGCACTCTTTCCAAGTGGCATAAACCATACCAACTGCAAAGATGCTACTCTTCAGACCATAAAAGACCACTTAAATGTAATAGTACCAGCATCACAGATAACAGAATCACGATTACTTGGCACCCAGGGTAGAAAACAGTGTGTTAAAATGAAAATTTTTCCCCCGAAAGACAGGAAAAATGATCTAATAAAGTCATCAATTAGTGAAAAAAAAAAATTTTTATGTAAATGGTTTTCTCAAAAAAAAAAACAGAACCCCCTATACGGGTAAAAAAATTTAAAAAATGAAATAATGACAAAATCCCCCAGTGCTTCACACAGGATGGGAAAATCCCCCAAAATTGGGGGAAAAAAAAAAGTAGGCCCTGCTTTCTTTTCACGAATGAAAATGAAATGTCCAACTTCCTTCGAGATGCTAACCTTACAGAAATGATTAACCTCCCTGACCCTCCAACTACGTTAATTTTTAAAAAATTTTTCCAATAAGCTCCTCCATTAAATTTCTCACAAAAAATTTATTGTATGTTAGTGTAGTTAAAATTTATAATTGTTCTTTTAAAACCCCACCTCACTATCTTAAATTTCTCCAAATTTTTATTTTTGGGGGTTATTTTTTATTTTTTTTATATTTTTTTTTTTTTTTTTTTTTTCAAGTCGGCCGTCTCCCCCCGGGGAGGGGGGGCCCAAAAAAAAAAAACCCCAAAAAAAAAAAAATTTTATCATCATTCAACACTTTTACCACACTCCAAAAAATAATCCCCTGTCTTTTTTGGGGGCTCCCCCTCCACAGCTGGGAAAAAAACCCCCCCCCCTGTCACTATCTCAGACCCCTCCTTTAAAGTGCAGGCATTGT
>WNWK01000759.1:35183-362683 GCA_009830355.1 Cherax destructor
GAGGGCATCTGTTACCTCGGCTAGCATATTTACGGCTGAATTGTATGCCATTCTTGTGGCACTTATCCGTATTGCATCTATGCCTGTATCACCATTTGTGGTCGTTTCAGACTCCTTAGTGCTTTACAGGCTATCCGTAAAATTGATACACCTCACCCCCTAGTTCTTCGTATCCACCTTTGGTTACGCCGTATCCCGTATCTTTAGCAAGCATAAAGATATTGTCTTTTGTTGGGTCCCTGGTCATGTTGACGTACAGGGCAATGAACAGGCAGACACTGCTGCGCGGTCAGCAGTACATGACCTTCCAGTTTCATATAGAGGTGTTCCTTTCACGGACTATTTTGCGGTCATTGCTACCCACCTTCGCA
Organism: Cherax destructor; assembly: GCA_009830355.1. Classification (NCBI taxonomy): domain Eukaryota; kingdom Metazoa; phylum Arthropoda; class Malacostraca; order Decapoda; family Parastacidae; genus Cherax; species Cherax destructor. Next base: position 35,555 of record WNWK01000759.1, read on the forward strand.
CCCGTTGGCAACAACGCTGGTCTGACCTGCTGAATAACAAACTTCATTCTATTAAACCGGTTATAGGTTTCTGGCCTTCTTCTTGTCACCAATGTCGAGGTTGGGAGACTACACTCTCCCGTCTTCGCATCGGCCACACTCGTCTTACTCACGGGTATCTCATGGAGAGGCTCCCTGCCCCTCTCTGTGAGCATTGTCAGGTTCCAGTGTCTGTTCGACATATCCTGTTGGACTGCCCACTCTATCAACGAGCACGCAGAATTTACCTCCAACGACGTCTTCGCTCTGCGGCCCTTTCTTTACCTTCCCTTCTTGCAGATGGCCCCTCCTTTAATCCTGACTCTTTCATTGACTTTTTGACAGAAACTGACTTACTACACAAACTCTGAAGATTATACCTCTAGCACCTCCCTCAGTCCCTTCTACCTCGATCTCTTGCTACCCTCCTCCCCTGCACAATCCACCGTCATCTTGCACTCCATACCCTACTAATCGTCCATCTCCCTCTTACAACCCACTCTCCCTGCATCCTACAATAACCTGCAGCGCTGTATAACCCCTGTGGTTTAGCGCTTCTATTTGATTATAATAATAATAATATAGTATGCTCCTCACTTAGCAACGAATTTGTTTAATGATGTGGTCTCAGGAACGGAACTCCACCGTTAAGTGAGCAGAGGCTGTATATTCATATATTTGAGAGCGGATATGTTGGCAGATGAGTCTATGAAAGATCTGGTGAACCATCGAATAAACAAGAAAGCAGTAGGTGGTGTGTTCATGCATCTGTGGAAAGAAAGTTTATCTATGGAGGCAAAAAGACAAATGTACCAGAGTATAGTGCTGCCATCACTTATGTGGGTGTGAGGCATGGGCTTTAAATGTTGCAGGAAGGAGGGTGGAGGCAGTGGAGATGTCATGTGAGCAATGTGTGGTGTGAATATTTTGCAGAGAATTTGAATGGTGTGGAATTAATTGGTGTGGGGTTACCCAAAGTATAATTCAGAGGGTGCTGTAGGGGTTGTTAAGGTGGTTTCGATATTTAGAGAGGATGGAAAAGAATAGGATTACTAGGCGTGTATATAAATTCAGGATGGAAGGAAGGTGTAGGGGTTGTCCCAGGAAGGAATGGAGGGAGGGAAGCAAAGGAAGTTTTCAGTACGTAGGGCTTGAACATACAACAGGATGAATGCATTTGATCAGATTGAGTGGAGATAAGATGGCTTGACATGCTGTTGGAGGGTAAGGTAACATGAAGGAATTCAGGGAAACCGATTAGCTGGACTTGAGTCATGGAGGTGGAATGTACAGTGCCTGCACTCTAAAGGAGAGGTGAGGATGTTTTAGTTCAAAGGGTCATCTGAACTATGATGTCAGTACACTTATGACAAGGCAGTAGTTGAATAAATGTTGGTGAGTGTTTCCTTTCTTTTTCGGGCCACTCCTTCATGAAAGATGGCCGGTGGGTTTAAAAAAAATTGTCAATACACATTACAAAGGTTCTGCCATCAAATGTTAAAATAAAGTTAAATTAATGCATGTATTGCAGGCATATGCTAATCCAAACATGTGCCTTTACAGGCTACAGAGATGGCAAAAGTTCATAAATTTGAAGCCTTTGATGCAGAAACTTATGTGGCAGATGTACTTCGGAAAATCAAAGAGAAACCTACCCCTATGTTATGGAAGGGAAAGAGGCTCCCTCAACCTGTGATCAAAAAACTCATGGAGGAAGAAGAACTGAAAAAGAAGAGGAGACAGCAGTAAAGCAATTATGATTATAGTGTGTATATATTTTGAAAGTACATATACAGTATACTGTAAATCCTTTTATAATGCAAGCTTATATAATGCTTTTTTTTTTTTTTGTTGACTTTTTTGTCTCCATAGATACCTCAACGCATCACTCACCTTTTTTCCTTCATCAATTCATCATTCACTTCTTCCATACTTCCTCTCTCCAATGTGATATCCAATTTTTCTTTATTTAAATCGTTTGATACCCTCATCACCTTACTCTTTTCTTTGTTCACTTTCAACTTTCTACCTTTACACACCCTCCCAAACTCGTCCACTAACCTTTGCAACTTTTCTTTAGAATCTCCCATAAGCACAATATCATCAGCAAAAAGTAACCGTGTCAATTACCCCCCCCCCCCCACACACACACGTATATACAGTGGTACCTCGAGTTACGATGGTCCCCAAAATCGCCCTTTTATGTAAGTTTATTTTTTTAAATGCTTTTGTAAGTATATTTTTGGGGGTGTAAAAGGACTAGTCTATTTTACATTATTCCTTATGGGGATAAATTCGTTTGGTAATGGCACTTGAACAGCATTCTCGAACGAAAAAATATCGTAACTCGAGGTCCCACTGTATATATAAATACACATACATACATACATACTGTATTTGTGTGATAAAAAATAGTATGCTGTAGTCAATTTTTGTTGTTGCAGTCTCTTAAGAGTGTACAATAACTTCTTACTGTACACTCATGACACAAGCAATAATCATTTGTGAGGTCAAAAAGAGAAATTTTATTACATAATCAAATTGCTTCAAAAATTTTGATGATGCTCATCTTGGTTATTCATCCTGTTTGATGTTAAGGGTGATTGAATTATGTAAACTCATTAAGATGAGCTTCATTTTATGTAGAATTCTGTACTGTCAAATTTGTGTTCATTTACAATGTAAAGTTTGATGAGTTTTATACAAAATAAATTCTTATTCCATTCAAATTTCTCCAATGAATCTTACTGTTAAATCCACAGTAACACAACCACCAACCACCTCTGTATTTTATAGTGTTTTCATAGTTGAATGAGAAAAGAGCAGTCATTTATACTTTGTGTCCTTGGTGGGCTTTTTTTTTTTCTTTCAAGGTGAAGAGCTCTTTATTAGAAAAAAAATGGATTTTTTTTTCACTGATCGTCTTAATAACTTCCACAACTTCCTCTTCTTCTGGCCCAAGTGGGCAACTTTCGTTTTTTTTTCTTTCCAGGCTGTGATGGGTATTTGGGCTAGTAGGCTGCCAGTAACAACAGCCTGGTTGACCAGGTATTCACCACACAAGCCTGGGCCATTTCCCATGCACTGCTGTATAACCCAATGGATTTAGTGCTTTCTATGACCACAGTCCAGTCACAATACAGTATTGTGATTTATACCCTTTACAGGAGGCACCATGATGCCAGTGAGAGGCTTTTGATCCAAGGAATTGGAGTGGTCCACTCCTTTTTAAGATTGCCTTTTTGATTGCCTTCCGTTCACCAAGTGCTGGATGACCCCTACAGGTTTAGTGTATCTAGGATAATGGAAGGCATTCAGATTTGATCCAAGGAATAGGAAGGCAGGTCTAATTCCTTGGATCAAAACCCCTCACCAGTTTCAAGAAAACTCCCTAGAGGAGTACAGTGGACCCCCGAGTAACGAGCATAATTCATTCCAGAAGGCTGCTCAAGTGCCATTACCGAATGAATTTTCTCCCTTAAGGAATAATGTCAAGTAGGTTAGTCCATTTCAGACCCCAAAAATACACTTACAAAAGCACTTACAATATTATACTTACATAATTGTACGATTTCTGAGGTGCTCGTAACCTGTACAGTATGTTTCCTTGAACAGTTGTAAGCCTTCCAATAATTTGTGATTATATATGGGTTTAGCATTTTTTTTTATAAGTATTTTTCACTATGAATATTATAATTTACATGGTGTCAGATATGTGGCAACTAAAGCAGCATTTGAAAATCTGCTGTTGAAATACCTGGGAATTTTTTTTTCTGTGCACTCACCTCCATGGTAGGACTAGATATCATTAGGGTGAGTAAAACAGGTCTCTTGTGTAACATTTAATGCCAATGAAAATAAACATGAAACATTATTAAAGGATTCTAATCAGAATTTGATAAAATGAGTGACCAATTTAATTATTTTTTAAAGATTTACTAAACATTTTATGATCAGTAATATGTAGAATACTATGAGTCTACATCATTAAAATAAAGCTTTAAAAAACTTAAGTTTTTTGGATAATCAAAAAGCTTGATCATAACATTTCTCCAGTGGCAGATTAACATAGGGGCAGTTGCTCCAGGGCCCCTGGTGTGAGGAACCCCAAGGCACCAACTTGTATACAAAAAATCACTTTACTGGTACAAAACAAAAGTGTCATTCTTATGTTAAATTAATGTAGGTGTAATTTTATAATGCATCATTCGAGCAATAAAACACATGGAGTTTTTAGTATAGGGCATTCAAAAATGAAATTCAAGCCATGGAAAATGCAAGTTTATTAGTAACTCACAAAAACTGTTGAATATGTTGGCCATTAAGGTTTTTACATAAGTGTACACAGTGAATCCCATTATTGAAACACTGTTGTAATGTCTTTTAATATGCTGTTTACCGTATGCTGAATGTTGTTCTTAATGTGCCATCTACCGTATGCTGAATGTTATTGACCAAGTATATGAAGGTGATTTGAATACGTACTGTGTTGTTTAAAAAACCCATTATGTAGCTTTCAACAATGAATATTCATTCTTGTAATGTGAACCTCATTATTATACTTAATAATCACTGCAACAGAGAAAAAACAATGGGTTACAGTATCATACAGTATGCATTCTGAAGATTGAGACACTTATGCAACATATGGGAATCTTTATTAAGGAAATGTTTCGCCACACAGTGGCTTCATCAGTCCAATACAAAGAAAGGGGTAAGGAGAGGAGAAGTTTGAGGTAATCAGTCCCTCAGCCTGGAATCGATGTGTTCAGTCCATCACTTTTGTAGAAAGTACAGCATAGGGCCAGAGAAGTGGCTTATATACTGTAGTCAGGCGAGTCGAAACAGGAGGAGGGGGGATCACAGTGGGGACCATCCACTAGTGTAAGTAGGTCTTCGTCCAAAGGTTGGACAAGTATTGAAGAATTCCTTGTATTAAGATCCCATGATGTTGCAGTGTCTCAATCTTCAACTTGTCAGTTTTCAAAACCATTTATCACATCTGTCAGACACTGCAATATCATGGGATCTTGATACAAGGAATTCTTCAGTACTTGTCCAACCTTTTGGACAAAGACCTACTTACACTAGTGGATGGTTCCACTGTGATCCCGCCTCCTCCTGCTTCGACTTGCCTGCCTACAGTATATAAGCCACTTTTCTGGCCACATGCTGTACTTTCTACAAGATTGATGGACTGAATACATCGATTCCAGGCTGAGGGACTGATTACCTCAAACTCCTCTCCTTACTCCTTTGTATTGGAATGATGAAGCCACTGTGTGGCGAAACGTTTCCTTAATAAAGATTCCCATACGTTGCATAAGTGTCTCAATCTTCAACTTGTCGGTTTTCAAAACCATTTATCACAGTATGCATTCTCCACGGGTTATATTTCTTTTTGAACTCCCTGTATATAATGCATGTGGCTTGGTGGCAAAAGCTCTTGCTTCACATGGTGAGGGTCTGGGTTCGATTCCCGGCGAAGGGGTGGAAACATTGGGCGTGTTTCCTTACACCGGTTGCCTATGTTCACCCATCAGTAAAATGGGTACCTGGATGTTAGTCGACTGGTGTGGGTCGCATCCTGGAAAAAAACTGACCTAATTTGCCCAAAATGCTCTGCATAACAAATGGCTTTCTATACAGTAGTATGTCATTGATGTCAGCTATGGTCTGTATACCTTGTACATGTACTTGTAGTAAATAAAGATATAAATATAAATAAATGTACATTATATATTACCTTCAGGGCCTTGTATACTCTTAATCTGATGCTGCATTTCCTTTAATAAAGGTAATCATATTATATTTGATTAATTGTCAAATGGAAAGATGACTTGTATACATAATCATATATAAATTATAGTATGCTATTGTATTCTGACAATGCAACTGCCTCATTAATTAATAGTTACTCCAAGTCCATATCACCTGTTGTTGTGCAGTTAATAACCCTCTTACACTGCTCAGCATAGGCTTAAACATAAATTTCAGAATTTGTGCTTATATTTATGAACATGTGGATTGAGGAAAACTCACATGTAGAGACAATGTGAAAGAGTAACAGGTTATTTCAATCTCGGTACAAAAGTAAAATCTAGGTTTGTATAGTGATCAAATTAGGGGTGACGTGTGTTGAAGGGAAAAGGGCCACTAAATTTAGTTAGACAATGAGCTGAGTAGCTGAGATCCAAGTGGAGTAGCTTACATACACTTCATGGGGTGTATGTAATTACAAAAAGATAGTCAAAGGTCAGGTCATGGTAATAATATTAAGTTTGGACCAGGAATACATTTCATCATCGTGCATTTTGAAATCATGTCAGGAATCTCTCTACCTTTGGCACCCCTGGAGACTATCTGGAGTCGCTTCTGGATGTCACTGCCCCTATGATCTGGTTCCAGACCAGGCCTCCTAGTTGCTGGCCTGATCAATCAAGCTGTTTGTAAATATAAGCTACTCTACATGGATCCCAGGTATTCTCATTGTTTTACTAAATTTAGTAATCCTTTACCCCTCAACACACGTGACCTGTAGATTTATTAATTATATAAACCTAGAGTGGTTAGGGGATGTGTAGATCAAGTGTTTACATTGAAGTATATATGTGAACAGTATTTAGATAAAGGTAGGGAAGTTTTCATTGTATTTATGGATTTAGAAAAGGCATATGATAGTGGATAGGGGAGCAATGTGGCAAATGTTGCAAGTGTATGGAATAGATAGTAAGTTACTGAATGCTGTAAAGAGTTTTTATGAGGATAGTGAGGCTCAGGTTAGGGTGTGTAGGAGAGAGGGAGATTACTTCCTGATAAAAGTAGGTCTTAGACAGAGATGTGTAGTGTCACCATGGTTGTTTAATATATTTATAGATGGGGTTGTAAAATAAGTAAATGCTAGGGTGTTGGGGAGAGGGGTGGGATTAAATTATGGGGAATCAAATACAAAATGGGAGTTGACACAGTTACTTTTTGCTGATGATACTGTGCTTATGGGAGATTCTAAAGAAAAGTTGCAAAGGTTAGTGGACGAGTTTGGGTGTGTAAAGGTAGAAAGTTGAAAGTGAACATAGATAAGAGTAAGGTGATGAAGGTATCAAATGATTTAAATAAAGAAAAATTGGATATCACATTGGAGAGAGGGATTATGGAAGAAGTGAATGTTTTCAGATATTTGGGAGTTGACTTGTCAGCGGATGGGTTTATGAAGGATGAGGTTAACCATAGAATTGATGAAAGAAAAAAGGTGAGTGGTGTGTTGAGGTATCTGTGGCGACAAAAAACGTTATCCATGGAGGCAAAGAAGGGAATGTACGAAAGTATAGTGGTACCAACACACTTATATGGGTGTGAAGCATGGGTTGCAAATGCTGCAGCGAGGAGGCAGTGGAGATGTCCTGTCTAAGGGCAATGTGTGGTGTAAATATTATGCAGAAAATTCGGAGTGTGGAAACTAGGTGTGGAGTTACTAAATGTATTTGTCAGAGGGCTGAAGAGGGGTTGTTAAGGTGGTTTGGTCATTTAGAGAATGGATCAAAGTAGAATGACTTGGAGAACGTATAAATCTGTAGGGAAAGGAAGAAGGGGTAGGGGTCGTCCTCGAAAAGGTTGGAGGGAGGGGGTAAAGGAGGTTTTGTGGGCGAGGGGCTTGGACTTCCAGCAAGCATGTGTGAGCGTGTTAGATAGGAATGAATGGAGACGAATGGTTTTTGGGACCTGACGAGCTGTTGGAGTGTGAGCAGGGTAATATTTTGTGAAGGGATTCAGGGAAACCAGTTAATTGATTTAGTTGGACTTGAGTCCTGGAAATGGTAAGTACAATGCCTGCACTTTAAAGGAGGGGTTTGGGATATTGGCAGTTTGGAGGGACTTCTAAACTGTCCTATCTGAGCACCTCTGCAAAGACAGTGATTATGTATGAGTGAGGTGAAAGTGTTGAATAATGATGAAAGTATTTTCTTTTTGGGGATTTTCTTTCTTTTTGGGTCACGCTGCCTCGGTGGGAGACGGCCGACTTGTTGAAAAAGAAAGAAAAATAAACCTAGGGTTTACTTTTCTGTACTGCTGAAGATCTCAAGAGAATGAAGTATAGTCTATTTTAAACATTGTTTTTGTCTACATGTGGGTTTTCTTTAATCCACTGACAAAGTGTTCATTACATTTGGACGTTTCATTATGTGTGTGTTATTCTACACATTTTGTTTACAGAGCAAAATGATGGAAGGCTCTTCTGTACCATATAAACGTAAATGCAGCCTTTATAATTGCAGTTAAAACCCCTAAGCAAATGTCACAAAGAAATACTATGTGAAATATCTTAAACATAAAACTTAATTTTTAGAGAAAAGGGCGTTAAAGCTTAAGATTCTAATGCTCCGAGACTCTTAAGCAATGAGGAGTTAGCTTTCCTAGCCATTGTTAGAGGGTCCTGATTGTCTAGGTACCACCACAGACTGGGTCACTTTACAATACAGGTTGCACTGCCCCTAAACAACAATAATAATAATAAATAATAAAGATAATAATTCATGATACAGGTGAAACAGATTGTTAACCTTTTTGGCAGTGGGCTGCCAGTGCAAAACCACTGGAAAACAGTATAAAGGATGTTAACTTTATAATATACTGTATATAAACAAACTTTTTGAAGATGCTATGATCAGCTTAAGTATATGGAGATGGAATGAAAAGAATATACAAATTAAATTGTATTTATTACTGAATGCAACAGAATTTGATGGAGCATGCTGAACTGCACATTAAAAAATGTACAGCTCTTACAAAAAAACAAAAATTTGAAAGCTTTGTTAATCACAAAATTCTTGGCATTTGGCCCAGGGTAATTTACATTGTAACAAACTTTTCAATAATAGTTACAAAATGTAAAATAATATTACTCCACACCTGAAGCTGGGTCACCTTTGTGGCGGGATGATTTCATGTATGTATTGTGCTTAAATGACTACCGTCTCTCAAGGACAGATCATGGGTGAAAAAATCTAGCATTTTCTTTGGTTCAAATGAGAAAGATGCTTTCTCATATCTCAAAATTTCAGTGCTGTATAACCCAAGTAGGTAACATTTTTCACAAATTAAATTATAAAACAATGTGTTATTACATCAGAAACAGATTTTGTCACTCATAGGCAATGGATTAATGATCCACTCTTAAAATAAGAGAACCTTTCCATTTAGTTCCAGAGTTGGAACTACCACTCACAGTCTTCATAAATACAAAAGTTACAAATGGACTAAATACACACAGGCATTCATTAGGAGGGAAGCTATGAATGAATCTCAAGTAAACTTATACTGTTTCAAACACCAACAATATTTTAATTTACTTTAAAGCCATTAGCTCACTGATAATGAACAGGCTTTAATACTACTGGTCAACCAGTGATTCAACTTTACTTATAATGCTGTACCATAGCATTAAACATTATTTTTATGTAGTTTGGCTTACTAATGCTGAAGGGCACTCTCGTTTGTATTCCAGCACAGACATGTTACTACTAGTGCTAGGAATGCTGTAAAGCAGAGATTCAACTGTTTTGGAATCTTAAGGTTCACATCTTTCAAAGTTTCCTGTACAAACTTGAATAAAATTAAGAATAGATGATTACGGTGATGTTTTACTCATGAATCATTTGTGCATTTAAAAAAAAATCACTACTTACACAAACAATAACACAAAATCCATTCTATGATACAGTACAGTGGACCCCCTGAAATTGAACACTCCCAACTTGCCCTATTATGTAAGTTTATTATTGTAAGTGCTTTTATAGGTGTATTTTTGGGGGTCTGAAACGGACTAATCTAATTTACATCATTCCTTATGGGAATAAATTCGTTTGGTAACAGCACTTGGACAGCATTCTGGAATGAAGAATGTTCGATTTCCAGGGGTCCACTGTATCTTAATACAGTGGACCCTCGGTTAACGAATACCCCGGAAATCGTGCAATTATGTAAGTATAATTTTGTAAGTTCTTGTGGAAGTGTATTTTTGGGGGTCTGAAATAGACTAACCTACGTGAAATTTTTCCTTAAGGGAGTAAATTCGTTCGGTAATGGCACTTGAGCAGACTTCAGGAGTGAAGTTTTTACGAAACTCGGGGGTCCACTGTATGCTGTCTGACCATCATGAAACAGAATGAAATTACACATACTTACATGATGCCTCAATTACATTCTCATTAAAAAAGCAGGAAATTAGGAATTACATACAAGACTGCATCTCACTTATGGACCTGATACTTTCATATGATAAAATACAATTATGACTTGACTTTGTTTCTTTAAAGATTTCACAGATTTCATCCAACATATAAAATATTAATTTTTTTTGAGATTACAGCTGGCAGTAGATTTTACACAATCAACAGGATGAGTAAAATACTTTACAAGAACATACTGAACTCTCAGTGCCTCATATGATCCGTAGTAAAAGGCAAGATAAATTTTATGTAGCACAACGATTAAAATAAAGCCTAGATTTAAGATTAAAACAAGATATGTTCTCTATGGTATAGCATCAGATTGGGCCAGGATTCTACTTATTCACATAACGTTTAATACTGTAATTATATTGATAAGTTTAAAAAACTACGAAAATTTATACAGTTCATCCAAAACAATCGCTGGAAGAAATATACAGTAGGGCCCTGCTTTACGGCGTTTTGCCTTACGGTGGTCCGCTAATACAGCAATTTCAAATTATGACCAAAATGGTGAGCAGTCTTTCAAATACGGCGTGCCCCACCCTGTTTGTTTACATTCTCTGTGAGCACATCTCTTTATTATGTCTGGAAACTTTCCAAAATTTCAAGTTTTTTTAAAGTTATTGCATATTTTATATGTACTCTGATAATTATACTTATGTGTACCTGTACCTAAATATACTTACACACTGTGCTGGCATGCAGGTACACATTAAAATCACCAAGAGTGTCCCTCTAGTCTTAACGCCATAGTAATAATACTAATACTTAATAATAATCACTCTTGGGCACATTAAATGTCTTATTTTATGTTAATATAGATACGAATTTACTCCCTTAAGAAATAATGTCAAGTAGGTTAGTCCATTTCAGACCCCCAAAATACACTTACAAAGCACTTACATATTATACTTATATAATTGTACATTGGTGTTCGTACTCGGGGTCCACTGTATCTATTTTTTTCAACAAGTCGGCCGTCTGTCACCCTGCCTCGGTGGGAGACGGCCGACTTGTTGAAAAAAAAAAATAAATAGATACAGTGGACCCCCGAGTAACGAACACCCCGGAAATCGTACAATTATATAAGTATAATATTGTAAGTGCTTTTGTAAGTGTATTTTTTGGGGTCTGAAATGGACTAACCTACTTGACATTATTTCTTAAGGGAGTAAATTCGTTCGGTAATGGCACTTGAGCAGGCTTCTGGAATGAAGTTTTTACGTTACCCGGGGGTCCACTGTATTTTCATTAATCCATCTATGATATTTTTTTCAAAATTATTCTACTGTACCACTGTGAAGACAACTTATACACAATGTAAGGTGTTTGTATGAATGTGTATCAACCATAACTAGATGGTTTGTTTACATAAGTACTCTGCGGCTCTGTCATCTATCTTGTTCTCTCTCTCTCTTTTATTCATTTTTATCTCGCTTACTCACCTCTCGCCCTATATTAAGACTAGAAATATTTTAAGGTAAGTAATGAGTGTACTGTATATGCATTTTATCACTCTAGGGCACTTTAAGCGTCTTAGTATATTATGTGTGGGTGGGGTGGCCAGGAGGGCTACTACACCTGACTTCTTACAGTAAATACTACTCACCTTTTGCCCTATGTTAAGAGTACAAATATTTTGAGGTAAATAATAAGTGTAGTGTGTGTGTGTGTATTTTACATTTTATTGTTTTTTTTAATGGCTAATTCTATTGCTAACTTAATATATGTTAGTGTAAATTTCTTATCTGGCATTTATATGCATTTATAAGTGGAAAAAATGGCATTCTGCTTTCTGGCGATGTCTGCTTTCCAGCAGTAGCCTGGAACCTAACCTGCCGTATAAGTGGGGCCCTACTGTAATAGTAAAATTAAAAAAAAAAAAAAAAAAAAAAATAGTGTTGACTGTAGTATGCCTGTAAATCCAAGACTTTAAGTTTGATGAATTAATATTAAAATCTTTAATACACTAAGTCACTTGCTACCTGTCTTCACAATATAATAAAGTCAAGTCCATAAGTGATATACCCAGCTTACCTTACCTTTGATGAGTTCCGAGAGTAAGCCAGTGAGATATCCTTGTTTATGTAAGCCAGTGAAATATCTTAGATTACGTAAGCCAGTAAGATATCTTTGATTATGTAAGCCACTGAGATATCCTTGTTTATGTAAGCCACTGAGATATCCTTGTTTATGTAAGCCATCCATTATTAGTTTCCTTCACTGTCTTCCTTGAGAATGTGACTGATACTTTATAAAAGAGCTTGAAATTTCTTTCTTTTTCATTATGGTTTGTATAAGTTCTGTGTTTGTTTAATGCCAAAATGTACAAGTGTTATGAGGAAACATATTGAAAGAATGTTGTTATAAATCTCTAAAACTATGAAAATGTAATCAAAATTGGTTAGGAAACTAATAACTCATTTGGGTGAGAAAAGACCAGTACCCTCATTTTACCATTTCCATATAGTATGTACCATTATTCTACATGTTATATACTAGTGACTTGTATCAAAGAGTAAAAAGTGCTGAATGAAAAATTAAAAAAATCTCTCCTAATAAACTTATTGCTGTTTCTAATTTAGTGTTCTCATTTACAGAACAATTTCTATTTTAGTAAAAGCATTTTATATGGTTTCTATATACAATGAAGACTAGTTACTTGAACTTAAAAATGATGTATAGAACTCATAATTTTTTCTCCCTGACTAGCATTAGTCATATGGTAAGTATTTCGTAAAACAACAAAGCACTGTACAGCATTACCAGTTTTTCATATTTCTACAACAATCAATCTTTGGCTTTAGTAAGGCAAATACTGATTTTAAGACATCGGCCATTTACTAGCAAGACAGTGTCCCAAAGAAGAAAAAATGCAGACATGCATGCATGCACACACACCATGAGCTTAACTCTGCTCCTGCAGCTACAAATAGGTAATCACAAAAATAGGTAAATAGGTATTCACACAGGTATATATATTTTTGAAAGAACTATAAGAAATGTTAATGACTACGTGTATGTTGCACTTCAGTCACATAATTCAAGCAATTTGTTCTTTGTTACGTGCAGTCTTGTGTGAAGATTTCTCAAAGATTTTGGGAATTCTTTCTATGATGCCTGACATTTTAACCCTAATTCCACTGACTACAAATATTCCAATGTGTAAAATAACATTAAACTTTAATGAGAGTACTTTTGATTTCCTTTAGCCATCCACAATCTGAAGGAGCAAATTACATGAAATTAATACTGCATTGTAATTTTTATCAACTATATTAACCCCATATAAAAAGGTAAACAATTTATCACCATTTTCATTATTAGAGTTGCAAGCATTGCATCAGACTAGCAATGGTGTTAAGAAACTGTCAGCCTAAAGCTGTCCTGATTTCTTGATCACAAAGAAGCACCCAATAAAATTACATTAATTATTGTTAGCCTAGATTTTAAAAACTTATCTAATAATACTTCACCAGTCATTAAAAATCATTCCTGATATCATTACAGTATTTACTCCCATTTTCCAGGCACTATGACTCTTACAGGTTTACCCCTTCCCACAATTATAATTATTAATTATAATTATTATTGTTACAGTGAATCCTCATTAATGGACTAATGGGGAAGGGGGGTGTATGATAATGCTGACTGTCTGCAACTCCTGAATTATGGAATTAATATTTCTTGATCGTCTGGTTGTCTTCTGAAGTAGTGAACTTGGTCCACTGATACAAAAGACAACCAGACACTACAGTACAGTACTGTACTGTATAGTAATTTTTTAGAATTCTACGTAATTTACAGTAATTTTATTTACTTTTTCGTGCTGGAGAGATGAGGTGTAAACTGCCATGATTGATAGTGATGACTCAGAATAACTTTTACTCTGAGTCAAAGGAGCTGTAAAGCTCCTCTTTATTTGTCCATAATGGACAAACACTGGAGTTAGTGGATTCGACTTGATACTTCAAAAGACAACCGGACACTATCATTATGGACAAAATGTGGAATTATGGACTTTTGTCCATTTTGTCAAATAATTAGACACTTATCCAGCCAATTTTTTTGTCTGAAATTGCTGAAATTCATTAATGAGAGGTTTAATGGTATTATTCTTAAACCTTTTACCTTTTGCCTAATTTCTTACAGGCTGGACATAAAGTGAACAGTCTGGGGACCACTGGATATAATGTGCAATGGTACAGCCATGGGAGAGGGAAACTACTTTAATTAATGACTAATTTTCACTGTATTATATTGACCAGTAACCATGGAAGTACAAAATTTTAAGTAATTCCACACACTTAAAATACATATTAAAAAATGACTCTCTGATTTTTCAGCACCTTGTGGTTTTTAAGCCCTCATCCCAGTTAAAAATTCTGGCTTATTCCCCCCCCCCCTTTCCTTGCAGATTAAAATCTTGGCTGCACCACAGATCATACATATGTCAGAAAGATCTGCTATTTTTTTTCAAAACTCACTTCAAATATTAATTATTATATGCCATGCTCACATAGTTTGATAGTTTCTTAACATCACACCAGGGAACATTAATAAGCTCCACATTCTACCACATTACCAGCTTCATTATCTATTTCTAACATTTGCAATGCAAGTGAGAATTACCATTACTATATGGAGAGACCACTGCACCTCTCTATCCTCAAGACTTATTTTTTGCTTAACGAATGTTAATAAGGTTACACGCAAAAATATCTTGCCAATAAGAATATACTCTAATGATTCAGCTTAAAATTCAAACTGAGTTAGTGTCTCATGCATACGTAGATAATTGCCAGAGGTTTCCTGATTTCATGTAGAAATACCACTAGATAACTTTGCCAGTTGCCTTAATGTGTGTGTTAGAAGTAACAAATACTCACTCATCACAGTATTAATGTGAAGATGAAAATGCATGCACACCACATTCTTTACACACACACACACACACCTAAGTAAAAAAATGTACATACTTATGATCATGCACATACAACATTTTACATCTCTGGTTCTATCAAATGCAATACAGTTGGCAATATTACATACAAATATTTGAGGCAAGTCACTAACAGCTGGATAAGTGTGTCTAGATTCATTGTACATCATGCAAACAATTTTTTTTCTGTATATTTATGTAAAAAATTTCCTGTAAAAAGCTCTAAATACAGTACAGTGTGTATTACTGTATATACTTATTTTAGATAAACAATGAGATAATTGTTAAGAAGATGGCCTTGAGCTATGACCAACTTATCCAACATCACTGTGCTTTGCCCTGGGTGGATGAAAACCTTAGCAATGATAAAACATTTAACAGGTGATATTGAAATTACATTATAAATTTAATGATTAGGTAGATTATTAAGTACAGATAACAAGTTTGAGCATTTGTATGATGTTAACATGGAAGGGCCGACTTTATGACATTTATGCAGCAAGCACTTTTGGAAGTACCATCAACTTTAATGCAAAAGGACAGCAAAATCAAGGAATGATTTCCATGTGTGTATGAGATCATGGTAAACATAACTATAAATATGCTATCCTATGTATGTTAGTCAAAATTAATTAAAGTTAAAAACAATAGTCATACTTTAAAGCATTTTAAACAATTATTAATACAGAATCCACCATTATACTGTTATATGTTACATTTTAAAATACCTAAATTTTAACTGACAAACAAGATAAGTGTGTTTGTTTAAAGTGAACAAACGTTTAATGTATGTATGTATGTATGTGTGTGTGCGTGTGTGCACGTGCGTTTGTTTATATGTCTAGGCAAATAATTGGAAACCATAAAGAAATGCACACCAACAAAGCCATGAGGGGACACCAATAGCAGCTCAAGGCCTTTCACACCATCTCCAGTGCCTCTTCAAGAGCTTCCAATATGAGGAAATTTGAAAATGAGGTGGTAAACCCAGAGATCAGCCAAGATGTAACTGAGGCTAACACTGCCCAGTTGTGTGCACACGCGTGCATGCGTGGGTGTTTTTTCTGCTGCTTGTGACAAACCATGTGTGGGAGTGCATTCAATGTTTGTGAGTCATCATTTGTTCCATTAAAAGGAGTACTGTAAGCATTAGCTATGTAATGCAGTATACATCCCTGAATCCTGGCAGTGTAATTGAGTGAGCAGAATCAGAGAAAATGAATCTTTGCTCTGCTGCAATCAGGGATAAGGTCCTGAAAAATTATAATTGCTATGGTGGCAGTGTTAGCCCTAGTCACACCCTGCTAGCTGATCTCTGAATTTACCACTTCATTTTACAATTTCCTCATACTATTGCAAGCTACTGAAGAAACACTGGAGACAACATGAAAGGCCTTCAGCTGCTATTGACTTCCCCTCATGGCTTTGTTGGTATCCATTTATTGCAACTTTGTAATTATTTGCATACATCAACACACACACACCCACCCACGTATGTATGTATACAGTACTCAAAAGATACCAGGGGCGGGGCTTGAATCCGGGGTAGAGTCGTAAAACTCCAGACCGAAGCGTAGGCCAGCTGCCTACAATAAAATTCGTCCAACTAGGTATATTTATACACCATAGGAAGGTTAGCACAGGCACCACTGTGACCACAAATGCAAGTTTTTACCGACTAATGTCCTGCCAGCGTGGCCGTGACGAACTCTAGCTCAAGTCCCCTCAAAGCTGTCATCATGACTCACGATTTCGTGATGATGGATTTGAGGGACTTGAGCTAGAGTTGTCACGGCCACACTGGTGGGAGATGCAAGTTTTTACAGACGAATCTCCCGCCAGTGTGGCCGTGACGAACTCAAGCTCAAGTCCCCTCAAAGCCGTCATCATGACTCACGATTTCGTGATGATGGATTTGAGGGGACTTGAGCTAGAGTTTGTCATGGCCACGCTGGCGGGAGATTCGTCTGTAAAAACTTGCATTTGTGGTCACAGTGGTGCCTGTGCTAACCTTCCTATGGTGTATAAATATACCTAGTTGGACGAATCTTATTGTAGGCAGCTGGCCTAGTGGCTAATGCTTCGGTCTGGAGTTTTATGACTCTCTACTGCGGGTTCAAGCCTTGCCCGTGGTATGGTTTGTTTGCAATCGTGTCATTACGATTTCATGAGTCATAATACAATATTCAGGTTTCCCCCTCGCTTTATGCGGTGACTATTTCTACCAGCAATTTGCAATGTGGTATAAATTCACTATTATGTGATGAGAGTGGGTGGACATTGTGTGCATTGCCTGCAGTGCTGTGCATGGGGCACTGTGAAAGCCATGACTAGCCACCAAATCACAACACAAGTGTCACACTGGTTATGGCAGTGTTTGCATCACAGCTACTTTAGAAGATTTTCCTTGTGCATCTGCAGTTGTAATATCCATTATGGCTTCTTAGGGTCCTATTAAATCATCTAGCCATGTCTCTGACTCATCAAAGATGCACAAAAGGGCTTTACTAAGACTGGAAATGAAGCTGAAGATTGTTCTGATGCTGGTCAGGGGGCCACCTATGCATGGGAGTGCATTCAAAGTTTGAGTCAATTATTTGTTCCATTAAAAATATACTGAAAGCATTTGGAGCTCTGCAATGTGGTCTACACCCCTTGATGCTATAAAATTAACCAGGTCTGAATGGATGAACTAGAGTATGAATGAAAGAAGATATAAATGAAAGCGTAAGGCGTATAGCAGGTTTCAGTTAGCCCTGTGATGGCGACATTGTCGTCTCGCTTGAGGGGGACCTGGTGTGTGCCGCGGGGAAGCCAAGTCCCTCATTCAGGCCTGCAGGTGCTGTCATTGGAGAAGCTGGAGAAAATGTTGGC
This sequence comes from Cherax destructor, assembly GCA_009830355.1. Lineage (NCBI taxonomy): Eukaryota > Metazoa > Arthropoda > Malacostraca > Decapoda > Parastacidae > Cherax > Cherax destructor. The sequence goes on from WNWK01000759.1 coordinate 53,618, forward strand.
AGTGTTGATGGAAGACCAGAACCAGAGAAATAAAAAGAATCTTTGCTCTGTTGCAATCAGGAGTAAGACCCTGAGAATTTATAATTGCCCACTACAATGGAAATGAATGGTGCAAGGCTAACAAGTGGAAAAGATGGACAGTGTGCAGAAAGGAACTTTATTGAGATGTTTTGCCTGTAGAAAAAACTTCTTCAGTTAACATACAGAAGTCTACAATAAGCATATTTTTTTACAAGTGCAATCAGTGGGCGGGTAGTGAAATCAGGTGGGTGAAATGTGAGGTAAGGCATTGCAGGAAAACAACCGGTCCTTGTGTGTGCTGGTGTGTGTACTGTTCATGACCTATTTATGGAATAGAAATTTGAATAGAGGTTTAGTTAAACTGAAAATAATTTGATTCTGTTGGATAGCATCCTGTGAAAATACCAAGCAGTGTCCAGACATCTGCATTGTGTTTTGTTTTTTTGATGACCAACCGGGCATCATTCCAGGAGATCATGTGTGCTGTCCTCTCTTTATGTGTGACATTGGTTATCAGTGTTGTGAATCCTGCATGCATATAGGTGTTCCTATAATTTGGCCTTTAGGCTGCAGAAATTTTCTCCCACATATTTCTGGTTACAGCTAACAAATGGTACAATACAGACACCTGCATTACAGAGGTCTGTGTGATAACACAAGTCTGCGGCATATCATACAGTAGCTACAACCAGAAATACACAAGAGAGACTTTCCTCAGCCTACATGCTAGACTACAGGAGCGCCTATATGGAGGACTCACAACACTAACTACACCTGCATCACATATAAGGACAAGCATGAAATCCTAGAATGCCCAGCTGGTCATCAAAAAGAAAAAACACAACACAGATGTCTGGACACTGCTTGATATTTACACAGAATACTATCCAACAGAATCAAGAAGCTTTCAGTTTAGCCAAACCTCTAGCCAAAACATTTTACATAAAGAAGTCATCAACAGCACACCAATGCACATGAGGACTGGTAGTACTACAACGTCCCTATCGCATACTCCACCCACAACGTGACTTCACTGTGGCAACTCGCCTAACTGTGCTTGTTGTACATACAGGTGAAACAGTGCTGTAAGATTCCTTTCTTCCTGCTAGAAAATTAATGTAATCCTAAAGAGGTCTTCATCAAAACTTGCACATGAAGGTGACTGAAGAATCTGCAGGTGCTGATCATGTTGCTACTGCAATGCTTCCTAAGAACCTTAAAGCAATCATAGCTGCTGAGGGCTACAGTACTAAGCACATTTTCAATGCAGATGAAATGGCTTTTTTTTGATGAGGATGCCATCTACAACAAACATTTCCAAGGAGGAGAGGTTGCATGTGGGTTCAAGGCAGCAAAGGACAGGCTGAGTGTCCTACTACAGGTCCACATACCTTTATCCGAAATTCTGAAATTCGAAAAGTTCTGAAAACCGAAGTTTTTTCGTGGAGTGTGGAGCGTCAGTCATCTCTACATAACTCCAATGCCACCACGTGGCGGCATGACCCAGCACTGGCAGCCAGAGTGGCAGGCGTCAGTTGTGTTTCAGCGCTTGTAGTGTTCACACGTGTGTCTGCTGTTCGCTGATATTTTGTTTCTGCTTGTTATTTTGTGACTGTGTTTAATTTCACTGTGAAAATGTCAAAAAGAGCTGCAGAGACCCCCATGGGTAACAGTGAAAAAAAGAAAAGCAAGCATCTGACGTTATCAATAATGCAGAAAGTAGAGTTACTGCAGAAGCTTGATTGTGGTGTGTCAGTGCGGCATCTTACTGAAGAATATGGTGTTGGAACTACCACTGTTCATGATTTAAAGAAACAGAAAGACAAGATACTGAAGTATTATAGTGACAGTGATGACCAAATACAGTGGACCCTCGGTTTTCGTCGATAATTCTTTCCAGAATGCTGTTCGAGTGCCTTTACCAAACAAATTTGTTCCCATAAGGAAGAATGTAAATTAGATTAGTCGTTTCAGACCCTCAAAAATACACTTACAAAAGCACTTACAAAAATACACTTACAAAAGCACTTACAAAAATACACTTACATAATTGTTCGAGTTGGGAGCTGTATGAAAACCGAGGGTCCACTGTACTAATGAAAAATAGGAAAACACCGCATAGGCCAAAAATCGAAGATCTTGACTGTGTGCTAATGGAGTGGATTCAACAACGAAGAAGTGAACGTATGCCACTGACTGGTTTGTTGGTCATGAAACAAGCTAGAATATACCATGAAGAATTGAACACTGAAGGCGAGTGTCAATATTCAGATAGTTGGCTGCAAAAATTTAAGAAGCGTAATGGTGTAAAATGTCTGAAAATCTGTGGTGAAAAGGCTTCTGCTGACCATGAAGCAGCTGAAAATTACATTGACGAATTTGCCAAGATAATATCTGACGAAAACTTTAGTCCTGAACAAATTTACAATGCTGATGAAACAGCTCTCTACTGGCACTATGTTCCTAGAAAAACATTAACAATGGCTGATGAGAGAGCATCAACAGGTTTTAAGGATGCTAAGGATAGGTTAACTATTCTTGGGTGTCCCAATGCTGCAGGCACACACAAGGTGAAGTTGGCAGTGATGGGAAAAAGCAAACATCCGAGATGTCTGAAAGGTGTACGCAATTTACCTGTGCATTATTATGCCAACAAGAAAGCATTGGTAACCCAAGAAATGTTTTCCAACTGGTTCAATAACCACTTCATACCAGCTGCACGAGCTCATTGCAGGCAAGCTGGACTAGAAAACAAATTTTATTGTTCCTGGATAACTGCTCTGCACATCCCCCTGCCGAACTTCTTGTGAAAAGTAATGTTTTCGTCATCTACTTGCCCCCTAATGTGACATCTGTATTACAGCCTTGTGACCAAGGAATTTTACGCCCCATGAAGAGCAAGTATAAAGACTATTTCTTAATCTTAAACTGTATGCTTGCTGCAGTCAACAGAGGAGTAGGAATCCAAGACTTCCTGAAAGAGTTCAGTGTTAAGGATGCCATTTATGCAGTTTTTAATGCTTGGAAGGATGTTGATAAATCAACATTAACAAATGCTTGGCACAGACTTCGGCCTAAAACGATGTTTGATGTAAGCGAACCTACAGATGAAGACTGAAGGATTTCATGTCACTGATGAGAAGATGATATTAAACCTCGTAACTTACACTAAAAGTTTAGCTGACATCGAAGAAATGCTGAACATTGACAATGATGCACCTGTTGTGCATTCCTTGAGTGATGGTGAAATTGCTGAAATGGTGTTAAATACAAATAAGCATGAGAATAGTAGTGATGATGATGATGACATTGTGAACATAGGTGAAAAGTCCCTATAGACGATATGGTGAAAATGTGTGATCAGTTAATTGCTGGCCTTGAACAACGTGCATTTATCAGTGAGCAAGAGATTATGGCAATTTACTCAGAGAGAGATTGCTTAGACAGAAACCTATGTTAATAAGACAGGTGACACTTGAAGTCTTTAAAAACGCCGTCTGTTAATCGTCTTGAGAATCATGTTCCTGGTCCATAATTATCCCATTATTTCATTTATCAATATATTACTCTATAAATAAACCGTAGTAGTATTAGTAGTCTTTATTTATCCCACTTAGTGTGAGTATTCATACGTTTTTGCTGCAGTGTTAATGTTTGATTATGGGGTGCTGCACTAGACCCCACCTTCATTCTGAAATTTGAAATATTTCAGAAATTCGAAACACTACTGGCCCCAAGGGTTTCGGATAAAGGGATGTGGACCTGTATATAGCAAAACTACAGGAAATATTCAATATGTAAGATACTGTTAGTCAACCACTACCTCAATTCATGTGCACTGAGAGGGCTAAATCAGAACATGATGCCAGAAAACTGAACTGTAAATGAAGGAATGGGTGACAGACCAAGTTTTTCAAGATTAGTTCGTAAAACATTTCATGGAGAAGGCAGAGGAAGCGAGTCTCAATTAGCATTTATGGTATTGGTCACCCTTGGCAATGCCCTTGGACACTAAGCACCTTGAACATGTCAGCTCAAATATAAATATCGTTTTCCTTCCCTCTAACACAACCTTGCTGATTCAGTCTCATGATCAGGGAGTTATTGCAACAGCCAAGGCCTATTACCCAATGAGGGGCATATCCCAGCTGCTAGAGGATACTGACAGACCCGACAAACCAACAATTCGTGAGTGGTAGGTCTTCTACGTAAGGGATGTAATCAACAACACTGAGACTTACTGGGAAGAAGTGAAATCTTCTACCTGGAATGGTGACTAAGTCTTTTTTTGAAGACTGCCTCATGAGCTTGAAGGGCTTCCCAAAACTGTACAGAAATGTATGAGAGGTTGTCAAGTTGGGATATAAGGTGTGAGGAGGTTTGTCAGACCTTAAGGAGCATATTGATTCCCATAGTGAATTATGTATTGATGACCTGGCTAGGATTACTATAGCTGCTGATCAAGAGAAGGACAATGAAGTGCTTCTCATTATAAGGGACCTGACTATGAAGAAGTTGGCAAAAATGAGACACTCCCTTGATGAACTCAATAAATGGTGCCACCCCCAACCAAAAATGTGTTTATTTATGAAAATACATAAATTTCATCCTACTTCTTTCTTTTGCTCTTTGTCTAGTGGAGGCAAGATTGATAGTAAATTTGCCTTGAAAATGAAAACATTCTCGATCTCAGTAGCTCGTGCATGGTCTGAGTACGAAATTTTAGAAAACAACTGACAGTCAGGGACTGGGCCCTTAACTCAGTTCTCCGCTAATATGAGCGCAGGATCTGCACACAACTTTACCACTTAAGACTGAATTTTTTAAAACTGGCAATTGGTAAGTTTATCCAGGAAGCACATCAACTGTTTGCAGATAGTTTTTCATAAATTCAGCCAACCCTTCAGATTTTGAAAGAAAAATAAGTATACAACATACCCACATATGCAGCACCTGGCCTGATTCCTGAAATGTATTATTTACATCAGAAATGCAAATTATTATAAGCAAAAGAATTTGGTGTTCTTTGGAGAAGCTGAGATTCAGGAGAAATTCTTGAGGCCTTTAATAGTGCAGACATAGTCCCTCTTCACAAAGGGGCAGCAGGGTAATAGAAAAAAAAAAAAAAAAAAAAACACTAACATAATAAATCCTGCCTATCTACTAGCTATCTATACCAAAATTACAGAGGCCTTGGGAAGAGAACAAAATACTAATGTAATCTACACATTTTCTTGTAAAGGCTTTTATTAAAAGTGACCATGAAGTAAGTAAGTCACAAAATGAGGCCAATAGGTATAACAAAACAGCAAGGAAATAGATATTCAAATATCTAAAAAAGAGGTCACAAAGTAGTAATAAACAAAATAAAGCAAGCAGTTCAGCACCCAAAATCGTGGTTCTAGCACCATTACATTTTCTCGGCCTCAGGTCAGACAGAGAAGAACACAAGCCAGTTTCATGTCATTTTTTTGCAGATGATACCAAAGTACCGTATTAAAGTCATCTCAGTAGAAGATACAGAAAAACTACAAAACAGATATCAAGAAAGAATGTCAATAGGCAAATTAAAATATGTTCAATGGTGACAAATTTCAACTGCTTGAGTGTACAAGGAATGAAGAACTAGAAACGAGCACAGTATGTAGAATGCAGACATACCATATCATAGCTCTTGGAACATGTTCCTGTTTTTTACTTATCAAACTGAGTTTGTTTTATGAGCTTTTGTTTTATTTGACAAGGGCAAGGAACGTATCTATCACATAAAGCGAGGGACACCTGTATTGATGAACATTTTCCTGTATACCATCATGAGAACAAAATAATCATTATGAAAAGATTTGCAGTAAAAATGTAATAGTAAAGACTAAAACTGCAAATGTAAATGAAACACACTAGAAATATTCTGAAATAAATACCAAACTATATAACTGGTTAGGATGATCTGTACAACATAAAATGAAATTTCAAGTACATATGTGGAACAGTGATAACAAGGTTAAAGAGATACAATAAATTTGAGTGATATGCTTATCTAACAAATATTTATTATGCTAACAAAACCAATTAACTCCAGTCTTGACAAAGCTCTGGAACTGGCAAGAGATGCTTACGGTAATGACTTCTTTTCACTCTCGATGATAAACATAAAAAAAAAAACTGGACTAGTTAACATAGTGACCACACTACGTACTTACATTCACATGACTAAGTTGAAGCATACACTTCATGAATACAAAACATTTTCTGCCTGTGGCCCTTTATGGCTATAATAGTATATGTACAGAAGGAAGATACTTGAGTAAACTAGATGAATATCCCTGAATAATAGTTCAGTATCTTCAATACTTATAATAAACCAAGAAAAAATATATTTATAATACGAATGGTTAAATTATTGGGAAGTGACTTTATAGAGAAGTTTGTGCTGTCACTTAAGCATGGACAGTGTCAGACACTAGTGTTTACTAAACAAGATGTTTTATGTGAGTTTACCAATGTGAATGGGATGTAATTCCTTTTGAGCAAGAGGAGATAAAAGTTCATGCAGTTGACAGTATGAGGAGTGAAGTAGTTATAGTGAGTTTTCCACCATAGAGCAGCTGGGTATGTGGCACATTTACTACTTGTATGACTGAATGTTAAGTGGGAGAAAGCCGATTAAGTTAAAACAAAAAATGAAACTGTCACTAAATTTAAGGGCTAAAGAAAAAAGTTAAAGACTTCTTTGAAATAGCTTTGTCAAAATTGTCATGTATTGAGCAGATAATATCAGAAGCCCAGCTTTCCTGGCAGCCTCAGAATTTAAGTATACCTGTAAAAGACATGTGCTCTCAACATTGCTCAGTGAATCCAAAATAGAAGAGTGACATGACTAAGAGATCACTAAAACATGAGATTTTTAGGTACCCTGTAGCTCTGGCCATACCCAGAAAATTAAACTGACTGCAAAGGTGTGATCAATCTTAATTAATAAAATACTACATAAATGCTTTCTTCCAAAAACTTAAATCACCTGAGTATTCAAAATAGTTTAGAAAGCTCTGCTATTCTTATAAGTAGCACTGAAAAAACAAGAAGATTCTAACCTCAATATCTAATGCTTTAAATTAAATTATATAAGCTTGTATATATGTAATAACATAAATAGATTATCTTTTCTAATATATGTATAGTATAAATTATTAGTAAAAAATTAACAAATCTGTATTTATACAATGACTATAAATTGCTTATGAGAATAAATTTTCAACACTGGCCATTAGATTAATGCAAATGCATATTTTTTTCATAAATGGAACCAACATGAAAGTCTATTCATACTATTAACAATATCGCCTGCATTCATGCTATACCACCTTCTGCAGTAAGCCTACAACAACACATTTCCAACTATCAGTAATGCACCTTCCACATTCAGCTACAAAACTTTCTGTTTTGTCCATAATTTCCAAGATCTCTATTTATCCATCACATTCTCAGTGCATTCTTTAACTTTTCTGCTCTTACAGTACTTATCCATGATGTAAATTGACCAAGCACTTTGAAACAAAATATTTTTCTCGTATTATAAATTATCATATGCTGAATTAATACTGTATTTGTATGTATATATATTATATATTATATTATATATATTACATGTATATATTATATTATATATATTATATTATATATATTATATTACATATACAGGTTGGCCATCACTAATCTGGCATCATCGGGACCTGTAAGGTGCCAGATTAGTGTTTTTGCCAGATTACAGAGTGGTTAGGTTAGAATACACTTAACCCAACCACGATATTTACGCATCAGCGATTTCACCCACCTTTACGCCCTATTTTTGGCCCATTCCATTGTTCCAGTCTACCAAACTCATGGCTATTTCGCTAGTATTCCTTTTATTCTGTCGATTGAGTACAAGAAACCACTCATTCACCTATTTCAACTACCCAATAAAGTGGTCAGAAATTAGTAATTTGGCCAATTTCACACAAATTTCAAAAGATGCCAATTTCAAAATAGGCTCCAGAATAAACAATGCAAACATTCTTTGCACTAAAATAACATTTTCTCTGTTCATTAGTCACATCTCCAGGTCCCTCTTATATTATGCTTGTTTTCCATTTTGAATTTTTATTCACACAAAAAATAGAAGATTTCCTGTTATGCAGACTACTGCATTATTGTGATAATTGTATAAATAGTGTCAACCCATTTGTGACTGTGTATTAGTCTTGAACATCGGCAAAAATCGAACATTTCTGCTACTTTGAGCTCAATTTCAAGGTACTTTCCGTTGTGACACCAATCAAAACTATATCTATTTCTGTAATATATCTTCCATTCTATCAAATGACACAAAAAAAACGAGAATACAACCATACAAACCATATGAAAATACACTGCAAAAGTTGCTGTTTTACACCAAAAGCAGAGTCGCCTTTTTTTCTCATTATGCATTATGTGCTGCAAGATTTTTTTATATAGTATACACCTACCACACAGACCAATTCTCTCATATGTAGGCCCAAATTTAGTCATGTCTCCAGGCCCCTCTTATATTGCACTTGCTTTCCATTTTGAATTTTTATACACACAAAAAACAGAAGATTTACTGTTATACAGACTACTGCATTATTGTAATAATTGTATAAATAATGTCATCCCATTCGTGACTGTGTATTAGACTAGCCAGTTGGACACGTATTGGACGGTGATGTCACTAGTTTACTCTTGAACATCGGCAAAAATCAAATATTTCAGCTATTTTGAGCTCAATTTTAAGGTATTTTCCAGCATGAAAAATAAAAATAATATCTATTTCTGTAATATAACTTCCATTCTATTAAATGAGACAAAAAAAAAAAAAAATGAGAATACAACCAAACAAAAATACACCACAAAGTTGGGTTTACACCATAAACACAGTCACAGTTTTTTTCTCAATATGCACTGTGTGCTACAGGATTTTTTTTTATATAGTGCACACTTACCCATAGGGAAGTGGAATAAGAATCTTTCCTCCGTAAGCCATGCGTGTTGTAAAAGTCAACTAAAATGCTGGGAACAATGGGCTAGTAACCCCTTTTCCTGTATAGATTTACTAAAAAGAAAAAGAAGAAAACCGTCAAAGTGGGATGTTTGAAAGTGCGTGGATGTTGTGCGAATGATAAGAAAGAGATGATTGTAGATGTTATGAATGAAAAGAAGCTGGATGTCCTGGCTTTAAGTGAGACAAAGCTGAAGGGGGTAGGAGAGTTTCAGTGGGGAGAAATAAATGGGATTAGGTCAGGGGTTTCAAATAGAGTTAGAGCTAAAGAAGGAGTAGCAATAATGTTGAATAATCAGTTATGGCAGGTAAAGAGGGAATATAAATGTATAAATTCAAGGATTATGTGGAGTAAAATAAAGGTTGGATGTGAAAAGTGGGTTATAGTAAGTGTTTATGCACCTGGAGAAGAGAGAAGTGTAGAGGAGAGAGAGAGAGATTTTGGGAAATGTTGAGTGAGTGTGTGGGGAGTTTTGAACCAAGTGAGATAGTAATTGTAGTTGGGGATCTTAATGCTATGTGTAGAAAGAGGTTTGGTAATAAGTAATACATATTTTATGAAAAAGAGGATAAATAAATATACAGGGTATGATATAGCACATAAGGAAAGTAGTTTGTTAGATTATGTATATTGGTGGATAAAAGGTTGATGGGTAGGCTTCAGGATGTACATGTTTATAGAGGGGCAACGGATATATCGGATCATTATTTAGTTGTAGCTACAGTTAGAGTAAAAGGTAGATGGGACAAAAAGAAAATGGCAACAGCAAGTAAGAGAGGTAAAAGTGTATAAACTAAGGGAGGAGGTAGTTAGGGTGAGATATAAGCAACTATTGGCAGAAAGGTGGGCTAGTGCAAGTATGAGTAGTGGGGGGGTTGAAGAGAGTTGGGATAGTTTTAAAATTGCAGTATTAGAATGTGGGGCAGAAGTTTGTGGCTATAGGAGGGTGGATGCAGGAGGAAAGAGGAGTGAGTGGTGGAATGAAGAAGTAAAGGGTGTGATAAAAGAGAAAAAAGTAGCTTATGAGAGGTTTTTACAAAACAGAAGTGTTAATAGAAGAGCAGAGTATATGGAGAGTAAAAGAAAGGTGAAGAGAGTGGTGAGAGACTGCAAAAAAAGAGCAGATGAAAGAATGGGAGAGGCTCTGTCAAGAAATTTTGCTGAAAACAAGAAAAATTTTTGGAGTGAGATAAACAAGGTAAGAAAGCCTAGGGAACCAATTGATTTGTCAGTTAAAAACAGAGTAGGGGAGTTAGTAGATGGGGAGCTGGAGGTATTGGGTAGATGGCGGGAATATTTTGAGGAACTTTTAAATGTTGATGAACAAAGGGAGGCGGTAATTTCATGTACTGGCTAGGGAGGTACAACATTGTTTAGGAGTGAAGAAGAGCAGGATGCGAGTGTGGGGGAGGTGCGTGAGGCATTACGTAGAATGAAAGGGGGTAAAGCAGCTGGAACTGACGGGATCGTGACAGAAACGTTAAAAGCATGGGGGATTATAATGTTGGAGAGGTTGGTATTTTTGTTTAATAAATGTATGAAAGAGGGGAAGGTACCTAGGGATCGGAAGAGAGTATGTATAGTTCCTTTATATAAAGGGGAGGGGGATAAAAGATAGTGTAAGAATTATAGGGGAATAAATTTACTGAATAAACCAGGTAAAGTGTATGGCAGGGTTATTATTGAAAGAATTAGATGTAAGACAGAGAGTAGGAATGCAGATGAGCAAGGAGGCTTTAGAGTGGGTAGGGGATGTGTAGATCGTGTTTACAGTGAAGCATATATGTGAACAGTATTTAGATAAAGGTAGAGAAGTTTTCATTGCATTTATGGATTTAGAAAAGGCATATGATAGAGTGGATAGGGGAGCAATGTGGCAAATGTTGCAAGTGTATGGAATAGGTAGTAAGTTACTGAAGGCTGTAAAGAGTTTTTATGAGGATAGTGAGGCTCAGGTTAGGATGTGTAGGAGAGAGGGAGATTACTTCCCGGTAAAAGTAGGTCTTAGACAGGGATGTGTAATGTCACCATGGTTGTTTAATATATTTATAGATGGGGTTGTAAAATAAGTAAATGCTAGGGTGTTGGGGAGAGGGGTGGGATTAAATTATGGGGAATTAAATGCAAAATGGGAGTTGACACAGTTACTTTTTGCTGATGATACTGTGCTTATGGGAGATTCTAAAGAAAAGTTGCAAAGGTTAGTGAACGAGTTTGAGAGGGTGTGTAAAGGTTGAAAGTGAACATAGATAAGAGTAAGGTGATGAGGGTATCAAACGATTTAAATAAAGAAAAATTGGATATCACATTGGAGAGAGGGATTATGGAAGAAGTAAATGTTTTCAGATATTTGGGAGTTGACGTATCAGCGGATGGGTTTATGAAGGATGAGGTTAACCATAGAATTGATGAAGGAAAAAAGGTGAGTGGTGCGTTGAGGTATCTGTGGAGACAAAAAACGTTATCCATGGAGGCAAAGAAGGGGAAAGTACGAAAGTATAGTGGTACCAACACTCTTATATGGGTGTGAAGCATGGGTTGCAAATGCTGCAGCGAGGAGGGGGGTGGAGGCAGTGGAGATGTCCTGTCTAAGGGCTATGTGTGGTGTAAATATTATGCAGAAAATTCGGAATGTGGAAATTAGGAGGTGTGGAGTTACTAAAAGTATTTGTCAGAGGGCTGAAGAGGGGTTGTTGAGGTGGTTTGGTCATTTAGAGAGAATGGATCAAAGTAGAATGACTTGGAGAGCGTATAAATCTGTAGGGGAAGGAAGGCGGGGTAGGGGTCGTCCTAGAAAAGGTTGGAGGGAGGGGGTAAAGGAGGTTTTGTGGGCGAGGGGCTTGGACTTCCAGCAAGCATGTGTGAGCGTGTTAGATAGGAGTGAATGGAGACGAATGGTTTTTGGGACTTGACGCGCTGTTGGAGTGTGAGCAGGGTAACATTTTGTGAAGGGATTCAGGGAAACCAGTTAATTGATTTAGTTGGACTTGAGTCCTGGAAATGGGAAGTACAATGTCACTGGGATAGTGACAGCTGGGAGGGACTATTCTCAGCTGTCGTATCTGAGCGCCTCTGCAAAGACAGTGATTATGTATGAGTGTGGTGAAAGTGTTGAATGATTATGAAAGTATTTTCTTTTTGGGGATTTTCTTTCTTTTTGGGTCACCCTGCCTCGGTGGGAGACGGCCAACTTGTTGAAAAAAAAAAAAACTTACCACACAGACGTATTCTCTCATATGTAGGCCCAAATTTACCAATCACAGCTTATCTGAGTGAGCTGAGGTCATGGTGACCAACAGTGGCTTCAAAGCCACTTTATCTTTTATAGACCATGTATGGTGTATGTGCTTTACACAATGAGAAGGATTTCTTTTATTCGTTGGAACCATGGCTAGGGCTAAAAGTGAGCAGGTTATAACAATAAATGGAGAAAAAGAAATTGGAATGACTTATGAAGCTAGTAGTGCCACCAAACAGTAGCAGCAAGTTGATGTGGTGACCCCGGAAATTTAAAATTATGCTAGCCAAAATTAGTGCCAGATTACTGATGGAACCAGATTAGTGATTGCAGGATTAGTGATGGCCAACCTGTATTACATTATATATCTTATATATAAATATATTTACTATATATCTAAGTGCTTCCAGTATACCATAGGGTTAAAATGGATTTTTTGAACACAAGTTTAGGCTTTGATCTCAGACTGAGCATTATGAGAACAACGATCTTGAAACTGGACAAAACAGTCTACGAAATGTATTGGATGTCCTTCTAAATATGATAGCACTGACGACCTCGTACCTTGCCAACATCAATAGTATCTCTAACACTAGCACCTTTCCCACTCCTATAAATCTTCCACAATCTCACTTGACTCTACATCTACAGTTTCTTCTAGTAAAGTTTCCCGATATGTTCCCAAGTGTCGAGCATTTGGATCTACTCCACGAAGTACAGATAAAATTGTATTTACAGATTTCCGAGTTTTGATATTGATACGGTGGTTTTCAGGTTCAAATTCTACATACCCCATTCCCTTGCGCCTTAAGCGTTTCAGAAGTCGACGTTTTTGCTCCATTGGAAAAACCATTTCAAACTGATGAAGCTGTAAGAAAAATATTTGTAAATTTCCCTTCAGATTATTGAATCAAAGCTTATTTTTAATTCTGACATTAAAGTGGTTACTTAAATCACCAATACCTTATCTGTAGCTTCATATGAAAAGGTCCCAAATTTTTTTTACTTTAAATATCTTTCTGAGGCTTTATTAATGTATGTATTCAGGCTTTCTGGCTCATTCAGTTTATCATAACATTATGTTTTTCTTAATCTTGCCTTTATTTTTCACTGTCAACAGCTTATTATCATAATACAGTGGACCCTCGGTTATCGGCCGTAATCCGTTCCAGAAGCTCGGCCTAAAACCAAAATAATATTTCCCATAAGAATTAATGCAAATCCAATTAATCTGTTTCAGACACCCAAAAATATTAACAAAAAATACATTTTTTGAAGATTAACTATAGTTTTACATACAGAAAACAATGAGAAATAAATATAAAGCACAAATTTTAATGATAAATAAACATTAAATACCTTTATTGAAGACTCTTGTTGGAATACTGAAGAATGCAGGTGGAGAGAGGGAGTTGGGAATCCCCCTCCATAAGGACTTCAGGTATCAAAACCCTTTCTAGGGTTACTTCCCTTCTTTGTCATTTACTGTGACAGTGCATTCATTACATACCTTAAAAGATTTGTAGTCTTAATGTAGGGCGAGAGGTGAGTAGTATTTATTTGTAGGAAGTCAGTGAAGGCAGTGGTAATGTAGGTACACATAGTATGTAGCCCCCTGGGCTACACTACACAGCCATATTATTACACTACACAGCCATATTATTACATTACACAGCCATATTATTACACTACACAGCCATATTATTACATTACACAGCCATATTATTACCATGTTCACTGAGTTTAATCGTTTCTAACAACTACCTTTAGATGTAATCATAAACAGAGGGAGAAGTAATGAATAAGTCATGTCGAGAATTGTAAACAAACCCGTATGAAGGGCGGTTACTGCACCAGACGCAAGATTCACAGTATTCTCTAACGCTGCATCAGAGAAAATGTAATGTTTTCTTTCCACCCTCCTCCCTCCACCCTTCTTGATTTGCCAGTACTCATCACTCGATAACATATAAACATTGCATGTTTATATGCTATATGTTATGTAATGTGTTTCTTATATAATTTTGAAGAAAATATCATAGATGGATTAATGAAAATGTCTATATTAACCTAAAATAAGACAATGTGCCCAAGAGTGATTATTATTAAACATACATTGCATATAAACATTGCATGTTTTTATATAGTACTATGTAACGTGTTTCTTATATAATTTTGAAGAAAATATCATAGATGGATTAATGAAAATGTCTATATTAACCTAAAATAAGATATTTAATGTGCTCAAGAGTGATTTATTATGCATCCAACACACTCATATTTTTCAATAACTTCTTTCTTAAATTCCATCATGTTTCTCACTTTCTTTACCAAAGGAACTTTCTTTGGGGCTATGGTTACTTATTTTGCAGTTGCACTTAATGAATAACCACGAAAAACAATGAATTATAGAGAAATGTTTGGATGAATGAGCAGAACCTTCCTCTCACTGCCAGACACACAGCCAGACTGATTCGAGAGGCTGCCGGCGGCTGGTGGACACGTTCCATTCGAGCCAATGAGCGAAATAACGGCCAATAACCGGTAGCCAAAAAACAGGTCTATAAGCGAGTTGGCCGATAAGAGGAACGGCCGATAACTGGGGTTCACTGTATAAGGAAGTGCTTAACCTATAAGGGTCACACAGTGCTTGGGAAATGGGAGGCAACTGAATTTGATTCAATGGGAGGATAACTCTAATTCCTGGATCAAGAGCCCTTCTCCGGTATCGAGGCACCCTGTGTTAAAGACGACAATGAAAGTACTCCATATAAAATATTAAAATATACATGAAGAAATAGCCTAAAGTACTGTACCTACCCTGCATGGTGCTAACCGTTGTTGTCTTGTTAAACATGACCGATGGTTATTTGCGAGGGTTTGTCCCGCTGAGACATGGAAGCTGGAGTCCTCCATCTGATAGGTAGTGGCAGCATTATGAGTTGGAAAAGTAGTAGTACTATCAGCAGCCTCACCAACACCACTGCTCTCACACCACTCTTGGTTCACCAGACCACTTTCTGCCAGGACCTATCGCAATACAATGATTTCATTAGACAAATCAACACCCGAAGTATCTCGTCATCCATTCTGTATGTTAAACCTATATCATTTGAACCTATCTAACTGGAGACAATTTTTACAAACTAACTGACCATTATATTACATCATGTTATTTAAAAATTATATTAGCATATACAGCCTCTCCTTACTTACGACGGAGTTCCGTTCCTAAGACCACGTTGGTAAACGAATTCGTCACTAATCGAGGAATCACCCCTTACTGACACTTACAATGAAATAAAATTTACTTTACTTCAAAAGTGTCACCACCCAAAATTAAAACATTCAGTTTTATGTTTGCTGGGAAATTCCTTTCAATCTGTTTATTATTAACAGTAATACAAGATAAAAATGTCAATGACTTACTTCCGAGATATTCCAGGAAACGTATGCATAGCTGATTACTTGGGATTTCTTTTTTCGAGAAAATCGCACTTTTTTCAGTCTTTGCATAGGATAGAGAGATCTTCTATAGTTACCCTTCAGGCATATAGCACGTAATGTAACCCTTCAATACCTCTCTATATTATGTCAGTTTTTATTAATTTGGGCGTCTTTATCGTGCTTCTACATTATTTATGTTATATGTACCTAATATTCTGGAATAAATATGATAGGTAGTAGGTTGGTAGACAGCAACCGCCCAGGGAGGTACTACCGTCCTGCCGAGTGAGTGTAAAACGAAAGCCTGTAATTGTTTTACATGATGGTTAGGATTGCTGGTGTCTTTTTTCTGTCTCATAAACATGCAAGATTTCAGGTACATCTTGCTACTTCTGCTTACACTTAGGTCACACTACACATTCATGTACAAGCATATATATACACACCCCTCTGGGTTTTCTTCTATTTTCTGACTAGTTCTTGTTCTTATTTCCTCTTATCTCCATGGGGAAGTGGAACAGAATTCTTCCTCCGTAAGTCATGCGTGTCGTAAGAGGCGACTAAAATGCCAGGAGCAAGGGGCTAGTAACCCCTTCTCCTGTATATATTACTAAATGTGGGAGGACAAACTTTCGTTTTTCCTTTTGGGCCACCCTGCCTCGGTGGGAAACGGCCAACGTGTTGAAAGAAGAAGAAAGAAAGGTAGATAACCTTTATTGATAGTAATAGCATAATTATACAATATTTTATATGGGCAATCATGAGTTACTGAGACACTGCTCGCTTCTCCCTCTGCTATAGCTCCGCCCACTTTGTAACAATGCCAAATGGTGAATTAAATATGTATATTAGAAAGAAAAAATAAAATAAAAATGAAACTCCAACTTGATAACTTTATTTTAATTTGCATAACTCTTATATATTACAGAAAACAATAAAACAGTAAAATACACATACGAGTTAAGCTTACAGAAAAATAGCTTAAGAATCTGGCAACATTTTGGTATAAGTATCATCTTTGTACCATGTTTCTAAAAAGAATTACGTATAGTCATTTTACAAAAATTATTTTTATGACGCGGCGAGTAATATATATGTGAACATGTAGTGAATTTTCAGATTTTTTTTTTTTTAATTTTTATCTAATAGTACATTAAATTCACCATCTAACATTATTACGAAATGGGACAATGTCATGTCCCATTTTAGGGACATTTTAAAGAGACACCAGAAACAGAGCTCTCTGGACCAATTTTCTGAGTGACAGGGGTCCAGTGATTCTCAAGCTGGTCCTAGTGGCATTAAAAGATGAAGAAGGGAAGTGACCCCAGATAAAGACATGGTACCTAAAGTCCTTATGGAGGGATTTTTCCCTTCCAAAGAATAACATCTTTTCCCTCTCACCTCCTCCCTGTCTTCCATCCATCAACAACAGTCTTCAATAAAGGTAAGTGTCATGTTGAATGTTCATTCTTTTGTGCATGTAAATCTATCTTTAAGGTCAAAAAAATTTTTTTTTGTTAATACTTCTGGGTGTCTGGAACAGATTAATTGGATTTACATTATTTCTTATGAGGAAAATGGTTTCAGTTTTGTCCGGTCTGTCTGGAATGGATTAAAGACGAAAATGGAGGGTCCACTGTAAATACAGTGGTACCTCGAGTTACGATATTTTTTCGTTCGAGAATGCTGTTCAAGTGCCATTACCAAACGAATTTATCCCCATAAGGAATAATGTAAAATAGACTAGTCCTTTTACACCCCCAAAAATATACCTACAAAAGCATTTAAAAAAATAAACTTACATAAAAGGGCGATTTTGGGGACCATCGTAACTTGAGGTACCACTGTACTTTCTTATGCTTGCAATGATTTTCTGTGGAAAATAAACCCTGCTCCATTGAATTAATCACCTGCCGACAAAAAATAATTACAGTGGAACCCCGGATTTCGTCCGGTGCAGATATCGTACAATTCGGATTTCAACAACTTTTTTTGGGGCGAAATTATACCCCGGGTTTCGTACCTCCGCTTGGAAATTGTCCGTATCAGACGCGTCCACCTGATGGTCCAGCCTATGGACCAGCAGGTCATTTCAAACTTTAAAAAACTCTACAAAAAAGCAATGTTTCAAAGGTGCTTTGAAGTGACCTCGGACAGTGAATTGACCCTAAGAGAGTTCTGGAGGAATCACTTCAATATCCTCAAGTGCATAAGCCTTATAGATAAGGCTTGGCAGGGAAGTGACTTCCAGAACGATGAACTCTGTTTGGAGAAAATTGTGGCCAGAATGTGTCCTCGAGAAGGATTTTGAAGGGTTTGAGGCTGACCCTGACGACCCTATGCCTATTGTGGAATGTATTGTGTTTTTGGGGAAGTCCATGGGGTTGGATGTGAGTGGCCAGGATGTGGAAGACTTGGAGGACCACACAAACAAAACTGTTGCAAGCCATGTCTGCAACATGTTTGTCCCATTTTAGGCAAATCTTTGAGATGCCAGAAACAGAGCTCTCTGGACAGTTTTTTTGTGTGACAGGGGTCCAGTGACTCAAGCTGGTCCTAGTGCCAGTGAAAGACAAAGAAGGGAAGTAACCCCGGATAGGGCTTTGATATCTAAAGTCCTCATAGAGGGAGATTCCCCTTCCAAACAATAACCTCTCCCCTCCTCATCTTCTTCCATACGTCAACAACAGTCTTCAATAAAGGTATGTAATAGTGTTGTAAATATTCATTTATCCATTAAAATTATTCATTTATATTTATTTCTCATTGTTTTCTGTATGTTAAACTATAGTTATTCTCTATTAAATGTATTTTTTGTTATTTTTGGGTGTCTGGAACGGATTAATTGGATTTACATTGTTTCTTATGAGAAATATTACTTCGGTTTTCGTCCATTTCGTATTTCGACCAACCTTCTGGAACGAATTAATGATGAAAACCGGGGTTCCACTGTATATATATATATATATATAAAAAGGTAAATAATCTTGTGTTAATGTGTAAAGAACAGTTATTGGCTTGTTGTATATGTACATGAAAAAAAAAAAAGGATTTCAAGGATTTAGTTAGCTACATTTTGGCCTCTAATATTTCCCAACTAGCCCATCTTTTTTCAATCATGAATTACTACTTACCTGTTATCAATAAAAAATGTGAATAATCTCTGATATACAGTGGACCCTCGCTATTCGAACACTCCAAAACTCACCCTCATTCCAGAATGCTGTTCAAGTGCTGTTACCAAACAAATTTATTCACATAAGGAATGATGTAATTAGATTAGTCCATTTCAGACCCCCAAAAATACACTTATAAAAGCACTTACAATAATAAACTTACATAAAAGGGTGAGTTTTGGAGTGTTTGAATAGCGAGGGTCCACTGTAACTACAAATCCTTCGAGTTTAAAAACAGCCTCTCCTCACTTAGCGACGTAGTACTCATTTACCGATGCCTAGGACTTACGATGGGCTCTCTGACCAGTATGCATACCTTAATAATGTATGTTAGAGCTGATTTTCTCTATTCTGTTTATTACAATATACAGTACACTACTGTATAGACATTTAAAAATATACCAGAAATGTTATAAATAGTGCAAATGTGACATTAAAACAATATCAAAGATAGCCGACACAAACCCACTACAATTATAGTATGCTCCTCACTTAGTGACGAATTCGTTTACCGACATGGTCTTAGGAACGGAACTCCGTTGGTTAAGTGAGGAGAGGCTGTAGTGGCAAAGTCACATTTTTAAAAGGGCATAACAGATGTCCACTTTGCCTTATCTGAACTAAATTCATTCACCCTTCAGTTTACAGCCAAGAACTGTATAATCCAGTAATGCTTAACATCTGCATTACACTGCACCTTACATTCATGCTCGGAAAAAAAAAATATCTGCTGTTTATGATAAGCTCCAATTTTAGTCTAACACACTAACCATTTTCATTCACCTATCAGCTGTGGTACATGAGAGGCATGTTTTACATATGATGTCCTATTAACTATAACTGGCAATTTTACCATCCTTAAATGATTCCTGAACTTGACTAAATACAGTGGACCCCCGGTGTTCGTGAAGCTCCAAACTCGAACAATTATGTAAGTGTATTTTTGTAAGTGCTTTTGTAAGTGTATTTTTGGGGGTCTAAAAGGACTAGTCTAATTTACATTATTCCTTATGGGAATAAATTCGTTTGGTAATGGCACTTGAACAGCATTCTGGAACGAAAAAATCGCAAAAACCGGGGGTCCACTGTATACCTAGTTTACTTAAAATTTTATAAGACATTTGCTATATTCACAGATAAATATCACAATCAAATATCTTCTTTCTGCTTCTCAACAACATTCATGAACACTTTAATTTTTTGTCATTCACACACAACAATCAACAACTTACACTATGCCACTTTTATACCAACTAAAAATCACCTGCTGTATATCATGAAGTGTGTTTTCATGTGCCTGTGAGAATAGCTGCTCTCTTCTGGACTGGAAGTCCTCACTTTGTGTTGCTTCATCTCGTGGCGGATCTCCAAGAGTCCGCTCAAACACATGGTAGACTTTGCTACCATCAGGACGGGGCTTTGCATCACTGAACAACACAGCCTCAGGACTCAACATGATGACACCATCATACTGTGGTTCTATAGTGACAGCTTCATCGTGAAGAGGAAGCATATCAGAAGCTGGGAGCATTATAGTGTGTTCGAGTCCAGCTACTACTACACCGACCACACCTACATTCTTGTTATCACCTGTGCAAACACAAATAAATTAGCTAGAAATCAAAGATATTTTAGATAAATACAAATATGGTAATCTCAAAAAGACTTGAGCTAAGGGACATTATTCATATAAACTACACACATGTAAGTGATTATAAACATTAAACAAGTGACTACATACAATAAACAAATGGTTACAAAACATATCAGTGACTGCACACATGACCAATATACATAAATATATGAGGGCTTTTATATGTATGGCATGACCAATTCTACTTAAGCTCGGCTATTATTGAATATTGGTTATTTGCAGAACACGGGCATTATTGTATAATTTACAATACTTAAAATCTATCTACATGAAACAGTTACTTCTTGAGCAAATTCTTATTTCTGGAGATATTAGCAAAAATGATACCTTAAAATAGGCTTGAATGGTGCATCAGGGCCAATTAATAGTTAATATTTTTGTTGAAAATAAGAAAAAGTTTTGGAGTGAGATTAATAAGATGAGGAAGCCTAGGGAACGAATGGATTTGACAGTTAAAAATAGGAGAGAAGAGTTATTAAATGGAGAGTAAGAGGTATCTGGAAGATGAAGGGAATATTTTGAGGAATTGTTAAATGTTGATGAAGATAGGGAAGCTGTGATTTTGTGTATAGGGCAAGGAGGAATAACATCTTGTAGGAGTGAGGAAGAACCAGTTGTGAGTGTGGGGGAAGTTCGTGAGGCAGTGGGTAGAATGAAAGGGGGTAAGGCAGCTGGGATAAAGATAGAAATGTTAAAAGCAGGTGGGGATATAGTTTTGGAGTGGTTGGTGCTATTATTTCATAAATGTATGGAAGAGGGTAAGGTACCTAGGGATTGGCAGAGAGCGTGTATAGTTCCTTTGTATAAAGGCAAAGGGGACAAAAGAGAGTGCAAAAAATATAGGGGAAGAAGTCTGTTGAGTATACAGTGGACCCCCGAGTTACGTACACCCCGGAAATCGTACAATTATGTAAGTATAATATTGTAAGTGCTTGTGGAAGTGTATTTTTGGGGGTCTGAAATAGACTAACCTAAGTGACATTATTTCTTAAGGGAGTAAATTCGTTCGGTAATGGCACTTGAGCAGGATTCTGGAATGAAGTTTTTACGAAACTCGGGGGTCCACTGTACCTGGTAAAGTGTATGAACATAAGAACATAAGAAAGAAGGAACACTGCAGCAGGCCTACTGGCCCATGCGAGGCAGGTCCAATTCACCCACCGGCTTAAGCCAATGCCTTAAGGTAGTCAGATTCAGGTCACATTCACTAAGGCAGGAGCATGACAATTGACCTAGTAGCACAAGCTAGTCAGGTCCAACTCACACCCACCCACACCCACTTATGTATTTATCTAACTTATTCTTAAAACTACACAACGACGGTACTCGGGAGTTTGTTCCACTCATCCACAACTCTATTACCAAACCAGTGCTTTCCTATATCCTTCCTGAATCTGATTTTTTCCAACTTAAATGAATTGCTGTGTCCTGTCTAGGCTAGATATTTTTAGCACGCTATTTACATTCCCTTTATTAATTCCTGTTTTCCATTTATACACCTCAATCATATCCCCCCTAATTCTACGCCTTTCTAGAGAGTGCTGATTCAGGGCCCTCAGTCTATCCTCATAGGGAAGATTTCTGATACATGGGATCAACTTTGTCATCCTCCTTTGTATGTTTTAAGAACATAAGAACATAAGAAAGGAGGAACACTGCAGCAGGCCTGTTGGCCCATACTAGGCAGGTCCTTCACATTCCATCCCACTAACAGCATTTATATCCATTCTGTAATACGGTGACCAGAACTGTGCAGCATAATTTAAATGGGCCAAAACAAAGATATATAGAGTTGAAGAACAACCTGAGGACTTTTATTATTTATACGTACTTCTTGATATGAAGTCAAGGATTCTGTTAGCTTTTTTGCGAACACTTATGCACTGTTGTTTTGATTTCAGATTACTGCTAACCAGAACTCCTAAATCCTTTTCGCAATCAGTAATATTAAGATCTACATTATTTAGTTAATATGAGGCATGGTTATTTTCCTGGCCAACATTTAGAACTTTGCATTTGTCTATATCAAACTGCATGTGCCATTTCTCCGACCACTGGATCAGTCTATTCAAATCATCCTGGAGTGCTCTAATGTCCTCATTCGAATGAATTGGACGGCCTATTTTAGTGTCATCAGTGGACCCCCGAGTAACGAACACCCCGGAAATCGTACAATTATGTAAGTATAATATTGTAAGTGATTGTGGAAGTGTATTTTTGGGGTCTGAAATAGACTAACCTACGTGACATTATTCCTTAAGGGAGTAAATTCGTTTGGTAATGGCACTTGAGCAGGCTTCTGGAATGAAGTTTTTACGTTACTTGGGGGTCCACTGTATTACAATTGCCATTTTCCACTTGTCTGGCACTATGCCAGTTTGTAGTGATATATTGAAAAGATATATTGTGATATATTGTAAACGACTATGCACATATGACTACACATGTAAATGACTATGCACATATGACTATACACAACCTGTAAATGAGATATAACATGCATACGTACATCAAATAAGTGACTATACCCACAATATAGATATATATAACTGTACAATGTCTCAATAAAGTATTTTATTAGGTTGTCCCAAGTTATAGCTACGTAATGTCCAATTAATGTGCTCATTACATGTGTAACCTCAAGAGCATTGTCCAAATATTTGTACGCAAGCCAAAGCCTAAATAAAAACATGGACATCATATAAATAAAAAAATATAATTTATTATATACAAATCACGTAAGTGACTATACATAGTGGGATTTCACACTACACCTACATGTGACTAATATCAAATCGACGGAACATATGACATAAGTGCCTACACTTATCACATAATGGCTACACACAAAGTGCTTACGCCCGATATAAGTGCCTACACACATGACATAAGTGCCAACATAAGTGCCTACACACGATATACGTGATTACACACTCCAAGTAAGCGACTTATGACACATGATAAAAGGGACGGCACACATGACATGAGTGCCCACACACACACATCACATTAAATGGCCCCCACACATAATACAAGTGGCTACACACATGATATATGTGACTACACTACACATAAGAGCCACCTGGTGTTGGTCATCATCTGGAGAGCGTCTGCAGCAGTGTAAACAAAGCGTCAGCACACACACACACACACACCTCCACACACACCCAACAATATTTTGTTTTAATTAAAATTTAATATCTTTAACCTTCGCCCAACTTGATTCGTATTGTCTTTTTCCTTTAATCGATTTAATATTTTGGGGGGATATTTAATCTCCCCAGATATTTTTTTGGCTATGTATATCTGAGTCATGTGATATAAGATTTCTGAAAATAATTTAGGGAGGAGAGGCCGTGACGCGAGCGACTGGATGGTCCTGGGTGCGAGTAATGTCCTTAATTATGATGGGAATTCTATTAATAATAACGTGTTATACCGGTCTTAAGGAATAATAAGAGAAATGACTAATATTATTAGTCATTACTCTTATTATAATAGCTGCTCCTGATGGCCAGGACGTGTGGATGGGGAAATAATGTTGTGGTGTGTGAGATTTGATACCAAACAATACTAAAGTTAATAATAATAATCTTTATTTCTACAAGTACTGCTACTGCTGGTCATGTGTCCTCCAGTAAATATCTATGTATCACTGTCACGTGTACTTTAACAGATCTACGTAAAGTAAATCAACTAGAAAGACAGACTCGGAACTCAAAACTTTTTTTTGGGCGGCACACTCCAAACTATGATGCAAATGTCAGGATTGCTAAAATGATGCAGTGACCTTATGCAAGATTGCAGCTAGATTAATGAGTACCATGCAACAGTTTTAGTGCTACAAAGAGTAAAGCCACTGACAGATAAATAAAAATACTTTAAGAGCCACTTTTGGCTCTACTATAACCATCATGAAAACATTGGTATATACATAGACCGTTGTTAAATTAATATGTGAAATCAGTGACTACATGACTGAAGTTATTGCGTGGAGATCTAAACAAACTGTCTGTGTAGAACTGCTAAAACATGCAAGTCATGGCACACACGAATCAAAATGGATTCACATAACAGTTTCACACATAAAATGTTTAGATTATATGAACTGTATCATTTCCCGCTACCCTGGCAAATATCAGATTTTGACACCAGTATATCCAACTACCCTCCCAAGAAACTAATCATGCATAATCCTAGTCGAGAAATTTCTAATCACAGAGTTCTGGAAGACAAACACAATGTCTTCTTTAACTCTGGCAACGGGAGGGAGAGAACTACTATTATAAAAAAATCTACTGGAGTATACCTGGAGAGATTTCCAGGGGTCAACGCCCCTGCGGCCGGTCTGTGACCAGGCCTCATGTTGGATCAGAGCCAGATCAATCAGTCTGTTACTGCTGGCCGCACGCAGTGCAACGTATGAACCACAGCCTGGCTGGTCAGGTACCGACTTTAGGTGCCTGTCCAGTGCCTGCTTGAAGACAGCCAGGGGTTTGTTGGTAATCCCCTTGATGTATGCTGGGAGGCAGTTGAACAGTCTTGGGCCCCTGACACTTATTGTGTTGTCCCTCAACGTGCTAGTGGCACCCCTGCTTTTCATTGGGGGGATGTTACATCGCCTGCCGAGTCTTTTGCTTTCGTAGGGAGTGACTCTCGTGTGCAAGTTTGGTACTAATCCCTTCTTGGTGATTTCATGATACTGATATATATTATACCTGGTGGGGGTTTCGGGGGTCAACCCCCTCCCCCGCGGCCCGGTCTGTGAACAGGTCTCGTAGTGGATTAGGGCCTGATCAACCAAGCTGTTACTGCTGGCCGCACGTAAACCGACGTACGAGCAACAACCCGGCTGGTCAGGTACTGACCTGTCCAGCTTCTTCTTGAAGACAGCCAGGGGTCTATTGGCAATCCACCTTGTGTATGCTGGGAGGCAGCTGAACAGTCTTGGGCTCCTGACACTTATTGTCTTGTCTATGAGCGTACTCGTGGCGCCCCTACTTTTCACTGGGGAAATGTTACATCTCCCTGGATTGCCTGCAATCCAGGGAGTACAAATCAAGGAACTTCAATTGTTCCCAGTAATTTAGGTATTTTATCGTACTTATACGTGCCATGAAAGTTATTTGTATATTCTCAAGGTCTGCGATTTCGCTTGCTTTGAAAGGGGCCGCTAGTGGACGGTAATATTCCAGCCTAGAGAGAACAAGTGATTTGAAAAGAATCATCATTGGCTTGGCATCTTTAGTTTTGAGGGTTCTCATTATCCATCCTATCATTTTCCTAGCAGATGTGGTAGATACATTGTTGTGATCCTTGAAAGTGAGATTCTCTGGCATTATCACTCCCAGGTCCTTCACATTAGTTTTTCGCGCTATTGCGTGGTTGGAATTTGATAACAAAAAGGGCACAATACCGTGACTGGAACAATACACAAATAACCCACACACAGGAGAGAGGAGCTTATGGTCCAAGTGTGAGCGAAACGTAGTGGTAAGCTCCTCTCTCCTGTGTGTGGGTTATTTGTGTGTTGGAATTTGTTTTATACTCCGATACAATTTTAATTTCCTCGAGTTTTCCACAGAGGAGTAATTGAAATTTGTTTTCGTTATTATTAATAACTGGGCTTCCCATCTTACAAATTTAACTGGTCACCATACATATTGTTCTCAAGATGGCAGAAACTGCAGCTGCAGAGAATTTAATGGATTCCGACTTTCTGTCTTCATTACATGCTCTAAATATACTTTTGTGGATTCACTCTGGCACAGGCCTCCTACCATGGTAAAGTGGATGACTTGGCTAGACTAGTGTTAAATAAAGAGAATATCAAATATAATTTTAGCTTCTTAAGTAGAGATTTATAAAGCAGTGTTAGAAGAGAACTGGTAAACCAACCGCTAAACCCACCAGGGTCATACAACTCTGCAGGGCAGCAATTGATGCAGGATCTAAGGATAAATAAGGATGGAGATGACAAGTGTTAAGTAAAACATATCTTTTGAGAACTTACAAGGTTAGTAGAGTGTAAGACCTTGCCATTGCTAGATTAAGGTTAAGATATGAGTATCTACGGCAGTAAAGTTTGTATGGAGAAGCCAGTAACACAATGTAAAGTGTGTGGAACACAAACTGAAACACCAGATCTTAAATAGTCCAAACATCCAACCATTTAGACACAAGGAAATGGCAAATCTCTTCTCTGTTGATGTTAAGATATCTGAGGGATATTACATGAGAACGTAAATATTTGTAACTATACGTGACGCAGCCTGTCGACTTTGCTAATACTCATATTTAGCTATCGTGAATTTTACACTGCAGTGGCTATCAAAATTCTACGTAGTTGTGAGTGTTTTATATACAGAAAAGTGCTGTAAGTGAAGGCTTTGACATTTTTTGAGGTAACACGCGAAGTATGTCAGTGACGAATGTTTGTTATCTCAATCCAGATTGGAATGCGGAGACACTTGTTGCAGTGACTGGTAAATGATGCAAGCATTGCTCGTAAAGAAGGTCTCTGATGTAGGGAGATGGTCTCGCTGCTGTCCAAAGATGGTATGTATTCTGTTCAAAAAAATTATCTCTCTCTCTCTCTCTCTCTCTCTCTCTCTCTCTCTCTCTCTGCTGTCAAAAGTTTTTTTTTTTTGCTGCCCCAAAATGGTTTGTCTGCTATATATAGCTACTCTGCACAGCATCGTGTTCTCCTTTGCTGATGATACCAAAATATGCATGACAGTGTCATCCACTGAGGACACTGTAAATCTGCAAGCGGACTCTAACCAAGTCTTTAAATGGGCGTCAGAAAATAATATGAAGTTCAATGAAGACAAATTTCAATTAGTCCGCTATGGAATATTCGAGGAAATATAAACTGGATCAGAATATAAAACAAATTCCAACCACACAATAGAACGAAAAACTTATGTGAAGGACCTGGGAGAGATAATGTCAGTGAATCTCACTTTCAAAGATCACAACAATGTATCTACCACATCTGTTAGGAAAATGATAGATAATGAGAACCTTCAAAACTAAGGATGTCAAGCCAATGATGATTCCGTTCAAATCACTTGTTCTCTCTAAGTTGAAATATTGCTGTACACTAACGGCCCCTTTCAAGGCAGGCAAAATGGCTGACATGGAGAATATAGAGAGACTTTCACTGCACATATAAGTACAATAAAGCACCTAAATTACTGGGAACGGTTGAAGTCCCTTGACCTGTACTCCTTGGAACGCAGGCGAGAAAGATACATAATTAAATATACTTGGAAAATCCTAGAGGGACTAATCCCAAATCTGCTCAGGAAAATCACTCTTTACGATAGCAAAAGACTCGGCAGGCGGTGCAACATCCCCCCCAATGAAAAGCAGAGGAGTCACAAGTACGCTAAAGACAACACAGTGAGTGTCAGGGGCCCAAGACTGTTCATCTGCCTCCCAGCATACATAAGGGGGATTACCAACAGACCCCTGACTGTCTTCAAGGAGCTGGACAAGCACCTAAATCAGTACCTGATCAGCCGGGCTGTGGTTCGTATGTCGGTTTCTGTGCGGCCAGCAGTAACAACCTGGATGATCAGGCCCTGATCCACCATGAGGCCTGGTCATGGACTGGGCCGCGGGGGCGTTGACCCCCCGGAACATCCTCCAGGTATTCAAAGATGGTCTCTTTCAAGGCGTGAAAACCTTCCATCTCATATAAGAAAAAACTTAGAGAGTGCTTCTGAAGAAATGTTGAAACTGATTAATTTTATGAGCCAAAATATTGATGAGAGTGATTGGCTCTTCACCGAGTTTGAATTAGATAACGTATTAAGTAAAGGTCGATCAACTGCTCCTGGAGAGGATGGTATAACCTATGAAATTCTCAGAACTCTATGGCACGTGCCTGATAATCCTTTGCTGGCACTGTATAATACCAGTTATATTGAGGGAGTTCTTCCTACTTCCTGGACCAATAGTCTCATTGTGCCTATCCCTAAGCCCCAACAACCTGATACATTTAGACCGATCTCCTTAACTAGTTGTCTTTGTAAAACTTTTGAAAGAATGATACTTAACAGACTGTACTATAGAATCAGACACCAACTCTCCCCCTCCCTCTATGGGTTCATGAAACTGTATTTCCACCTTTCTCACCGCACACACCTCTACTAGTTTTACCACATTTCTTGATCTAAAATCTGCATTTGATATCACGAACAGAACTGTTATACTACATGAACTAGCCAAAATGAATATTGGTGGTAGCCTACTCTGCTGGATAATAGGATACATGTCAAATATAATATCCTCTGACCTCTACCAAGGCTTTAGAAGCGAGTCTAAAGAAATGTCCCTAGGTACACCACAGGGAGGAGTTCTCAGCCCCATGCTATTTAATATTCTCATTAATGCTCTCCTAAATGCTCTACCTACCTCACCTAAACATATAGCTATAAGCTATGCTGATGACATCATGATCCATACAACAGGGCATAAAAGATGAGTACCGTTCTTAATGTAGTTAAAGTAATTTATAATCGACTAGGCCTAGTAATATCTTCCTCTAAAACAAAGATATTAACAAGCAAACGACATCCCCCACCCATCTATTTGCAGGCTGAAAACATTAGTTATGTTAAAACTTACAGATATCTTGGTGTAGATGTACCCTTTAACAAATCCACTATACCACAACTAAATAAGAAATGCAAAGATAGGCTAAATGCTCTTATAGCTGTTGCTGGCTACAACCCCAACTATGGTGCTAATGTGAGAATCGTGAGAATGATGTACATAGCTTATGTTAGGTCCTTAATTGATTATGCTGCTCCCATGTTGATATTAGCTAGAGAAAGTTCTCTCCGACCATTGGAGTTAATGCAAAATGAAGCTCTCAAAATTATTCTTGGCTGTCCCAAATCTACAAAGGTTCTTAATATGAGGAAGGAGCTTGGTATTTCTAGTATTAATGATAGGATTGTTGATATTAACACTGTACTTGGTATTAGAATGTTAAGAAATGAACCAGACACTGTCACTATGAATATTACTAAATGTCTAGAAGTAAATACATACAGATCTAAATGGATTTTGAAAACGTGCAATTACATTTTTTATAATCTGCATGAACTGTATCACTGTAGGCAACAAGAGCATTTCACCCCTCCATGGAAGATGTGTTCATTTAATATCACATACCAGCAAGTCCCTCCCAAGAAGCTCATTGCTAGTAATCCCTTCCTTAAATCACTTGTTAAAGCAACTGCTCAAGAAGAAATTTCTCGCCTAGCTGGTAGTAATAAGTTATCACAAGTTATATACACTGATGGATCTAAACAGGAGTGTTCTGGCAGGGCTGCATCTGCTCTGGTTGCCACCTCCCTAGTTAAGAACAATAATAAATTTGTAATAATATTGGTAGAATTACCGACAATATGTTAAGTAAAAGGACACAAATGCAACTAATGTGACATTTTATTGTGGCAACGTTTCGCTCTCCAGGAGCTTTTTCAAGGTAACGGCTTGAAAAAGCTCCTGGAGAGCGAAACGTTGCCACAATAAAATGTCACATTAGTTGCATTTGTGTCCTTTTACTTAAAATAATAAATTTGTTGAACTAGGCATAAGAATTAACAACTGGGCGTCTACACTGCAAACTGAATTGTTTGCAATCCTAATGGCACTAAAGCTAACTTATGACACTGAGCTTGACTCTATCATCATTACTGATTCTATGTCATCACTGAAGACTCTTGACTCATATAATGACTAACAGCATGCTCATTGGAGAAGCCAGGTATAGATACTCAAAAATCCGGGACAAAGGAATTAATGTACAATTGCTATGGATCCCATCACACATTGGATTACTCCTTCATGATAAAGTTGATATGTTAGCCAGAAGGAGAATGTAGAATATAACTTTGGTATATCTGTGTCTAGCATTATTAATAATATTAGGAGAGAAGTAAATAATGAAAATGATTGTTATAGCAATGCAGTTAGAAGCCTGAGTAGATCTTTAACCCACTATGATAACATGAACGTAGATAAGTATGTTTATGGAGCAACTTGCAATGTGAGCAGACTGACTGATGTTGTAGTGGCCAGGCTTAGGCTTGGCTACAAGTACTTCTGGCAGTTTGGGAGACACACAGATGATCAAACTAAATGCAAATTATATGATCAGGCATATGGTCACTGTCTTGAACACTATGTGCTTAATTGTCCACTTATTGAGGAATACAGAGATAGACAGTATAATAACCTATGTGACATGTCAAGATGAAAATAAGGTACCAGTTATATTAAGCAAATTTCCTAAATTTGCTTGTAACAGATAAGTGAACTGTAGATATAAATCCAAATGTACAATTGTTATCCCTTTTGGGCCTAGTTCCTAGGCCTTTTGTGTATCCATATGCTCTTGCGCTACCGTCCACAGGATGGATATGGGGTGCACAATAAACTAGCCACTTCGGTGGCAAAATCTAATCTAACCTACTGTGCTGGTATGCACCTTCAACACTACTGTGGCCGAAACCAATCGGTCGACATACTTTGCATCCTGGGAGTCGTGGTGAGTTTCACACTTGCTCTACGATCATAATATTCCTCGCTGAGCAACTACACTCGTGGAAAAAAAAATATTTATTTAGTCTTAGACAACATTGATTTCAACATCAGAAGTTCTGACAGTTTTGACAGTTCCCACAGCATCACTCTAGCTGAACAAAGCTCCCCGGATCAATGACTTCCACGCGTCATGACTCCTCAGTCATCCCAGGTCATGCAAGAAGCCACAACGTTCCGCTCTGAACATGACATTCGTGATGATGTGAGCTGTTGTTGAAATGTAAAAGGAGTTAAGCTGATGTACTGTATATAGGTCACACGTGAATCAAGAAAATATTCCACCAGTATTAACTCTTCTCTAGTGTTTACTTGGAAGGATGCGTGACTAGAGGACCCGGTTCGTCACTGTCAGTTAACTGCTATACATTCCTCCGGCTTACTGCTGGGTTGTGGTGTAGACGAGGTTTCGTGGTGCACGTAAAGTCTGGCCGCTTGTACAAACGCTCTGCATGTGCTCGCTTATTGAAGCTTATGGCTGGTCATAAGTCACCAAACTTTGAGAGAAAAGGAATACCAATGTTGATGATGAAGCCAGTCAGTGCGTGATGTACGAGGAGATGATGAAGCCAGTTAGTGCGTGATGTACGAGATGATGATGAAGCCAGTCAGTGCGTGATGTACGAGGAGATGATGAAGCCAGTCAGTGCGTGATGTACGAGGAGATGATGAAGCCAGTTAGTGCGTGATGTACGAGGAGATGATGAAGCCAGTCAGTGCGTGATGTACGAGGAGATGATGAAGCCAGTTAGTGCGTGATGTACGAGGAGATGATGAAGCCAGTCAGTGCGTGATGTACGAGATGATGATGAAGCCAGTCAGTGCGTGATGTACGAGATGATGATGAAGCCAGTCAGTGCGTGATGTACGAGATGATGATGAAGCCAGTCAGTGCGTGATGTACGAGATGATGATGAAGCCAGTCAGTGCGTGATGTACGAGATGATGAAGCCAGTCAGTGCGTGATGTACGAGATGATGAAGCCAGTCAGTGCGTGATGTACGAGATGATGAAGCCAGTCAGTGCGTGATGTACGAGATGATGATGAAGCCAGTCAGTGCGTGATGTACGAGGAGATGATGAAGCCAGTCAGTGCGTGATGTACGAGATGATGATGAAGCCAGTCAGTGCGTGATGTACGAGATGATGAAGCCAGTCAGTGCGTGATGTACGAGATGATGATGAAGCCAGTCAGTGCGTGATGTACGAGGAGATGATGAAGCCAGTCAGTGCGTGATGTACGAGGAGATGATGAAGCCAGTCAGTGCGTATATAAAAATAAAAATTATTTAGCGATATACTATGTAATAAGCTATAGTTTTGCACATGTCCTATCCCCACCAGTTCGATCTACTGTAATCCATAAAAAAAGTTACGTTTGTGTATAAAAGTTTTTCGGTTACGCACGCACGCACACACACCCAGTGTTGATAGGTCATGTATGACAACAGGGAGACAAGAGTCAGTCGTCCACCTGATCTGACCACTGTTGGTTGCTGGCTGTAAAAACAGTAATGGTAAAAAATGGTCACTACAACTTCCACAGGTATGGTAGGTAGCAGGTGTGGTGGGTAGCAGGTGTGGTAGGTAGCAGGTGTGGTAGGTAGCAGGTTTGCAAAGTGTCTTTTAAGGCAGGATAGCTAAATGTACAGTACTTTAGGTCTGTCTCCTTACATACCATCGATTGCAGGACCCGAAAAACGCTCGGAATAAACAAATAAATGCTCAACAACGCTTCTGGAAAGGACAAAGTTCGTCTCCTAGCGGTGAAGGCACCACATTCAAATTTCCTTTTAGCTGTTCCCAATTGCTTCCTGGGCACTCGACTCAACCCACAGGCCATTCAGACTATTGTAGTTCTCGGCTCAGCCGCCCCCGTACTCACCGAACATAGGTGCATCTGAGGCAGGGCGTCAGCTGATCAGTTTGGACTACATGGTCTCGTCTGTCATACATCAAAAGGGAAGTATGCCAGACATGAAGAAGTCAACGACATCAAGAGAAGTCTCGTCACAGCCCGTTGCCCGGCAGGACGGGAACCTCAAGTACTGAGGTCTGATGGAAGTCAAAAGCGTCCAGATGAAGTCACCATGCTATCCTGGAAGGATGGTAAGCAGATTTCAAGGGACTACACCTGTGCCGACACGTTGTCTGACACCTACTTGCCATACTCTGAAGCCGAAGGGGATGGGTGCGGCCAGTGTCAGAGACCCAGAAGACCAACAATTACAGAGGGCTGCCACCTTGCTATAACTTCGTCCCAGTAGGGTCGGAGACCCTTGGAGCATGGGGCAAATGTACTCTAAAATTCGTGAAAGGTTTAAGTGAAAAACTCATCATGGAAACCAAGGACCCCAGAGCGGCCAACTTCCTCTTTCAGAGACTCAGTGTTGCAATCCAGAGGGGAAATTCCTGCAGCATTCTGGGCACACGACCCACCACTGGGGAGCTGGATGAAGCATTTGAGATGTAGGCCCTGAGATGTATTTTATGTTGTTCTTCTTTCGATTGTGTTTTTGTTAATGTATTTTGCTATATAATTAAAGTTCACGTAGAATATAAGGGGTGGTAGGAGAAGAAAATATTCAAACAGCCTTAGTTTGATATCTTTATTATGCACCCCATACCCATCCTGTGGGCGGTAGTCAAAAGATTACAGAGGTACATAATGGGTACAGGGACTGGACCTCAAAGTTTGATAGCTGAGCAAGTTACAAAGGTAATGAACTCAGATGGTCACAATCATGACAAGTTACAAAGGTATTTGCAGATTACAGAGGTATATATAGGGTCCAGAGACTGGGCCCCAAAGTTTTGATAGCTGAACAAGGTACAATGGTAATGAATTCACTAGTAACAAGGTAATGAATCATGTAAGTAAATTTACTTACGTCTGTACATGGTTGCACTCATGAACAAATTATAAAGCAATGAGCAATCTATTAGTCTACACCCAGCCACAACTGTAATGAATTATTGGTGCAAATTTTAATTGTTGGGTCACATACACACATATACATATACACATACATATACACACACACACATACATGTATATACATACACACATACACATACACACATATATACATACACACATATATACATACACACACACACAGCCTCCGGGGAGAATCTTGAGTTTTCCCTAAGTACGTTTATTCTCCTCTCTGAGGATGAGGCTTCCCAATCCAGTTCGAGAGATGGTACCTCCTCTCTCTTTCATATATATATATATATATATATATATATATATATATATATATATATATATATATATATATATATATATATATATATATATATATCCCACACGCATTTATCTACTTACATAAAAATATAATAATAATACAATGCTGTCCTTTCCTACATCTTCCATTTCACCTCCCTCATCACGTCCAACAAAATAAGCAGACTCTTGGATGTCACCACCGCCCGGCTCCGGCTGGGTTACAAGTATCTTTGGCAGGTTAAATCACCACCACCAGATGTAGACCAAACGAAATGTAAACTTTGCCAGATGGATTATTGTCACACCTTGCGCCATTATGTACTGCAATGCTATAAAATTAATGAATTCAGACAGTCTGGAAAAATACCATTACTTTGCCCACTGTAAATAAAGCTAATAGTTGCATTAATAACTCATTGCAATTGTGATTGGATGTAGACGTGTGAATAGTTCATTGCCTTTGAAACTTGTTCACTTATCAAAATTTTGTGGTCCAGTCCCTGGACTCATTATATACCTCTGTAATCTCGTTGACTACCGTCCACAGGATGGGTATGGGGTACATAATAAAGATATTAAACTAAAAACTCATAAGAGCATGTGTCTCAACATTAGCTGAGTGTCATTAACAAAAAATTCTGCTGGCTCAGCATTATTGATTTTGCAATTTTTGAAGTTACTAGGGCCAATTTTACAGCAAAAAATAATGAGAAAATGATGGTGTAGTGTGTGTGAGATGTGTGGTGCTCAGTTGGGTGAACACTGGGGGAGACGTGCGTGACTGAGAGCATAGGTGTGGTCCCTCACACCTATACTATTTATATCAAGATGTGTTTCAGTCGCTTCACGATCATAGAAAGGTATCGTCTTATTCCATCACTCCAGCCGTCTTTAACCCCACCCCATTCACGTTAAAGGAATAATACGTGGTTAGTTAGTTTAATATCTTTATTATGCACCCCATACCATCTTGTTGGTATATATATAGTCAAAAGACTACAGAGGTACATAATGGGTATAGGGACTGGGTCACAAAGTTTTGATAACTGAACAAGTTACAAAGGTAATGAACTCCAGGTAGATCTGGTCACAATTATGACAAGTTACAAAGGTAATGAACTCCAGGTAGATCTGGTCACAATCATGACAAGTTACAAAGGTAATGAACTCCAGGTAGATCTGGTCACAATCATGACAAGTTACAAAGGTAATGAATTATCTACACGTCTATATATGGTTACAATCATGAACACATTACTAAGTAATGATCCATTCTCTACGTGGTTTGACATAAGCTTCTAATGCAGTCGATTGTCACAGCTATGTGAAGTAGAATTGTTACATTTACGGAGCACTGTGACCTCGTGGGTCACCCAGCGCTAACACTAAAAATATATACAGTAATAAAAAACAAGGATAAAATCAACAAATAATAAAAATCAATGAACAAAAACACTTAACACAAATACTATCATATTAAGTTAAAATAGCTAGCATTATTAATAGCAAAAAGCTTTCCTAAAAGTTCTCCGAGGTCTCTACATGCACCTCGGTAATTATAAAAACCATGTTGAAGGCGGAAGAGCCTAAGCCATGGGCAAAGTGTTTAAATATACTCCATAGCCAGCGACGCCTCACCAGCTACACAAAGAGTTGCACGAACAACTGTTAACAGCTGCTGGCTATGGGTGAGATGTGTGCCCGAGATCAGTGCGAATCTCTAGTTGAGAAAAACACACCAGCGCCGAAAGTTTGAAGCCGACTAGAAAATGCATTCTCCAGTTATCGCACATAATCCTACAATTCCAAGTTTAACTATATTAGTAAAGTATCAAAATTGTACCTACTGCGTGCGGCCAGCAGTAACAGCCTGGTTGATCAGGCTCTGGTCCAACATGAGGCCTGGTCACAGACCGGGCCGCAGAGGCGTTGACCCTTGGAATTCTCTCCAGGTAAACTCCAGGTAAACACAGCCTAAACTCCACAGGTCATCATCCTTTTACATAAGATTCATCAGTTGTTGAATATTAAAGCCATTCAAACAGGCATAATCAGACTGTCACTGAACAAAATATACCATACCATTTTTAAATGACATTTGAAAACTGACAAACACTCCATTAATATATCCCTCTATGGTTTATGGAAGATAGAACCCTTGTTAGCAGCCTGAAACCATATTCTGGAGGGAAATAAAAATGGCCAGAGGGCACTAGACCATGGCAGTAGTTGCATTAAAATTTCTCTAGTTACAGTACACCAGGGCTGAGAATTTGAAGCCGATCGGATGAGTTGTTTTCAAGTTATGAACAAAATATTTGAAAGGAAAAAATTCCGACCACTTGCAGGTTCCCCCATCGAGAATAACTAATAAGAAGTAAAACTTCACTTTTTTTTTTAATGCAAAGGAATTTTTATAACAAATAAATTAGAGGTGTTCCTGAAAATATATTTGGGGAATTTTCTTTATGAAAGAAAAAATAATATCCACCAAGCTTAGAGGATCACAGATGTAGAAGAAGAAGAAGAAGAAGAAGAAGAAGACAGAGGAGAAGAAGAGAAGAAAAAGAAGAATAGATCATCTTAATACATGTACAATATGACAGATGAACAACACAGTGTTATCCCAGTGTGACTGACATGAAAGCTGTACTTACAGGTAACAAATTCGGATATACACAAACATACTCAGCCATATATAGAAATATATTTTACATCAAGGCAAAATTTCTGATAGGAAGCTTGAATGGGAACCCATTCTAATTCGATGCAGCGGTTAAAAAAAAAAACAGGAGGGTAATGCGGTGTGAGAATAAGCTAAGTGTTTGGTAAAACGCGCAAGACACCAGTCATGAGTGAGCAACGTGGTGCAGGCTTCTCTTACACAAGACCTGCGCTTGTACAGTCATGGTCACTCAACACGCAGAGGACACGCGCTCGTTATACGACTAATGAAACAATTGAGAATGCAGCGCGGTGTGCAGGCCAAGGGAGATCAGAAACAACTCATCACTGGAGGTTTGAGACGTTCAAAACAATGGAATTGTTGAAGGTTAGAGCTATGGGTCACAAGTAAGGTTAATACAGTGTGGAGAAGGTCAGAGTTATGCAGTATGGAGGTCACAGGTCATGTATACAGTATGGAGGTCACAGGTCAGTGTAATACAGTGTGGAGGTCACAGGTCAGTGTAATACAGTGTGGAGGTCACAGGTCAGAGTAATACAGTGTGGAGGTCACAGGTCAGTGTAATACAGTGTGGAGGTCACAGGTCAGTGTAATACAGTGTGGAGGTCACAGGTCAGAGTAATACAGTGTGAAGGTCACAGGTTAGAGTAATGTAGTAATGAAGGTCACTGATCATAGTAATATACAGTGTGTAGGTCACAGATCAAAGTATAGCAGTGTGGAGGCCATAGGTCAGACAAAACTACGTGTAGGTCACTGATCAGAACAA
Organism: Cherax destructor; assembly: GCA_009830355.1. NCBI lineage: Eukaryota > Metazoa > Arthropoda > Malacostraca > Decapoda > Parastacidae > Cherax > Cherax destructor. The sequence continues at coordinate 91,523 of WNWK01000759.1, forward strand.
GGCAGCCTCGGGTCTCGTACAGGCCAAACGGATAGCATATATGGAGAAATATTGAAGCACATCAAAGAACTACAGAAGCCAACATATCACAAAACAAGCTCTGAGTACAAGTATAGCACAATGTATAAAAACAAGGAATTTCGATCGAACATCATTTTGGTCTCGAATGAACATTGCCCAACCCACATTAAAACCACTATCCACCGCATCCCATCCTCCATAAGCAACAGTCTATTTCTCACAAACAGTTTTAAGCAAATTTCTCGAAAAACGTTAAGATTAGGTTATGTCTAAGTTAGGCTGCTGTCTTTTAAACAAAATTTAAGGAATTTTGACAAAATATAAGGTCAATAAATACAGTGACACAAAAATGAGTTTGAAACTTTTCGAGCGAGAACAGAAACAACGGAGACTTACGAATTACACGTTAAAAAGAGTTATATAATTAACTTTGTGATTAGGAGGATGGGCTCCATAGTGCAACCCATCCTTATAATTAACGTCAGTGTCGGATGTGTGACTGTGACACTGGAATGAAAAAAGTGACCATGTGACTTGCTTATTTTAACATACGCTAGATGAGTCTCCGTTTTCTAGACAATCACAAACATGAACTCTCATCAAGCATCCCTGCATTCACTGGTGTCTGAAACACCATTTGTTGATCTGAATGAAGCTTATCTTATTTACATCAATAACTTTCCAACTCACAGCTCACAACCTCACAGAACTGTCATATATAACATACCTGCTGCTGCCCAGCCACCACCCTAACGTCCACTCCAATACCGTAGGTACATCCATTAAGTTTAGCTCTATATAGGTGTAATGCAGCAATTTAATGCAATTTTATTGATAATTATGAGATCAATTGCATCACATTACACTCATGAGGAACATGACTGGTGACGGTCGACCTTGATTGACTGGGAAATGTAAGGCTGGTGACTGGGTGTGGCTGGAGGTATAAAGACAGGCTGGAGGCCAGGGAGGAGACAGTGTCTGCTCACCATCACAACACCAAGCTAACAAACATGTTCACCTCTGTGAGTACTACTCAGCTTGACTCACATCTTTCAGACGGACATGAGAGAAATTGAAAGCTCTGAAATATATGAAACGTAAGACACTGTCTTTTGCATAACTTACACAGTCTTAAAACTCTAAAATCTTTATCTCTGCAGGTGTTGTTGATGTGCATGCTGGTGGCAGCTGGTGTGGCTCTTCCAGTGGGCTACGATGTAGGTATTTAGTTACTGTGTTGTATTAAGTAAACTAACATGAGTAATGTTTGTGTTAATTACAACGTGACACTAACCTTGTCTATCCTGTTCCAGGTACCAACCCCTTACAACTTTAATTACGGGGTGAGCGCCGGAGACACCAACTTTGGTCACCAGGAGAGTGGTGATGGTTCTAACGTCAAGGGCACATACTACGTGAACCTTCCCGACGGTCGTGTACAAACTGTGGGTTACTGGGCCGATGGTAGTGGATACCATCCAACAGTCACCTACCAGGGCACTGCTAGTTATCCCAGCTATGCTCCTTCTTACGGCTACCACTGATATTCATATCAAATATATATTTATATTTACTGTTTTTTAAACATTAAGTAAGGTTTTCTAGTGAAATTAAGAAAATTGATGAAATACACTTTAAATACATTTTTTTTTTGGCTAGAACTGAATTACTTTATACTTAACTAATTCTTGTTGACTAACTATATCATCAAGAGTGACCAAGCCACAAAATCCTGTGAACTCATCCTGATCTCGTAAGACTTTACTATTGATCTCGTGTACATTTTCATGGTTCTGTAAATTATATTAATGCTATTAATAAAAATGTAAACACAAGGTAATAAGGTTTTCTTGCTCTATTAATATATTTTAGTCAAATGTTGTAGATCGATTAGGTCATCTTTTTCACAACTGCCAGGAAATCCATTGACTTGATCAACAGTTGAAGTGTTCGATAAACACTCACTGGAACCAAATGTAAAGGATAGAATATGTTCACTAAAGTCTCCTTTTTTTTTTTGTCACTTTTCCACAGTGTGTAGTCCACCCTCTCCTGTTTTCATTCTTTGAGTCCATTATTCTGCCACATTCATCCATCTCTTTGTTCATTATTTTCTTCTTGCAGCCTTCAGGTTGCACATTCTTCAGATACTATGAACTCAAATTGTTGTCTCCCATCCACCTCCTCTCTCCAGTTCCATTCCCTATATTTTTATTTGTGACTCCTGAGCGGCACATTTATTGCACAGCAGCAGCTCATCTTGAACCTGTAGTGTATACAAGTAGTAAAGGGAAGGATTGACGAGGTAACAATGTGTCTGTATCAATCCTCATTTGACGCAGTTATATACATGTATACTACTGGACAGTGGAGAGTCATTTCATATATTAAAGTCTCAATATATGGTAAATTAGATGTGTTTCGATAGTTACATGATCCGAGAGATGTATTCCACGTAACCAATAATTCCAGACAATTGACCCATTATGCAAGCAATAGTTGTACCTCAAAACCCTCAAGAGACCCAGTACCTGTAGATGAACGCCCTCATGAGACCCAGGAGCTGTAGATGAACGCCCTCATGAGACCCAGTAGCTGTAGATGAACGCCCTCATGAGACCCAGGAACTGTAGATGAATGCCCTCATGAGACCCAGGAGCTGTAGATGAACGCCCTCATGAGACCCAGTAGCTGTAGATGAACGCCCTCATGAGACCCAGGAGCTGTAGATGAACGCCCTCATGAGACCCAGGAGTTGTAGATCAACGCTCTCATGAGACCCAGGAGCTGTAGATCAACGCCCTCATGAGACCCAGGAGTTGTAGATCAACGCCCTCAACAGACCCAGGAGCTGTATATGAACTCCCTCACGAGACCCAGGAGCTGTAGATCAACGCCCTCATGAGACCCAGGAGTTGTAGATCAACGCCCTCATGAGACCCAGGAGCTGTAGATCAACGCCCTCATGAGACCCAGGAGTTGTAGATCAACGCCCTCATGAGACCCAGGAGTTGTAGATCAACGCCCTCATGACACCCAGGAGCTGTAGCTGAGCACTCTTATGAGGCCCAGGAGCTAAAACTCAATCCAGTCAAATACAGTTTAAATTTATAACTAATAAACGTATATCGCTCTTCGATACTAGACTAATTTTTTCACATATTCTTCTCTCTCTCTCTCTCTCTCTCTCTCTCTCTCTCTCTATATATATATATATATATATATATATATATATATATATATATATATATATATATATATATATATATATATATAATTTTCTTCAGTTACGTTGGAAGAGAGGTTGAGGCAGGAAGACAATAATCGTTCTCAGGAAAGTAAGTTTCACTCTCACTTCATGGACACCTCCAACTCTTCTGGCCTAGAATATCATCAGTAGAGAATAGCAGTTAAATAATATATAGACAGCAGCTTAAATTAATCTTAATTTTCTGACTTGGGGGATATATAATTAAAATGATAGTCTCGTACACGGCTACAAAGATTTACATACAAAATAATACGGTGTGGACTCGAAGCTGTATAGTTTTCCAAATAAACCTCTAGCTGTCTTCGTATTTAAAAAAAAAAAATATTAAAATATAAATATTGTTTGAAAACATAAATTGCAGTTATTGATTATAATATTTTATGTAGGCTTTTATAAAAGAAGGAAATTATTCCATACATATAGAGAAAAAATAGAATTTTTATGGGCCAGACAATTTGAACATAGGAGACAGTGAAGAGAAGGGGAAGAGGACTCTGGATGTCATAATATTACTGAGAGGAAACAAAGCAGCGGGAGGGTAAGAATTTTTTTATGACATATCTACCTACATATACTATATATACACACTTATAGATCATGTAGCATAGTAATACTATTCTATATTTGTAAAATTCTAAGTGATAATCTACCCTAATTTCGGAAAGAGATAATATAGTAACAAATTTACACGGTGTCCGAATTACAGCTCCTGGGCCTAATGAGGGTATTGATCCACAAGTGTTGAACCTCTTAGGAGCTCTTGAAGATATCTTCATAATAGTTCGTATGACATGTCTTAAATTTTCACATTTTTTATTGGATTTAGTTCCAACTCTAAAGTTGATCTACATTCATGCATAAATACGCATACATATTTTTGTATATTGCCGAGTTAGAACTTTATGACCACCTCGCACTATTCATTATGCCTACATTGAGATAGAAGGGCTGGGCTAATTGAATTCGGGGATATCTTCAGATTGCGCAATAATCGATATACATCTAGTTTCCACCGGGGTCCTTTGATCCTTTTAACTACGGGATGCGACCCACAGCAGTCGGCTAACACCCAGGTACCTACTTACTGCTAGGTGACTGGAGACAACAGATGTAAAGAAACATGCCCACAGCTGGGATCAAACCCGGATCCTTCAGATGTGAGCTGAGAACGTTATTACTTCAGCCACGAACCTCGTTATACACTTGTAAAATGAGTATGATGGCACTAGAACCTTTAGGTATAAATAAAGAAACATTATATAGATTTAGACTACGGTTACCTCCCCCAAAAATCAATGTGACTTTATTTCCCATAGGGTACTTATTATTTTCTCATAGTTATATGTACATATTGATGCCATCTTATACTCATCCCATAGTGGTATGGAACAAATTAAATGCAGAACAATGAACTCACACTTACGAGATATTCAACGACCGACTGTATGTACAGCTAACTGATATAAGCAGCGAAGAGTCTTGTAAATAGGGTGTTATCAGAATGAGGACTAGGCACAAATGGCGTTCCACAGGGATCAGTTTTAGATCTCATATTGACTGTAAACTACAACATTGAAGAAGGAATAAAAGGGACATAAAAGTAGGTCAACTAAAGAATTCAGAGAAGAATATCATGGAACTTCAAGAGTATTTGTACATGTTAATATTGTGGTTGAAAAAGTGACAGGTTCCGGTTCAGTGTGGACAAGATCAAAGTTCTAATCCTCGAAAATAAAAACAATCCTGACACCTATAAACTGAATAATGTAGAGTTTGATCATATAGGATTTAAATAAAAAAAACAAGATAAAAGTACTTAAGTGTCCGTGATAAGGCTAATAAAGTGTAAAGTGTAAGTGATAAGGCTAATAAAGTGCTTAGATTTATATAGGGTGTTCTACATCAGTAGGAAGAGGTTAAGAACGGTGAATAATACGATAAATATTGTTATTAGTTATGGGTGGTAGTCAAAAGATTACTAGGGCACTTACAGAGCCAGACGAATAATACCAACGTATCTGCTTGTGAGTTGGGTTTGAGGCATTTAGTGTAGAATGATGTGACTTGGCAGAAAGACTTGAAACAAATTATTTTTCCAGGAAAGTCTATATATGGTACTGGTATATGCGAAGTGTGGTAAATTAATTTATCACAGAGGCTGTCAGCTCAGTTACATCACATTACATACAGGAAGAACTTAGTTGCTTACGGTGCGACCTTAGTAAGTTAATGCAGAAACAATTAGACAGTCTTTGGATGATTACAAATATCTTGCATAATAATATGTGTAAATTTCCTAGCATAACCACAAAAAATCAAAGTTGTTTCCAATGGGGTCCTTGAGCTTGACTGACTGGGAAATGTGAGGCTGGTGACTGGGTGTGGCTGGAGGTATAAAGGCAGGCTGGAGGCCAGGGAGGAGACAGTGTCTGCTCACCATCACAACACCAAGCTAACAAACATGTTCACCTCTGTAAGTACTACTCAGCTTGACTCACATCAGAACGGTTTCCGACTTTAGTAAACAACGTGCATATTGCAGAGATGTATAGCAAAGAGGATTTTCATATTTATATTAATTATAAAATATTGCGAAGATCTTGTTTTAGTGGATTTGGCATAAAAAGGCTTATTCATTTTTTATCACCTGCAAAACTTTTGTTCTTAATCAATATTTATATATTTAACTTATTCGTCAGTTTATAATATGCCATGTAAATCTCCATTGTTTCCTTCTTAATCCATGGTTTACTTAATATGAAAATATGACAGCATTATACAAATAGACCGCATATACGAGAGTGAAACCTATGACGACGTTTCGGTTCGACCTGGGCCATTAACTAGTAATTAGTTAACGATGACATCTTGTTCATTACCTTTGTAACTTGTTCAGCCATCATAACTTTAAGGTCCAGTCCCTGGACTCATTATGTACCTCTGTAATCTTTTGACTACCGCCCACAGGATGGGTATGGGGTGTATAATAAAGATGTTAAACTAACTTAAACTAATCTTTCAGACGGACATGAGAGAAATTGAAAGCTCTGAAATAAATGAAACGTAAGACACCGTCTTTTGCATAACTTACACAGTCTTAAAACTCTAAAATCTTTATCTCTGCAGGTGTTGTTGATGTGCATGCTGGTGGCAGCTGGTGTGGCTCTTCCAGTGGGCTACGATGTAGGTATTTAGTTACTGTGTTGTATTAAGTGAACTAACATGAGTAATGTTTGTGTTAATTACAACGTGACACTAACCTTGTCTATCCTGTTCCAGGTACCAACCCCTTACAATTTTAATTACGGGGTGAGCGCCGGAGACACCAACTTTGGTCACCAGGAGAGTGGTGATGGTTCTAACGTCAAGGGCACATACTACGTGAACCTTCCCGACGGTCGTGTACAAACTGTGGGTTACTGGGCCGATGGTAGTGGATACCATCCAACAGTCACCTACCAGGGCACTGCTAGTTATCCCAGCTATGCTCCTTCTTACGGCTACCACTGATAATCATAAATATTTTATTTACTCTTCTTTAACCATCATTAAGTAAGGTTTCCTCGTAAGATTAACAAAAATGGTTGAATTATACTTTAAAGACATTTTTTCTGACTAGAACTGAATTACTTTTATTAAGCTAATTCTTGTAGAGTAACTATAATATCAAGAGCGAAGAAGCCACAAAATGTCGTGAACTCAACTCTTCTCGTATGGCTTGACTATTGATCTCGTGTATATTTTCTTCCTTCTGTAAATTATATTAATACTGTTAATAAAAATGAAAACATAAGGTAATAAGTTTTTCTTGCTTTATCAACTTTAGTCAATTGTTGTAGATAGATTAAATAATCTTTTTCACAACTTCCAGGAAATACACTGATGCAAGTATTGACTTGCTCAGCAGCTGAAGTGTTTGATAAAGACTCACTGGAATCAAATGTAAAGGACGGAACATATCCATTGAAGTAATTTTTTTTGGCAATCTTTTCCATAGTCTGTAGTCCAACTTCTCCCTTTATCTTTCACCATTCCTTCTAATTTTTTCATCTCTGCTTCTATTCTTTGAGTCCTTTGTTCTGCTACACTATATCCACGAGGCTTCACTTCCAGATAAGGTGTATAACGCAGAACTGAGACGAGTGTGAGAAAATTGTTAATAGGATCTGTAATGTTGGACTGGAGATGTAAGACATGAAGTAAGACATGAAGTAATCACCTCAAGAATGTAAGGAAAACATCGAAAAAAATATCGATTAGACACATATGCAACACTTGGGTATCTTTATTGGGGAAACGTTTCGTCAAACAGTGGCTTAATCAGTCCATACAAAGGAGAATGGTGAAGAACAGGAGTTTGAGGTAATCAGTCCCTCAGCCTTGAGTCGATGTTACCACCTACGACTGCTGCACCTCTCCTGCCTATAGTATATAAGCCACTTCTTCGCACATATGCTGTATTCTTTTCAAGATTGATGGACTGATCACATCGACTCAAGGCTGAGGGACTGATTACCTCAAACTCCTCCTGTTCCTCACCATTCTCCTTTGTATGGACTGATGAAGCCACTGTGGGGCGAAACGTTTCCTCATTAAAGATACCCAAGTGTTGCACATGTGTCTAAGTTATCAACTTGTCGGTTCTCTGAACCAATCACCTACAAAAAAAAATAGTTCAGTTCAGTTCAGGGACTCACAGGTAAGGACCCACTAGGGGCGAGGGGAAAGTGAGGACAGACGAAGAATAGCCGGTGAGAGGAAGGTCTTGAGTCGAAGATAAAGAGTCAGGACTAAATCCAACCGTAAAAAAAATAACATAAACTATCAACTTTTTAACTGTTAGATATTTTCTTGCAGGAACGTTTCTATGTTTTTTTATATAAAAAAGTGTTCTATATGGCATATCATCAGTACATATTGTAAGGTATTTATGAGATATGAAAATGTAAACAAGAGTGTGGAAAAAAAATTAAAAAAAACCTCAAGACTTTTTATTTTTAATAAGACATCAGGAAGATAATGGAAAGTCAGAAAATATAGTTTGTTAGTATAGAGTTGTTATCCACAGTTCTTTAGTGATGGGATAAAGACAGAAATGTTAAAAGCAAGGGAAGATATAGTTTTGGAATGGTTAGTTCTTTTACTTAATAAATGTATGGCAGAAGGTAAGGTGCTTTTTGATTGGCAGAGATCATGCATAGTTCCTTTTCATGAAGGGAAAGGGGATAAAAGAGAGTGTAAAAATTATGGGGAATAAGCCAGTTGAGTATACCTGGTAAACTGTATGGTAGAGTTATTGAAAGTATTAAGAGTAAGATGGAGAGCAGGATAGCAGATGAACAAGGAAGGGAAGGGGGTAGACCAAGTGTTTACAGTGAAACATATAGGTGAACAGTATTTAGATAAGGGTAAAGAGGTTTTTATGGCATTTATGGATTTAGAAAAGGCGTATGATAGGATGGATAGGGATGCAATGTGGCAGATGTTGCAAATGTATGGAATAGGAGATAGGTTACTAAAAGCAGTGAAGAGTTTTTACGAGGATAGTGAGGCTCAGGTTAGATTATGTAAGAGAGAGGGAGATTATTTCCCAGTAAAAGTAGGCCTTAGACAGGGATGTAATGTCACCATAGTTGTTCAATATATTTATAGATGGAGTTGTAAGAGAAGTGAATGCTCGGGTACTGGCAAGAGGCGTGGGGTTAAAAGAATCTAACACAAAGTGTGAGTTGTCACAGTTGCTCTTTGCTGATGACACTGTGCTTTTGGGAGATTCTGAAGAGAAGTTGCAGAGGTTGGTGGACGAGTTTGGTAGGGTATGTAAAAGAAGGAAATTAAAAATGAATATAGGAAAGAGTAAGATGATGAGGATAACAAAAAAAATAGGTAAGGAAAGGTTGGATATTAGACTGGAGGGAGGGAGTATGGAGGAGGTGAATGTATTCAAATATTTGGGAGTGGATGTGTCAGCAGATGGGTCTATGAAAGATGAAGTGAACCATAGAATTGATGAGGGGAAAAAGGTGAGTGGTGCACTGAAGAGTCTGTGGAGACAAAGAACATTATCCATGGAAGCAAAGAGGGGAATGTATGAAAGCACAGTTATACCAACGCTATTATATGGGTGCGAAGTATGGGTGGTGAATGTTGTAACAAGGAGAAGGCTGGAGGCAGTGGAGATGTCGTGTTTGAGGGTAATGTGTGGTGTGAATATAATGCAGAGAATCCGTAGTTTGAAAATTAGGAGGTGCGCGGTTATTAAAAGTATTATACAGAGGGCTGAGGAGGGTTTGTTGAGGTGGTTCGGAAATTTAGAGGATGAAACGAAATAGAATGAATTAGAGAGCGCATAAATCTGTAGTGGAAGGAAGGCGGGATAGGGGTCAGCCTAAGAAAGGTTGGAAGGAGGGGGTAAGGGAGGGTTTGTGTGCGAGGGGCTTGGACTTCCAGCAACCATGCGTGAGCGTGCTAGAGAGAAGTGGAGACAAATAGTTTTTAGGACTTGACGTGCTGTTGGAGTGTGGGCAAGGTAACATTTATGAAGGGATTCAGGGAAACATGTAGGCCGGATTTGAGTCCTGGAGATGGGAAGTACAGTGCCTGCACTCTGAAGGAGGGGTGTTAATGTTGTAGTTTTATAACTGTAGTGAAAGGCGCCTTTGGCAAGACAGTGAAGGAGTGAATGATGATGAAAGTTTTTCTTTTTCGGGCCACCCTGCCTTGGTGGGAAATGACCGATGTGTGAATAATAAAAAATAAAAGTCTGCTAAGTAGGGTGAAATCAGAATGAGAACTAGGCACAAATGGCGTTCCACAGGGATCAGTTTTAGACCTCTTATTGACTGTAATCTGCGTCAGTGAAGAAGGAATAAAAGAGATATAGGTAAATTCACTGACGATATAAAAATAGATCGACTAATGAATTCAGGGGAGGATATTATAGAAGTTCAATAGTATCTGGACATGTTAATATTGTGGTTGAAAAAGTGCCAGGCTGCGGTTCAGTGAGGACAAGTGTAAAGTTCTAATCCTTGGAAACAAAAACAATCCTGGCACCTATGAACTAAATAATGTAGAGTTTTATCATAGTATCAATCGCATCTGCCAGAAAAATGACAGGATGGATAATGAGACCCTTTAAAACCAGGGATGTCAAGCCCATGTTGACACTTTTCAGGTCGCTTGTTCTATCTAGGCTGGAATATTGCTACACAATAACTGCACCTTTCAAGGCAGGTGAAATTGCTGACATAGAAAATGTACAGAGAATCTTCACGGCACACATAACTGCAATAAACCACCTCATTTACTGGGAACGCTTGAAGTTCCTAAACCTGTACTCCCTGGAATCGCAGGCGGGAGAGATACATTATTATATACACTTGGAAAATCCTAGAGGGATTAGTACCAAACTTGCACACGAGTCTCACTCGCTACGAAAGCAAAAGACTCGGCAGGCGATGTAACATCCCCCCAATGAAAAGCAGGGGTGCCACTAGCACGTTGAGAGACAACACAATAAGTGTCAGGTGCCCAAGACTGTTCAACTGCCTCCCAGCATACATAAGGGGGATTACCAATAGACCCCTGGCTGTCTTCAAGCAGGCACTGGACAGGCACCTAAAGTCGGTGCCTGACCAGCCAGGCTGTGGTTCGTACGTTGGACTGCGTGCGGCCAGCAGTAACAGCCTGGTTGATCAGGCTCTGATCCAACATGAGGCCTGGTCACAGACCGGGCCGCAGGGGCGTTGACCCCTGGAACTCTCTCCAGGTAAACTCCAGGTATATAGGATGTAAAAACAAAAAAGAAAGAAAAGCTGGAACACACGGTGAATATAAATCTGAAACAAAGATAACAGTTCTTAAGTGTCCGTGATAAGGCTAATAAAGTGCTTGGATTTATGTTAAGAACTGTCCATAAAATAAGACATGTGTTGTTCTACAACCCTATACATCTGTACCAAGAGGTTAAAAGTGGTGATTAATACGATAAATATAGTTTAATAATTGTGGGTGGTAGTCTAAAGATTACTAAGGCACTTATAGAAACAGATGAATAATACCAACATATCTCTTTGTGAGTTGGATTTAAGTGATTTAATGCAGTATGATGTCACTTAATAGAAAACTTCAAACAAATTATTTACATAAGAAAGTTTGTAGCATATGGTACTGGCATTTGTGAAGTGTAGTAATTTAATTCATTTATCACAGAGAATAATTGCCAGCTCAATTAAATCACATTAAATACAGGAGGAACTTGGTTGGTGACAATGCGACCTTAGTAAGTTAATTCAGATACAATTAGATAGTGTTTGACTGATTACAATTATCTTGCATAATAATATGTGTAAATTGCCTAGCATAACCCCAAAAAAATCAAAGTTATTTCCAATGGGGTCCTTGAGCTTGACTGACTGGGAAATGTGAGGCTGGTGACTGGGTGTGGCTGGAGGTATAAAGGCAGGCTGGAGGCCAGGGAGGAGACAGTGTCTGCTCACCATCACAACACAAAGCTAACAAACATGTTCACCTCTGTGAGTACTGCTCAGCTTGACAGCTCGGAACGGTTCTCAGGTTCACAAAATAATATGCATGTAATACTGTTGTATAATAACACAGTTTTTTATTATTTATAATAATTATAAAAAGTTTTATGATGCACCTTCTTAGAAAATATATTTTTTTTTATAAAAATTAAAGGTGCAGGTTTTTATCTTATTTTTTTTTATAATCCATAACGGAAAAGTTTTTTTCCTTACAACACATTCACTTTTACATACTACATATTTCTTTAGCATGTAATTTAAGGTAACACGTAAATTGAAGGTCAATGTTTCATTCTTGAAACATTTTACATTGATAATGTTATTGCATTTTTTTATAATCATAAGTAGAAGACTGAACATATTTTTTATGGGATTAGTGAATGTTTAAGACTCATATTTATAAAGACCGCATATCTCTTATTCCTTCAGCACAGAAACTTATATCTTTATCTCTGCAGGTGTTATTGATGTGCATGCTGGTGGCAGCTGGTGTGGCTCTTCCAGTGGGCTACGATGTAGGTATTTAGTTACTGTGTTGTATTAAGTGAACTAACATGAGTAATGTTTGTGTTAATTACAACGTGACACTAACCTTGTCTATCCTGTTCCAGGTACCAACCCCTTACAATTTTAATTACGGGGTGAGCGCCGGAGACACCAACTTTGGTCACCAGGAGAGTGGTGATGGTTCTAACGTCAAGGGCACATACTACGTGAACCTTCCCGACGGTCGTGTACAAACTGTGGGTTACTGGGCCGATGGTAGTGGATACCATCCAACAGTCACCTACCAGGGCACTGCTAGTTATCCCAGCTATGCTCCTTCTTACGGATACCACTGATATTCTCCTAATGAAACACTTCAAGTTTCACGCCTTTAAATACTCATACATTAAGCTTCCTCTTGATATAATAAATACTGAGAAATTTTATTTTAGAGTGACCCATTTTGTCTTATAAGGCCTGACAACTGATCTCGTGCACCTTTTTTCCTGCTTCTGTAAATTATATTTAAGTTAATAAAAATATAAATATTATGTTTTATGTATTTTAAAAAATCCAGTTATTTTAGCCAATGCTGTAAATAGACTGAATCACCTTTCTCGAGGCCTTGTTTTCCTGGAAGTCAATATTATGAAGCGGTCAAGGTTAATGAATCACTAGTGACGCAAATAATGACTTACTTAAATAGCGAAGTATTCGATAAAGACGAACTCAAACTAGTTACGCAGAACGGAACATGTTGATAAATGTATTTTTTCTGTCACTATATTTCTTACATATGTCCGCTCCACATCCTCTATTATTCGTTTAATATTCTTTCTCAATTTGTCCAGACCTGCTACTAAGTCAATCGTTCCTTTACATTCATTATCTTCTTAATATTACTGATTGCAAAAAGGATTTAGTTCTGGTTGGCAGTAATCTGAAACCAAGACAACAGTTCATAAGTGTTCGCAATAAAGCTAACAGAATCCTTGGCTTCATATCAAGAAGTATAAATAATAGAAGTCCTCAGGCTGTTCTTCAACTCTATATTTCTGTCGTTAGGCCTCATTTAGATTATGCTGACCATTTCTAGTCACAGTATTACAGAATTAATATAAATGCACTGGAAAACGTACAAAAGAGAATGACAAAGTTGATTCCGTGTAGCAGAAATCTTCCCTATGAGGATAGACTGAGGGCCCTGAATCTGCACTCTCTAGAAAGTCGTAGACTTAGGAGGGGATATGATTGAGGTGTATAAATGGAAAACAGACTTAGGAGGGGATATGATTGAGGTGTATAAATGGAAAACAGACTTAGGAGGGGAAATGATTGAGGTGTATAAATGGAAAACAGACTTAGAGGGGATATGATTTAGGTGTATAATTGGAAAACAGGAATAAATAAAGGGGATGTAAATAGCGTGCTAAAAATATCTAGTCAAGACAGGATCGCAGCAATGGTTTTAAGTTGGAAAAAATCAGATTCAGGAAGGATATAGGAAAACACTGGTTAGGTAATAGCTGTGGATGAGTAGAACAAACTTCCGAGTACCGTCATAGAAGCTAAAACATTGTGTAGTTTTAAAAATAGGTTAGATAAATACATGAGTGGGTGTAGGTGGGTGTGAGTTGGACCTGACTAGCTTGTTGTAGTAGGTCTGATGCCGTGCTCCTTCCTTAAGTGGATATGACCTGGACCTGACTAGGTTGGGTCAGTGGCATAAGCCGGTAAGCGACTTGGACCTGCCTCGCATGGGCCAGTAGATCTGCTGCATTGTTTCTTCTTATGTTCATGCAGTCGGTTTTCCACTTCCTCTCGTAAGTCTTCCATTTTCACACTCCTCTACTCTTCATTTTCGTCTGCAATCCAGCCAGAGTAAAGTAAAAATGATGGTACTTATCTCTATCCTTCCCTTGCTCTCCATTCCCTATTTTGTTTAATTTAGGACGCCTGCACAGACTGTTAATTGTGTACCCCCATGTTCGTCCTATGAGCGGGGACATAAAATCAAAAGACGACTGAGGTCACAATTGGCCTAATCAGACTTTATTAGTACATTTATATCTAATATATTAGACATTTAATATACAACTCTTATTATATATGTAGTTATCTACTTAATTCAGTACAAAGAGCCACAGACATGGAAAAATTAGGATTCCATGGACTGTATATAAATTTAAGGACTTGAACTCCAGAAATGGTTAATAGGAACACTCGTTATCATTATAGACTATTTTATATAGTGACTGGGTAAGATTTCTTATCACTTTGATAATATTATCACACTAATTACAAATACCAAATTTTAGACTTAATTTTCCACAATTATTATTAATAGATCACATCCTAACAATTACTCTACAATGGCCAGCGAGGAATCTAAATGAAAGGGTTAATGGCATACATACTTGGGTGAACTACAGCTACGGGGATTCGCGTCTCCTTATTTCTCACCATACAGCCATATTATAGTTGTTTCACACGATATTTGTGCATATTTTATTGCGGAGGATGTGAATGAAATTTCTAATTATTGATTCCAGCCGATACACCCATTTCAGCTTCGATGATGCTCGATTATTTCCTCAATTGCACAACCAGTATTATACCGCCATATTGTTCCTTGGTTTTCCCCTCTCCGAAATTTCTCGGAAAAGAATCAGCATCACAGTTTTACACACATTACATTATCTATTTATATTTATATACTCTACTTATAGGAAAATTATAAAAAAAATCCACAATGCAAGACTTCAGGCGGACATCAACCAGATCTTTAAATGGGTCACAGAAAACAGTATGAAGTTCAATGAAAAAAAATTTAAATTACTTAAAACTACATCGGAGTATAAAACAAATTCCAACCACACAACAGAGCGAAAAACTAATGTGAAGGACCTGGGAGTGATAATGTCAGAGGATCTCACTTTGAAAGACCACAACAATGTATCTACCTCATCTGCTAGAAAAAATGACAGGATGGATAATGAGGACCTTCAAAACTAGCGTTGCCAAGCCCATGATGACACTCTTCAGATTGCTTGTTCTATCTATAGTGGCTGGAATATTGCTGCACACTAACATCACCTTTGAAGGCAGGTGAAACTGCTGACCTGGAAAATGTACAGAGAACCTTCACGGCACACATAAGTACGATAAAACACCTAAATTACTGGGGACAGTTAAAGTTCCTCGACTTGTATTTCCTGGAACGCAGGTGGAAGAAATGCATGATTATATATACTTGGAAAATTCTAGAGGGATTAGTACTAATTTTGCACGCAAAAATAACTCCCAACGAAAGCAAGACTCGGCAGGCGGTGCAACATCCCCCCAATGAAAAGCAGGGACGCCACTAGCACGATAAGAGACAACACAATAAGTGTCAGAGACCCAAGACTGTTCAACTGCCTATTTTTAATCCCAGGGGGATTACCAATAAACCCCTGGCTGTCTTTAAGAAGGCTCTTGACAGGCACCTAAAGTCAGTACCTGACAAGCCGGGCTGTGGTTCGTACGTTGGTTTACGTGAGGCCAACAGTAACAGCCTGGTTGATCAAGCCCTGAGCCACCATGAGGCCTGGTCATAGACCGGGCCGCAAGGACGTTGACCCTCTCCAAGTATACAGTGCCTTTGGGATGGTAGCTTGGCATAGCTACCATCCCAAGAAACTAATCATACACAATGCTGCTTTTTAAGAGCTTATTTTTTTGAACACATACACAAGCTGCAAACTGAAAAAAATGATACACCATCCACGGCATACTGATGGCTCTTGTATATATGGGCTTCCTCCCAACAAACTAAACTGTTTGCCACATATACTTCCTCTAAGCTTGCAAAAAGTTACAAGTATACACAGTTTCATTTTCTGATTCCATATTCTCATTAGGTACACCAATCCTGTGGGAGGTTGTGTAGAAAAATTAGATCCCTCAAGGAAGGTGTCTTGATGTCCGTTGTGGGTTTTTTGATCCAATCAATTAGCACGGTTCTCTTTCACTCATTTTCTAAACGCTGTATGACCCCCTACTATTTTGGCGCTTAATAATAATAATAATATTAATAACAACAATATTAATAATAATAATAATAATAATAATAATAATAATAATAATAATAATAATAATAATAATAATAATAATAATAATAAAGATTAGAGGCCTACAGTGGGTCTAAGAACTAGGTCCCAACATTTTGTTAGCTCAACAAGTTACAGTAGTATTGAATTATTTACAAAATTACTAGTCAATACTAATAGTAATGAGGTGTGTGTGTGTGTGTGTGTGTGTGTGTGTGTGTGTGTGTGTGTGTGTGTGTGTGTGTGTGTGTGTGTGTGTGTGTGTGTGTGTGTGTGTGTGTAAATAGTGTAAACTTTAACAAAATGCGACATCATTTCATTATTTCACATTAAGAAAGCTTTCCAATATGCTTGTAATACTTGAGTAAAATGAAAAAGATATTTCTAAAAAAATATAATAATTAACAACGATGGTATAAACTTATCTTAAAGGAACTTCCATAGGAAAATTTGCATATGGTGCTGGTATTTGAGGGTCCCAAGAAGCACTGTGTAGTAATTCAGAACATTTGTTATAGAGAATTATCAGATCAATTACATCACATTACACACCGGAGGAACATGACTGGTGACGGTGCGACCTTGACTGACTGGGAAATGTGAGGCTGGTGACTGGGTGTGGCTGGAGGTATAAAGGCAGGCTGGAGGCCAGGGAGGAGACAGTGTCTGCTCACCATCACAACACCAAGCTAACAAATATGTTCAACTCTGTAAGTACTACTCAGCTTGGTTAATAGACAATTGTTCTCAAGGTTACTAAACAATGTGCAAGTTGCAAGGATGTATAATCATAGTTATTTTCTCATATTTATATTAATTATAAAATATTAAGAAGAGCACTGTTTAGGTAGGCTGGCAGACAAAAACTAAAATTACTGGCACACAATTTGTATTATCTTATTCAATATAATTCATTATGGGATTGTTTTTCTTAAGCAATTGTTGACATTTACATGATTCGTTGGTTTGAAATCGACTATAATATGCTTGCTACAAACCATTCTTTCCTTCTGCAACTAGTTTATTTAAAATGAGAAAATATGATATTATAGGGATTATTTTGATATTAATGAAATTTATCTATATTTTTCAACATAGTTAAGGCTAATCTCTTTCTCCTTCAGTGTTACCTAAGACACAGGTTATTAAAAGAGACATTAGAGTGTTTCAATTATTACAGCATAAAACTCTCATAGATCTTTATCTCTGCAGGTGTTGTTGATGTGCATGCTGGTGGCAGCTGGTGTGGCTCTTCCAGTGGGCTACGATGTAGGTATTTAGTTACTGTGTTGTATTAAGTGAACTAACATGAGTAATGTTTGTGTTAATTACAACGTGACACTAACCTTGTCTATCCTGTTCCAGGTACCAACCCCTTACAATTTTAATTACGGGGTGAGCGCCGGAGACACCAACTTTGGTCACCAGGAGAGTGGTGATGGTTCTAACGTCAAGGGCACATACTACGTGAACCTTCCCGACGGTCGTGTACAAACTGTGGGTTACTGGGCCGATGGTAGTGGATACCATCCAACAGTCACCTACCAGGGCACTGCTAGTTATCCCAGCTATGCTCCTTCTTACGGCTACCACTGATATTCATATATATGTTTTATTTATTCTTCTTTAACCATCATTAAGGCTTTCTAGCGAGACCAAGAAAATTGTTTAAATAGACTTTAAAAGACAGTTGTTATGGCTGGAACTGAGTTAATCTATTCTAAAATAATTCTTGTAGAAGAGCGACCAGGCCACAAAATGTCGTGAACTCAACTTGTCTCGTATGGCTTAACTACTGATCTCGTGTACATTTTCTTGCTTCTGTAAATTATATTTATTACTATTAATAAAAATAAAAACATAAGGTAATAAGTTTTTCTTGCTCTATCAACTTTAATCAGTTGTTGTAGATCGGTTAAATAAAACTTTTCACAACTTCCAGGAAATACAGTGATGCAAGTATTGACTTGCTCAGCAGCTGAAGTGTTTGATAAAAACTCACTTGGATCAAATGTAAATGACGGAACATATCCACTAGTCTTATTTTTTGTCACTTTCTTCCATAGTCCATCCTCTCCCTTTATCTTGCCTCATTCTCTCTATTTTTTCATCTTTGCTTCAATTCTTTGAGTCCATTATTCTGCTACATTCAGCCTCCTCTCTGTTCATTATTTCCTTTTTGCAGCGTTTGAAGTATATCGTCCATTTCCTCTTTGAAGTCTTCTAGTTGCATATTCTTCTAGACTCATAATTAGGTCCACACTTCAGACACTATGAACTCAAATTGTTGTCTCCCATCCACCTCCTCTCTCCTCCATTCTCTATATTGTTTATTTGTGACTTAAGCGGCACATTTATTGTGTAGCAGCAGCTCATCTTGAACCTGTAGTGTATACAATGGAAAGATTACAGAGGTAACAATGTGTCTGTATCAAACCTCATTTGATATACGTATGTATATATATTGGACATTGAAGACTCATTTTATATATTAAAGTCTCATTATATGGTTAATTAGATGTGTTCCGATACCTACATGATCCGAGAGATGTATTCCCTATAACCAATAATCCAAGATAACTATACCTTTATGCACACAGTGGCTGTACCTAAAGATACCAAGGAGCTGTAGTTCAGCTGTAGTTCAACGCCTCGAGAGCCAGGAGCTGGAACTCAATCCAGTCAAACACTGTTCAAATTTATGACTAATATACATATATCGCTCTTCGATACCAGACTATTTTTTTCCGCATAATCTAATATAATTTTCATCTGTTACGTTGGAAGACAATAATCGTTCTTAGGAAAGTATGTTAGGTAAGGGTCGTCAGCAAACAGGACAAGTGTTTCCTGACGCGGGTCTTAGATGGTGACCCGCCGTTGGAGCTTTTGGTCATCTGACTGAAGCCTTCCGCAGGCTTACCTGTCCACCCCTTTCAAAATTGTGGTCATAGTTATAACCATTTTTTTAAGAGTTAGGAAAGTACATATGTATGTACCTTAGGACTCGTCATCAAGATAGGAAAATTAAGTTTCACTGTCATATCTTGGACACTACTGTTGATATTCTAGGCCAGAGGAGGTGCTAGAAAATAGCAGTTAAATATTTTATAAACAATAGCTTAAACTGAGCCTAATTTTCTGACTTGTGGGATATATAATAAAAATTATTGTCTCCTACACGGCTAGAAAGATTTACATACAAAATAATACGGTGTGGACTTAAAGATGAATGCCTTTCCAAATAAACCTTTAGCTGTCTTCGTATCCAAAAACTATATTAAAAGATGAAAATTGTTTGAAAGTATAACAAAACTTCAGTTATTGATTATATTTTATGTAGTCTATTATAAAGGAAGGAAATTATTCCAGAGACAGATACTGTTACTGTAACGGTATGGAGTCAAAACATAAACAGTTTAAAAAAAATGTGTTGAAGCTTTTGTGAGATCCTCCCTCTAATAATAGCATATCTAAAAGCAAAAATACAGTAGAAAATTCGACTTATAGTATATATTAGCTCTTCCAGACTATATCCATTAGGCTACAACTCCAAACGGAAATTTCAACTACTCAGATATGGAAAACTTTAGGAAATTAAAGCTGTACCAGGGTATAAAACAAATTCTAACCAAACAATTGAGCGAAAAACTAATGCGAAGGACCTGGGAGTGATAATGTCAAGGGATCTCACTTTCAAAGACCACAACAATGTATCTACCTCATCGGCTATGAACAAATCACCTGCAGGAGGCTTACAGGGCATTACCTGAATTATTACCTACAAGTAATTTGGGTGAGGTAAGTGGGACTTAAGTCACAGCAGGTCGCTGAACTGTCACTCCCTCGTTGCCCACTCCCTACCACTCTCACAAAAAGCTAGACCTGACATAAAATTAATAATTATAATATTAAAACCAGCTACTCTGGTAAATTAAAGTTGTGGACTGTATATAATTAGGCTTGCTGTGTACACAAAATATAATTGTTATTAACACTTACCATTTAATTAGTATAGATGGATCATACCACAACACCTACCTAACACCTAGACCCTACACTGGCCAGCTAGAGATCTAAATGCAAGGACTAATGGTGCACTTCCCTGTGAGTGATGTTTGCATCCCTTATCTTCCGCAATCCACATGTAATTTTTGAGGTTCCGAAAATTTCTTGTCCCAATTCGTCAGCAGGGGACATTAACACGGGTTCCTAATTACAAATTCAGGCCGCAAAACCCCAATTGACCTTCGAGAACGTCCGATCACATTCCACAACTCAGTCCAGTGCTCACACATTAAATTCAATATGGCGTCTCCTCGGCGTAACTTAGCAGCTGTTCTACACCCCACTCACTCAAAATTTCTCGAAAGAGTCAAATCAGCATCATACACAATTATTATATTATTCATTTATGTTCTACATTTAGGAAATTATGTAAAAAAAATCCACACCAATAGACCCCTGTCTTCAAGAAGGCGCTGGACAGGCACCTAAAGTCAGTAACTGATCAGCCGGGCTGTGGTTCGTACATCGGTTTATGTGTGGCCAGCAGTAATAGCCTGGTTGATCAGACCCTGATCCACCACGAGGCCTGGTCTCAGACCGGGCTGCGGTGGCGTTGACCCCCGAAACCCACTCCAGGTATACTCCAGGTAACGGTGCATGACGCAGCACTGAGACGAATGTGACAAAATTGTTAATTGTTAAGAAGATTTGTAGTAATGTTGCACTGGACATGTGAGACATGAAGTAATCACCTCAAGGAAGTAAGAAAAATATAGAAAAAAGTCAACAACAACTGTTTAACTGTTATGTAAGTTTCTTTCAGGAATGTTTATATTTATTTTTTACAAGTCATCAACATGGCATATCAGAAGTACATATTGTAAGGTATTTATGAAATATAAAAATGTAAACATGAGTTAAAATCTACTTTTTGGACTCACATTTAGACCTTTTTTTTTTCCAGGGAACTGTGGGGCAGTTAGTGACGAACATGGTGAAAGGTTTCACCAAGATATTTCAACCATTGAAAAATGGTACCAGGGTAAATGGGGCACAAGAATGCTTGCAGACTATTGCTGGACATTTGCAAGAGATGATTCTTCAGCCCACTATAAGCGTCAAGCACAAAGGCAGAGAGTAGGTACGGATTAGAGTTTAAAACATACTGACACATATTGTACGTTATAATAAAATAATCAAATATTACATGTCTCGTATCTTTAAACCTATAACCAATAAGTATTTTTCAAGGTGATATTTGGATTCAGGATATCAAAATACATAAGAATTAACTAATCTCATTTAAGAAGCATAAAACTTTTCAAAAATTGTTGACCAGTATAACAGTTCTTAAGTGTCCGTGATAAGGCTAATAAAGTGCTTGGATTTATATTAAGAACTGTCTATAAAAGAAGACATCTGTTATTCTACAACCCTATACATCAGTACCAAGAAAACAAATCACGGTACGGGTGAGGCTTGAACTTGCGGCGAGTGAGTCGTAAAACTAGAGGCCAGCGCGTAAGAGAATTCAAGAACCTCCCGTAACGTGGTTTTAATAATAATATCTTTATTTCTACAAGTACATGTACAAGGTATACTGGCCTAGCTACATCAATAACATACTACTGTATAGAAAGCCGCTTGTTATGCTGAGCATTTCGGGCAAATTAGGTCAGTTTTGTACCAGGATGCGACCCACACCAGTCGACTAACACCCAGGTACCCATTTTACTGATGGGTGAACATGGACAGCAGGTGTCTTATGGAAACACGTCCTAATGTTTCCCAGCCGTACCGGAGATTCAAACTCCGGACCTCGGTGTGTGAGGTGAGTGCGCTAGCGATCGAGCTACGGGACACGTGTCATTACGATTTCGTGAGTCAGCATCAAGAGGTTAAAAGTGGTGATTAACACGATAAACATAGTTTAATAGTTGTGGTTGGTAGTCTAAAAATTACTAAGACACTTACAGAAACAGATGAATAATACTAACATATCTCCTTGTGAGTTGGATTTAAGAGATTTACTGCAGTAAGATGTCACTTAGTAGAAAACTTCAAACAAATGATTTCCATAAGAAAGTTTGTACATGGTACTGGTATTTGTGAAGTGTAGTAATTTAATTCATTTATCATAGAGAATTGTCAGCTTAATTACATCACATTACACACAGGAGGAACTTGTTTGACTGATTACAGTTATCTTGCATAATATTATACGTGTAAGTTACTTAGCAAAACCAAAAAAAAATCAAAGTAACTTGTTTCCAATTTGGTCCTTGAGCTTGACTGACTGGGAAATGTGAGGCTGGTGACTGGGTGTGGCTGGAGGTATAAAGGCAGGCTGGAGGCCAGGGAGGAGACAGTGTCTGCTCACCATCACAACACCAAGCTAACAAACATGTTCACCTCTGTGAGTACTGCTCAGTTTAACAACTCTGAACAGTTCTAAAGTTTACTAAATAATGTGCATGTAATAGGGTTGTACAATAATAGTATTTTTTTATTATTTATAATAATTATAAAAAGTTTTACGCTGCACATTCTAAAGGTGCAGGTTCATAGACTTTTATCTTATTTTTATAACCCATTACAGATTTTTTTTTTACAACACGTTTACATTTACATATTTCGTTAGCATGTAATTTAAGGTAACACGAAAATTGAAAGTCAATGTTTCATTCTTGAAACACTTTACACTGGTAATGTGATTGCATCTTTTTATAGTCATAAGTAGGAGACTGAACATTATTATTTCATGGGACTAATGAATGTTTGAGACTCTTATTTATAAAGGCCGCATATATCTTATTCCTTCAGCACAGAAACTTTTATATCTTTATCTCTGCAGGTGTTGTTGATGTGCATGCTGGTGGCAGCTGGTGTGGCTCTTCCAGTGGGCTACGATGTAGGTATTTAGTTACTGTGTTGTATTAAGTGAACTAACATGAATAATGTTTGTGTTAATTACAACGAGTGACACTAACCTTGTCTATCCTGTTCCAGGTACCAACTCCTTACAACTTTAATTACGGGGTGAGCGCCGGAGACACCAACTTTGGTCACCAGGAGAGTGGTGATGGTTCTAACGTCAAGGGCACACACTACGTGAACCTTCCCGACGGTCGTGTACAAACTGTGGGTTATTGGGCCGATGGTAGTGGATACCATCCAACAGTCACCTATCAGGGCACTGCTAGTTATCCCAGCTATGCTCCTTCTTACGGATACCACTGATATTCAAGCCAAAAACATCTTCAGTATTTACTCACCTTGAACACTTAATACGTTAGGCGTCCTCTTGATGTGATGAACTTTGTTGAAAGTTTTTTTTCTTGGCAAAAATTGAGGTCCCTTATATTTAAATGAAGTTTGGGATTTAATATATTAAAAAAGTGACCAGAGCTGAAAAGCTAATAAGCTTCATGATTTTTTGCAAGGCCTAACGACTGATCTCGTGCACCTTTCTTGCTTCTGCAATTTGTATTATTATTAATAAAAATTCAGATATACGCTATTATCTTTCGCTCTATAAAATTATTTTTGTCTATACTGTATGTAGATTAAGTCGTCTTTCTCACGATAAGTACTGGGAAGTTAATTCTGACAAGCGGTTGACATGAGCTCAAACTGAACATGTCCATAAACCTACCTCCCCCCTCGCTATGTCTTCCATGCTCTGTCCATTCCACTCTGATCTTCCTCTAATATGATTTCCAGTTTTGCTTTGTATTGTCTCCATTCATCTTATCCTACCCCACAGTTACATCGCTTAATCATGGAGACAGGTTCTCTTCTGGCCCGAAGCTTGGTCCAATATCGGTGTGACGGTCACTTTTCAGTTTGTAAATCAACGTCACAGCTGTTGCTACTCTGAATCAAACATAAATTTAACAAAAAAGGTGGGGCAGCTAGTCATGTTGGTTGAAAAGTGCCGTCTCATACACCCAAAAATGAATAAGGATAAACAATATTATATTATAGCCACCTCTGTTTCCTTACTATGTTTTTTTCTTAATATATGATAGCTGGATCTAGCTTGGGTGAGATTCTTCAGGAAACAAATACCTCCTGACGTTGGTAATATTCATATATATGATGACCCGCCACTACAGTTTTTGATTAGTAAGTAAGAGTTTTTGATTACTAAGTTTTTGATCATACTGTGTGAGAAATTACATGCACGAGATTCACTATTATTTACATACATGTAGTTTGGATAAGATGTAACTAAGACAATTTTTACTCACCAAATTTAGTTACACCTCTGAGGCAAGTGGGACTTAAGTCACAATAGGTCGCAGAACTGTAACTCCTCCGATGCCCAGACTCCTCAACCACACTCACACCAAGCGGGACCTAATTATTTATTAATATTTAAGAAAACCAATAACTCTGGTAAAATTGGTTTAGTGGACTGTATGAATTGTTTGTGACTTGAATAAACATGTGGTAGGGTCTATTACACTTGTTATTAACACTATAACAGCATAAGGTGAACACATTAAATAAATTGTTAATATTAACACTTACCACTTGGACCACAGGTGGAACACACCTTAACACTACCTAGACAGCTAGAAATTACGACTGCCAATGCAAAACTACTGTACAAAATAGGTGAGCGTTACTTATCGAAGATGTGTTGCAGGAAGCCACCGGCGTCCTCCAACTTTTCAAATCTTACCACCTATTATAGTGGTTTCACACAAATTTCAGTACAATTATTAAGTTGGGGACATTACTGCATTATTTAATTGTCGTCTGAGGCCACTCCACTCAAATTTTGCCCCGATGACGTCCGATTCAAATCGACTATGACTCACGAAATCGTAATGATACGATTGCAAACAAACCATACCACGGGTGGGGTTCGAACCCGCGGTCACAGTCTCAATTCAATTCGACTATTATTGCGAGCAGTCTTCCCTATATTTCCATTATAGCGTCCCATCTCTTCCCCTCACTCCGCGGCTGCTGGTTCGTTCTTCACTCGAAAATTAAATTGAGATCACCAGCAACACATTTTGCACATTATTTACATTATTGAAATTTATACATTATAAATTTAGACAAATTATGTAATTTTTTTCACATACTACTGTATAATCCTACCATTGGCTTACCAGTTGACTCAACCCTTAAAAATAGAGATTTATTTGATACACCTCCACTGGAGGGTTTGGAATATTTAAGACTTCGTGTATAAAAAAATAGCAGTTAGTTAGTTTGATATCTTTATTATGCATCCCATACCCATCCTGTTGGCGGTAGTCAAGAGATTACAAGTGGGCTAAATATATACTAGTGAGTACAAAATATATTAAAGTTAACCCTCTAAAATGACTTTCTCTAGCATTATTTTTTAAGAAACTGTTGCATACATTGTAGTGTTTAGGGGTAACATGTGTAATAAGACGAAAACTTTATTCAGACTAGTAAGTAAATAAGTAAGTTTTTATTCAGGTACAAGTACACATAAATACAGTTACACAGATTATCATACATAGCAGCATATGTGTACAGAACCTGGAATAACCCAAAAAAGTCAGATAAAGTGATTTATTTCCATTGGGGTCTTGTGATAAGTATTAATTATATTTAAAAGTTAAAAAGAGGTAAGTATCTTAACTATGTGAAAAGTAGTTATAATGAGAGGAGATATGGTAGGGGTGAGGTAAATTCAGATATTTACATTGACATTAGGATAGTATCAGATCATTGCACATGTATGTTAGATATACAAGAAATCACTATTTTTTTTTTTTACACAGGGTTTGACAAGGTTAGGGTAAGGGTTCCTAGCTTTATTTACAAGCTAAGAGCTATTACCTACATCAGCTCATTTGAAGGCCATTTTATTGTTATGAGACATGCAAGTAGGGGACATGATGAAGTTGGAGCCATCTGTAGGTCAGCAGTTTCATTTAATCAACTGACTTTGTTTCGTTGACATCATTATGTTGCACGAACATGTTCCAGACTCTAGTCATCCTAGGAATAAATGATCTCAGATGAAGTGATGTTCTGGAGAAGGCTACAGCCAGAGTGAAGTTGCTGCTTACTGCCCGTCTTGTTGTATATAAGGTCACTTCTCGCTGTCCTCGGAGTGGAGACAAGTGTGGTACTTTGACAATATTGGCCTTGCACATAACACTAAGGCCACCCACGTCCCTCCGATGTTGAAAGCTTTGCTGAAATGACAGATCTATCCAGGATGGGTCTAGGCGAGAAATGAGGCGTCTTGCTC
Source organism: Cherax destructor (assembly GCA_009830355.1). Classification (NCBI taxonomy): domain Eukaryota; kingdom Metazoa; phylum Arthropoda; class Malacostraca; order Decapoda; family Parastacidae; genus Cherax; species Cherax destructor. Next base: position 118,205 of record WNWK01000759.1, read on the forward strand.
TGTTCTCGACTCTGTCAAGCAGTCGCAGATGAGATGGAGGACAGGCATACTCAAGGTGTGAGCATACTTATGCCTTGTACAGAATCTTGCAACCCCTACTGTCGAGCGGATGTGAGATACGTCGAAGTGCTGTAAGCTTCTTTACCGCCTTGTTTGCAAGATTTACAATGTCATTCTTCATGGTCAGCTTGGAGTCAAATTTCACCCCAAGGATATCAACTTCGTCCCTGAGTACCAACACTCTCTCATTCATACTACTGTTCCGGCATTACCATCTTGGTGCCTAGAGACCATCATTTGTGTTTTCTCAAGAGCAAATGTTACCTGCCATCGGTTTCCCCAGGCTGATATAGCTCTTAGCTGGTGATTGATATAGCTTAGAGCAGCTGGCATTTCCTTTCTTGGATAAATAAATGTCAGAGTACAGTCATCTTTATTTGCATGGGATTCAGGGATCAGATGGAGAGTGCAACGGACAAGTGTAGTAGCAGCAGCAGCAACACACACAGCAAGAGGCATTCTTGAGCTTCCGCAGTGCTCGGGCCTCGGCCCAAAGCTGGGGTGTGGCTCGAAAAGGATCCTGTATTGCTTGCTGCCTTTGCACCTTCTGACATCGTCTGCTGCTATACAGCTGCCACACCCTTCGAGCCCAGTGTGGGCGGGGTTTGTGGCAGCTCAAGGTGCCTAGTTTCTCCCTCCGAGCCCCGTGGGGCCTGGGAACAGCTGGTCCCAGAAGACAAGGAGGTACTTGTACCTCCTCCCATGGCAGACATTGGTCTTAGACCTCGACAGGGAGCCAAGGCCGGGCCACCTCTTGGAAAAGGCCCGGGTCGGGCGATTATACCGGCGAATCTAGAACAGAACAGGGATGAAATGAAGAAGGCCATTGAAGCAGACATTCCATAACAATGGCCCAAGCACGCTTCCTTGTGGAACACTTGCCCCAATAGGATGTCTTGGTGACTCTGTCCCATTGAGAACTACACATAGAGATTTACCTTGAAGGTAATCACTGAGGAGACTTAGTGTAGAGCCTGCAATTCCCAGTGCTTTCAGTTTTGTCAAGAAGCCCTGGTGCCACACCCGGTCGAAAGCACCAGCAATGTCAAGTGCTACCAAACAGCTGACTTCGGATTCATCCAGTGACTGGTGCCACTTAGTGGAGAGGTTTAACAACAGATCAGCAGCAGAGTAACCTATCCTGAAACTATATTGACGGTCACAGAGTAGTGAGTGGTAGTCAAAAAACTCTTGTCATTTGTCGTGAGATTATTGTCTCTATGATCTTACCAGTGATTGACAGGAGTGACAGTGGTTTGTAGTTGCTGATTTCTGCTCTGCTCTTCTTTTTTGTGAACAGGGACTACATTTGCCTCTTTCCACAGAGAAGTCCATTTACACTATTAGGCAGTGCTGAAAGATGCGAGGATTAAGGTCTACCATCCTTCAACACTGTGAATTAAGGTCTACCATCCTTCAACACTGTGAATTAAGGTCTACCATCCTTCAACACCGTGGATTAAGGTCTACCATCCTTCAACACTGTGAATTAAGGTCTACCATCCTTCAACACTGTGAATTAAGGTCTACCATCCTTCAACACTGTGAATTAAGGTCTACCATCCTTCAACACCGTGGATTAAGGTCTACCATCCTTCAACACTGTGAATTAAGGTCTACCATCCTTCAACACTGTGAATTAAGGTCTACCATCCTTCAACACCGTGGATTAAGGTCTACCATCCTTCAACACCGTAGATTAAGGTCTACCATCCTTCAACACCGTGGATTAAGGTCTACCATCCTTCAACACCGTGGATTAAGGTCTACAATCCTTCAACACTGTGGATTAAGGTCTACCATCCTTCAACACTGTGAATTATGGTCTACCATCCTTCAACACCGTGGATTAAGGTCTACCATCCTTCAACACCGTGGATTAAGGTCTACCATCCTTCAACACCGTGGATTAAGGTCTACCATCCTTCAACACTGTGGATTAAGGTCTACCATCCTTCAACACCGTGGATTAAGGTCTACCATTTTTCAAAACTGTGGATTAAGGTCTTCTACTCTTCAATATTGTGGACTAAGCTGTACCATCCTTTAACACAGTGGATGGGGTTTTCTTTGGCTGTTGTGGATAAATGGGAAGAGGACGTGGAAGCTTAACGGTGCAGATGCTGGATGGAGGGCTGGTCTGTGGCGAGGTGGGCTGATGAGGTGGTAGTGGAGAGGTGAGGTAGTGGACAAGTGAGGTGGTGGAGAGATGAGGTGGTTGAAAGGTGAGGTGGTGAAGACGTGAGGTGGTGGAGAGGGAGGATGATGAGGGTTGGGCGGGTGTCTGATGGTCGAGAGAAGGGGGCGGTATTGAGTGGGTGGTAGGGACAGGGTAAGCAAACACAGGTGACTGGCAGGATAGGAACAGTAAGTAGGGGTCGAGAACGCACCTGTTACTTTCTGTGACCTATTTAAACAGTCTTGAACATTCGGCGATGAAGATAGGAATAATAAATAAGAGATATTCACTTCACAGAATGGGAAAAATACAGAAACATAATAATCTTGATAGAACATGCATAGCTGACATCAGAGATTCTGCTAGCAGTACTGGAGACGGTATTTGTTACTCTCACAATATGGTCAAATTTTCGCACTATTTATTATGGCACTGTATCCATGATACCTGTGTTGTATCGAGATCTCTCGATAAAAGATAGTTGAGCGATGGTATGGAACTACTCAAATAGATATTGGTATCCGCGCGGCCTCTTGCTCTAGGAGTACTGCTGGCAGTACTGTAGAATAAACTCAAGTGCTGTAGAATAAACTCAAGTGCTGTAGAATAAACTCAAGTGCTGTAGAATAAACTCAAGTGCTGTAGAATAAACTCAAGTGCTGTAGAATAAACTCAAGTGCTGTAGAATAAACTCAAGTGCATTTATTGTGACTACGATTAGCTTGTGTGTAGATTGGTGGATGCATGGGATGGTATCCAAATGAATGATATACAAAAGACAAAAGGAAAGTTAGAATTAACGCAAGTGGGAAAAAATCTTTTCCGTAGTGGATTTTTTCTAAGTGGTAGTGGAAAGGGTGATCGCCACGTAGAAGTGGGGTTATTCCCCCTGGTAGTGCATTTCCGTGGAAGTGGGTATGGGGTTCTTTTTCCCGTGGAGCTGCCGTGTTGGCTTAGGGTGAAAGTAAGGTCTGGCTGACTTAGTGTACATAACAGTGATTCCGAGAGTCCCTTCACTCTCGCACTGTGGCTGGCAGACTGTACACTAGCGGACTTAACTTACAGTTTTACCAGCTTGTCGAAGACAAACCGAGCAAACCAATCGCCTGGATTTACGTTCAACTTTGAAGGATATTAGCGCGCGTGTGTGTGTGTGTGTGTGTCCCTTATACAGTACGGGAGTCAATAACCTCTGTTGTGGTGAGTACTACCTGCTAAGTCGCCTCTCTCTCACTACCAAAAACCAATTATGGTATTGGTCACTCCTGCAAAACCATTAGAAATGTAATTATTCCAATACTTGGTATACGAATAGAAATACACAAGAAAATTTGATTCTGGTGTTTTCCTGCTGTGTAGAGCTTCGTCAAGTCATGACCTGACGAACCTATTACTGTGTCTCATCACACTTGTGGCCACTATTTATCAGCCAAACTATTAAAAAATTGCTTGAAGTGTTGACATAATCCTCGAGGTGTTGACGCGTGAGAGACTGACACAACACATTATTATCAACAAGAAATAAAACACATCAGTAATACCAAGTAATAACACAGCAGTATTACCAAGTAATAACACAGCAGTATTACCAAGTAATAACACAGCAGTATTACCAAGTAATAACACAGCAGTATTACCAAGTAATAACACAGCAGTATTACCAAGTAATAACACAGCAGTATTACCAAGTAATAACACAGCAGTATTACCAAGTAATAACACAGCAGTATTACCAAGTAATAACACAGCAGTATTACCAAGTAATAAACAGCAGTATTACCAAGTAATAAAACAACAGTATTACCAAGTAATAAAACAGCAGTATTACCAAGTAATAACACAGCAGTATTACCAAGTAATAACACAGCAGTATTACCAAGTAATAACACAGCAGTATTACCAAGTAATAACACAGCAGTATTACCAAGTAATAACACAGCAGTATTACCAAGTAATAACACAGCAGTATTACCAAGTAATAACACAGCAGTATTACCAAGTAATAACACAGCAGTATTACCAAGTAATAACACACATCAATATCAAGGTCAAGTAGAAGGTCTCATGTTGACAAAGAACTTTGTGTCTCAGCGGAGCCGAGAATTTCATGTTGTCATAATGTTTAGAATATTTTTTTTTTAACCAAATAGCTACAGGTGGAATATCTCTCTCTCTCTCTCTCTCTCTCTCTCTCTCTTCTCTCTCTCTCTCTCTCTCTCTTCTTCTCTCTCTTCTCTTCTATCTCTCTCTCTCTCTCTCTCTCTTTCTCTTCTTATATATATATATATATATATACATATTCATATATCAGTACTATAGGTTTGTCCAGCCCCGTGTTAGATTGAGTGGCATCTAAACCTAGCGTGAAATAGTCTAGCATCAGCGATGTGGTATGATACAGAATCGAGTACTCTGAGGTTAGAAAAATGTTCAGTGTAGAGAGATTGAGTGCGTCCCACGAGGCAGTGTATAACAGTGTAATATTAACCAATCATTGAATCGAGTGCTTCATAACAGGGATTGAAATAAGGTAAAGATTGGTTCAGGATACCATACATCCTCTCAGTGTATGTATGAGTGCAAGACTGGGTTCGTTAATTGGGTTTAAAGCCTATCGTCTACATGAGGGTCATTAAGGCTGTTTTAATCCTTAAAATAGGAATTAACGTAAACTCTGAGTGCACGTAAACTGACAAACATACACATCGCGATGTGTATATTCTCATGGGATCACAGTAAACCCTCTGGTATACACACGGATTCATACACACCTCTCAGTGTGTATATCCTTGAAAATACTTCGTTATTTATTCTTTTTCATTTTGATTCATGGCATTTAATGACCCCTTAATTTTATTTACATATTCCACAAACAGTTCGCTTCAATTAGCCGTCAAAATTTTCCAGCATTAATGTTTTTTTCCCGACGAGTACATCACTAAAGTAGATACATAACATTTCTGGGAAGAATTCATGAAAATATAGTATTTCCCAGTGAATGCACGGTCGAAAAGAACAAAATAATATTTCCCACATGAATTTTTGAGTATAAAGTAAATGGGAGTTATAGGGAGGTATGTCACCCTTATACTCCAAGATACAGTATTTAAATCATTGTTGTTTCGGTCAATAAAACTCTTAACGGGGCGATACATTGTCCTACTTAAAGCTGTTCTACGCCTGTTAATAAGTGTACAAGCACAATAGAAGTCATTACTGAGACAACGTTTTGATTGCAGACCAAAAGCTTGTCCAGCTTTATACGTACCTGGAAGAGCTGGGGGCCTCGATACGTTGTTTCAGCCAAGTTTTCCTTCTGTCAGAGTATCTTTTTTATCAGCTCGACGGTTTTACAAACTCTTTCCCTGTTCCTCACCATCCTTTTTTATTTTGTTAAGGGGTGTTATTAATTGTGGGGACTTAGATTAATTAACCTTCACAACGTTTCTCCCGTCTAGACTGTGGCTGCGACGTCTTGTTCTCCACATGACCTGCCTGGTGGGGGCGCTGCTGGTGCTGGTCCTCTGCTGCACCCTCACTCCTGTACACTCTCGTAAGTACTCTTGTCGGAAATATTTTTTTAAAGCAATCCAAAGTATTGGATGCAATGAAATTTACTTATTTACTTATCACAGAGTAATTATCACAGGGCCATTGATAAAGTGGAATTTAATGAGTGATTTTTGTCTTTGAATTCGGATTATTATTATAACCAAACCTAAGAGCTAAACCCTTTTGAATTCGGGGTAACATTGATTCATCAGACAACGGATGATTTCTTTTAAATAAACAGGACTTGGTAGATATGTTTGTGTCAGCGTGCTATTGAACAATGTATGTTCAGTCTCTAGGTTATACAAACACACGAGTGAGAATGACTGGGTGTGAGTAGGGCATTGACTGCACGAGTCAGTAGGACCTGGTTTGCATTAGTCAGTGGGACCTGGCTTGAATGAGTCAGTGGGACCTGGCTTGAATGAGTCATTGGGACTTAATTGGCTATCACAAAACAGGCAAATCAGCCGTAATTTTGCTACAAGTTTAATCTGCCAGGCGTTATTTAAATGACGAAATTAAAGTGCCAGGTGTTACTTTCTCTTCTGCCTCACTCATGCACACACACACACACTGGTGTAGTCTGTTTACTTATCCACTCTTTCCACTTGTCCAGATCTTTTAAGTCATCAAATCACTTAATACCTGTGTTTTATAGGGGCAGTGAATGTGTTGTCATCAGAACAAGACAGTGACGCTCAAGACCCGATCATCTTCCCCGGCAAGTCCACCGGTTCCAGTCAGACTTACCAGCCTCTCATGGTAAGCTCATCATATTATAATGAGGGGAAAAAGCCCTGAGCCCATATGGGATTATATAGAGCTCCAGGAATGGAAGACAATCTGGTTGGAGCTCATGAAGGGATGGACATGTCAAGTTCTTCGAGTCATGAACCCGCTCTCTTCCTCCCTTGATGGGTATTTCATTCATAATTATTTGTAGTAATTATTGTAATGTCATATTTTTTCACACTGACAAGTATTGTTGTTACGGTGAAATTCAAGGAAGATGCTTATGCAGTAATTCACGCTTCTTCATGAGTAGTTAAAACATTCACATGGTACTGTCCCTTTTTCCAAGCTTAGGAAGTTACTTGCACTCTTCTCAGTCTACATTTGCACTTTTAATAATCAAGACAGTTACAAATTATTGTTATTATAATCAAAACCAAGCGCTAGCGCTAGGGTCGACAGTTACAAAGAGCCTAGGCTATGTCAAGTGTAAGAAGCCACACAAATCTAAATCTCAACAGGAAACAGTTTAATGGTGGGCAAAAATTTTGAGGTCCCGAATATCGTGAGGCTTTGTAGCCTAACTTACACATAAATCCATCCTTGCTCACATATTTGATAAGCTCATGCATATTATCACCAGCGCGTTACACTACAATCAAGATATTCACCTAATTGTTCACTGTTACAGGAGAGTTTTTCAAACTTATATCCATCGTGGCCAGCGCCTCACCACCATACCAGTGAGAGCAGAGAGAGGAAGGAGCCTTCACTGCGGGAGGGAAGGATGGAAGTTGAGGCAGCCAGACGCCGCCGCCAGCATCCACCACAGGTGGAAGCTAGACACCAGCTGAACAACCCGTGGCGTCAGGCACAACACCTGGGATACATGCCCAGGGGTCAACCACAGCCTCAGTCCTCACTCTGGTACTGGTAGTGTCAGGTGTCAGTCACACTCACTCTGGTACTGGTAGTGTCAGGTGTCAGTCACACTCACTCTGGTACTGGTAGTGTCAGGTGTCTGTCACACTCACTCTGGTATTGGTAGTGTCAGGTGTCAGTCACACTCCTCACTTGGTAATGGTAATCATACGAGTACACGGGGAAAGACATAACAGAGGACGTGGAACTCCACCCTGAGGCTATATGCTGAAAGAAACTTTCTACTTCTACTCAGATTAAGGACCATCTTGTATTATCTAGGTGTATGAGTCAAGGATTTCCAGAAAAGCAGAAGAGAAGGTATACACGACCAGGTGTCATCCATAAAAAACACACTCTTGCTGGAACGCAGGCGGGAGAGATACATTATTATATACACTTGGAAAATCCTAGAGGGATTAGTACCAAACTTGCACGCGAGAGTTACTTCCTACGAAAGCAAAAGACTCGGCAGACGATGTAACATCCCCCAATGAAAAGCAGGGGTGCCACTAGCACGTTGAGAGACAACACAATAAGTGTCAGGGGCCCAAGACTATTCAATTGCCTCCCAGCATACATCAGGGAGATTACCAACAAACCCCTGGCTGTCTTCAAGCAGGCACTGGACAGGCAACTAAAGTCGGTATCTGACCAGCCAGGCTGTGGTTCGTACGTTGGACTGCGTGCGGCCAGCAGTAACAGCCTGGTTGATCAGGCCCTGATCCACCATGAGGCCTGGTCACAGACGCAACCATGTGTCATTTATAACCACACTCTCCTCCTGGGGGTGATGGTACATACCACCATATATTAACCACTCCTGTTAGCAACAGTACACGTTGCTAAAGTATAAATAATATGCAAGAAAATCATTGTTTGCGTAGGCCTAGGCTGCAGTTGTGTGAACACAGAAAACGCTGCCCAATGTAAGTGAATTTCTTGCATATTTTTTCTGCAATTTCCTTATGGCTCTGATAAAGCCTCCTTTGCGAGTGAATATACCCACCATTTTTTTTTCAAATTTTGATGCTTGGTGAATTTTATGTATATATATATATATATATATATATATATATATATATACTCATACGGGTTTGGAGTTTCTCCTCATAAAAATAATAATAATAATAGCTCATTCGTACGTTGTATCAGTTTTATTTCCCTAAGTATGGTTATGAGAGGCGCTAAACCTGTGTGGGTCCTTGAGAGCAAGGGGTGGTGAAGACTCGATGCTACGTCTGCTCAACGTCAGTCATGCTACAAATCATCCAAAGAATATATGTATATATTTTGTGTGTGTGTGTGTTGTACTCACCTAGTTGTATTCACCTAGTTGTGGTTGCAGGGGTCGATTCATAGCTCCTGGCCCCGCCTCTTCACTGGTCGCTACTGGGTCACTCTCCTGCGCCTTGAACATTATCATACCTCTTCTTGAAGCTATGAATGGATCCTGCCTCCACTACATCACTTCCCAAGCTATTCCACTTCCCGACCACTCTGTGACTGAAGAAATACTTCCTAACATCCCTGTGATTCATCTGAGTTTTCATCTTCCAACTGTGTCCCCTTGTTGCTGTGTTCCATCTCTGGAACATCCTGTCTTTGTCCACCTTGTCAATTCCTCTCAGTATTTTATATGTCGTTATGTTCCCCCTATCTCTCCTGTCCTCCAGTGTCGTCAGGTCGATTTCCCTTAACCTCTCCTCGTAGGACATACCCCTTAGCTCCGGGACTAGTCTTGTTGCAAACCTTTGCACTTTCTCTAGTTTCTTTATGTGTTTGGCTAGATGTGGGTTCCAAACTGGTGCTGCATACTCCAGTATGGGCCTAACGTACACAGTGTACGTGTGTGTATGTGTGTGTGTGTGTGTGTGTGTGTACGCGTGATATACAACACTCGAAGCCCTTTAATTGATGCAGGAATATCCCTTTTTTTATAAATATAGTTAGAATATATTACGTTGTACTTACGGTCAGTTGCTTACTTGGGTTTAAAGTCTATCGACTACACGAAGATCATTAAAGATGCATATTTATATATCTCCACCAGTCAAGAATTGGTATATACACAGGTACACAAATCTCTAGGTGTATACACACTGAGAGATACACACCTCTCGGTGTATATACACTGATACACATCCTTTGTATACATCCTTCATACTTATGTAAAAGATGTTATTATGAGAATGGTGTTGCAATACTGATGAGCAACACATGTGCAACAGTTGATGTTATTGTTGAAACGTTTTTAGCTCGACTGAAGAAAACGGCCGTATGAGGGAAAAGTTTCAACACTAGACACCCAAGTGTTACACATGACGAGGCTTTATTGTTTATGTGTTAAGAACTTCATTTTATTCCAACTATGAAAGCAGTTTCACATTTGTAAATACACAAATAACCGCACGTACGAAAATGACACTTACGGCGACGTTTCGGTCCGACCTGGACCATTAACTAGGAAACACTGTGTGTCTAGTTAATGGTCTAACTTGGAACGAAATGTCGTCATTAGTTTCTTTCCATGTGCGGGTTGTGTATTGTTCCAGTCACGGTATTGTTCCAGTCACGGTATTGTTCCAGTCACGGTATTGTTCCAGTCACGGTATTGTTCCAGTCACGGTATTGTGTCTTTATGTTCCTTACGTAGTAAATGGAGTTCTATAATTTCAAGATTTCTCTGGATTATATGTATTCTCTTTGTGTATTATTTATATATTTATTTTTGTGTGTGTACTAAGTTTGGTAAAGCGAATTAAATAGAGAAAATATGAATTTGATCATTTAGCCTAGCAACTGCAAGTTTTGAAAAACACGCCTCTCTCTCTCTCTCTCTCTCTCTACACTGGCACTAGATTTAACTATTTTGACCTCGCACCTCGCCCCTGACCTCGCCAGGGGCGAGGTCAACAGAGCAATGAAGGAAGAGTGAGTCGCTTGACATGAGGATGCAAGGAAGTCACACAACTGAACAGTTAAGCATGTAAGGGAGGCTTCAGTTAAAGTAATTATACATTTTAAAAGATCTCTAACACACACGGTTTACCCTAAGAGAAAAACAGGTATATAAACCGGTAAGTCTCTGTAAGAGAGAGAACTGCTGACGGCCCTAAAAAAAAATGGGTTACACAACAATTATATTAACTGTAGTAACAGTAATACTGGTAACCACAAATACAGTCAATACAATATTAAAAATGCCGTAATAAAAAACTAATGAACAATAAAATAGATTATTACGAGTAGTGAAGAGCAAAGTAAAGTGTGGATTGACCCAGAGTAAAATCAATGAGTAAACGGAAATAAAAAGGAAATGAAAAAAATGCGTGCATGTAACCAAGTGACTCACATAGTGACTCACAGACCTGACTCACAGGTGGCACCAGGCCCCTCCAGCTGGAGGGCCTCCTTCAGCTGGTGGGCCTCCAGAGATTAAGTGAAAAATGTTCAGAGTTACTTCTCTAAGCTTATAATTATAGAATGTTATTACATCACGTATATGATGAACTTTGACCTGTGATTATTTTGTTTTCTTTTGAAAATATCACTGAAGGCCTCACAGTACCTGTAGTCCATGGGCCTCACAGTACCTGTAGTCCAGGGGCCTCACAGTACCTGTAGTCCAGGGGCCTCACAGTACCTGTAGTCCAGTGGCCTCACAGTACCTGTAGTCCAGGGGCCTCACAGTACCTTTTTTGTCCAGGGGCCTCACAGTACCTGTAGTCCATGTGCCTCACAGTACCTGTAGTCCAGGGGCCTCACAGTACCTGTAGTCCAGGGGCCTCACAGTACCTGTAGTCCATGGGCCTCACAGTACCTGTAGTCCAGGGGCCTCACAGTACCTGTAGTCCAGGGGCCTCACAGTACCTGTAGTCCAGGGGCCTCACAGTACCTGTAGTCCAGGGGCCTCACAGTACCTGTAGTCCATGGGCCTCACAGTACCTGTAGTCCAGGGGCCTCACAGTACCTGTAGTCCAGGGGCCTCACAGTCCCTGTAGTCCATGGGCCTCACAGTACCTGTAGTCCAGGGGCCTCACAGTACCTGTAGTCCAGGGGCCTCACAGTACCTGTAGTCCAGGGGCCTCACAGTACCTGTAGTCCATGGGCCTCACAGTACCTGTAGTCCATGGGCCTCACAGTACCTGTAGTCCAGGGGCCTCACAGTACCTGTAGTCCAGGGGCCTCACAGTACCTGTAGTCCAGGGGCCTCACAGTACCTGTAGTCCAGGGGCCTCACAGTACCTGTAGTCCAGGGGCCTCACAGTACCTGTAGTCCAGGGGCCTCACAGTACCTGTAGTCCAGGGGCCTCACAGTACCTGTAGTCCAGGGGCCTCACAGTACCTGTAGTCCAGGGGCCTCACAGTACCTGTAGTCCAGGGGCCTCACAGTACCTGTAGTCCAGGGGCCTCACAGTACCTGTAGTCCAGGGGCCTCACAATACCTGTAGTCCAGGGGCCTCACAGTACCTGTAGTCCAGGGGCCTCACAGTACCTGTAGTCCAGGGGCCTCACAGTACCTGTAGTCCAGGGGCCTCACAGTACCTGTAGTCCAGGGGCCTCACAGTACCTGTAGTCCAGGGGCCTCACAGTACCTGTAGTCCAGGGGCCTCACAGTACCTGTAGTCCAGGGGCCTCACAGTACCTGTAGTCCAGGGGCCTCACAGTACCTGTAGTCCAGGGGCCTCACAGTACCTGTAGCCCAGGGGCCTCACAGTACCTGTAGTCCAGGAGCCTCACAGTACCTGTAGTCCAGGGGCCTCACAGTACCTGTAGTCCAGGGGCCTCACAGTACCTGTAGTCCAGGGCCTACACAATCTTAATCTGGCTCTGAGTGGCACTGACACACTCCTACAAGAGCTTAGTAACAATAACCAAAATAACTCGTAATCATCCTAATATAAATAGTAATTATAATGGTTATAATCATAACCATAATCTTTAAAGGGGGGGAGGGGTAAGCCAGCAGAAGGCCTTGGTCAGATGACCAAATGCTCCAGCTGCGGGTCATTATATAACTAAGACCAGCATTATACCTAATATAAATATTAATTAATACCTTGATACAAACCTGTTCCTCACACGTATGTATCTTACTGTTTTTAGAGAGAGGTTAGGATTGACGTAAGGTTGTGTAGTTGTCAACCTGCCAGATTTATTGAACAGTTGAGAAAATTTAAATACTGGTTTTCATGCAATAAAAAAGAAGCCTCGTCATATCGGTTTTCATCTTTGAGTGATAAGTTGATATTGCAGCTTCTGAGAGGCTGGTGTTTCCTTGGAACAATGGTTTCTCTGCAACAACTAGAGACTGGCTCTTCAGACTGGCTTTAAACTTTCAAACTGGTGCTTCTTAATGGAAGGTTTGAACTGGCATTAGGCTGCATAAGTGCCAATTTTCCATTGTAACTGAAGAAATTGGGATATCAAGATTCAATGTCTATCTCACTGGCTTCAAATCTTGAACGCTGACATTTATATATATTTTAGAAACTTATGCTACACTCTATACTATTCCTCTTCTCGGCCATTGAGGTAGAGGGGGCTGGGCTTATGACATACAGGGATACTTTTTCTCGTATTGTACAGGTACTGAAAAATATCTAGTTGAAACCAGGACTTCTAGGCGTGTTTCCCACCACGACATATTGGCCAAGTAGATTATTATTGATTTAGTTGGTTTAAAGCTTTTGGACTACACGAGGGTCAGTCTGCACGCCACCTGTGTACCACCAGTCAAGGCTACTTTAATACCCCATGTAGGGATTAATTACATTATGTACATATATATATATATATATATATATATATATATATATATATATATATATATATATATATATATATATATATATATATAACAATCGCAGACAGGCGATCTCAACTATGCAAGCCAAGCCACGGAGGGTGGAAATCTTTAGCTCAAGTACTTTCACACTTTTCAGTGCGTCACCAGGAGCTATGCAATGTTGCAAGGCAGCAACAGAAGGAGTGGAAGTTTTCTCAGAGTAGCGCAGTGCGGGTGTGTCACCTGCCGCAGCCTCTCTCAGAATGTGGGCAACGGTGGGTGCCACCCATACCACCACCATTCCCTACTCCCATATGGGGTAGGAGGGTTTTGAGATGTCAAGTATTATGCAATTAGAAGATATAATAGCCAACTCCAAAAATTTTCTAGTCACTTAGAACAGGTCATGTGACTTGAGAAAATACTTTTCTCATTGATACTATATATATAATATATATATATATATATATATATATATATATATATATATATATATATATATATGGATTGCTAATTTTCTGTATAACATTTTTAATTAATAAAAGAAATAGAATGTGCTCTTTGTCCGTTTAAGTGTCCTCCTCTGGGGTACTCGCATGTTCTCAGGGGTTCTCAGAAGTATCTCTTTCTAAATATTGTCTACCATCCTTCTCAGTGTGGGTTAATATGTCTTACTTGGGAATCTTCTATACCATTCCCATAATATTTCTATGATCCAAATTTCTACTTCTAATACGTTTTAACCTCATTACCTATGTTATCCCGTAATTTTGCCTACCCGTCATTTTATGCTACACTAACAGCTAAACGCGGTATATAACCATTCACAACTGACGTAGCATGAAGTTTTGGTGCGTAGACACAGGTGGAGCCTCACCAATCCATCATGAAGCCACCTGGCACCTGGCATAATGAGCAATCATGTGATTTTGTATAGCATTGTTGTTTAAGATTGTGTACAATAGACTACTAAATAGGTATCGAGCTTGTGTAACCTATAATTTGAGTTATATACGGTATTTCTGTCTTGTTTCAAGAGAGAAGATTCAATTATGTTTCTTTCCATGACAGAACTGTTTGGTTCTATATATGAGAGAACACACTGAGTACATGGGACCTTCTAAACACCACTAACTTTGTTGGAGGTGTTTTAAATCAGACTTTATTTCACAGTCCCTGTGTTTTTAAAAGCAAGGTATATATTGATCATTTTAATGCCTTCTGCAGATATATATATATATATATATATATATATACTGAGATATACAGCCGTATTTGTAGACATAGTGCTGCTCTCAGTGTATGCACAATGAGAGATATTCGCCAGAATATACACGTGAGCAACTACTGCTTGTCCCTTGACGTATGTAATCCAGTCTGACAGTTAGTTCAGGTCCTAATAACACTTGTCATTTTATCAAAAAACTCTTTATGTAGGTTTTTATGTATCTCCTAAAAAATGAGAATTTCATAGCATATCACAAGATTTTATTTTTTTCCTTCCGATATTATGTCATTTTGATGTTTGCGTGCGTTAAGAGGTGTGGGCGTGCGTTAAGAGGTGTGGGCGTGCGTTAAGAGGTGTGGGCGTGCGTTAAGACGTGTGGGCGTGCGTTAAGAGGTGTGGGCGTGCGTTAAGAGGTGTGGGCGTGCGTTAAGAGGTGTGGGTGCATCATGGTGTGTGGGAGATGGAAGAGTGTGGGAGGTGATTATTTTTTTCTCTCTTAACGGAACGTTTTATATTCCATAAATATTCGTCGAAAAATGTAATTAAAACATGACAAAAAAAATCACTTTTACAGCCGACGTGTCTTCCGTATACTTGACACAGTGGAGCTTCCAGCTAATAACTTTTCCTCAGTGGGCAGCTTTCTCTCTGCCTGCCGTGAGCGCTGGTGGTGCGTATAACAGCGAGGCAGGTCCTGTGTTAGTCCAGTGTGGGTGGGAAGGACGTGGACACTGTCGTGTGTGCATCAGGGGTCAACGACTTCACTCTTCTACACCAAAAGTATTCAAGGAATCTGCTGATAATTGGTTAAGTATGTAGCAACCTCTGCCTACTCCCACACCATCAGTGTCACTACCCTTGCCAGCCAAGGAAATATTATACCTCCTCCAGTACTCGTCAAAACTTCTGGTAGGACCCATGTTTAAATAATAATTTTAATAATAATAATGTTACTGACTTATTCAATATTTATATTATTTCTTATAGCAACACACACACACGTGTTGGGTAGTGGTCATGCCTGTCTTGCAACAGTGTGCATCATAGACCTGTTAGGGAAAGTGATCAGACTAGATTAACAAAGAAGACTGTGAGAGAAGGAGACACACGCGTCTCAAGTGAGACATGGAGAAGTAAGAGAAAACTGAGTGTATACACTAACGTGCCTCCAGGCAGAAAGGAAAAAGAGAAAGTTTATCACTGGAGTACACATCTGAGTGGTATGCCTTCGGCCTATGGATCAGTTAAAAAGTTCGCAGTTTGCAAGAACGATCCAAAACTAAAGGCTCGTGAATTACGGAAATAAAATGAGAAAAAATAATATGGGGAGAGACCCAGGATGGAATACCAACGACGTCTGACGTCAGTGTGATGTGAGGAGAGGTAGTCACGGGTGAGGACCCAGGATGGAATGCCAGTGACATCTGACGTCAGTGTGGTGCGAGGAGAGGTAGTCACGGTGAGGACCCAGGACAGAATGCCAGTGACATCTGACGTCAGTGTAGTGCGAGGAGAGGTAGTCACGGTGAGGACCCAGGATGGAATGCCAGTGACATCTGACGTCAGTGTAGTGTGAGGAGAGGTAGTCACGGGTGAGGACCCAGGATGGAATGCCAGTGACATCTGACGTCAGTGTAGTGCGAGGAGAGGTAGTCACGGTGAGGACCCAGGATGGAATGCCAGTGACATCTGACGTCAGTGTAGTGCGAGGAGAGGTAGTCACGGGTGAGGACCCAGGATGGAATGCCAGTGACATCTGACGTCAGTGTAGTGCGAGGAGAGGTAGTCACGGTGAGGACCCAGGATGGAATGCCAGTGACATCTGACGTCAGTGTAGTGCGAGGAGAGGTAGTCGTGGGTTAGCAAGCCTGCCAGGTTGGTGTATAAGTTATCCTTGGGTAACGAGGAACGAGAATCTTGTTCAATGTTTGATACGAAAATGAGAAAGAAATTGTGTGAGTATTGTGCCTTGAGGAACACCTCTTATTTTGATTTTACTGTAGAAACCTCCGATTTTACTTTATCGATTATTATGCAGTGCGTCCGATTTGCTAGGAATCTGAAGATCCATCTGTCGGATTTTTTCAGTTATTACTTTTTCACGGATTTTGTGTGCAGATTCAGCATGACCACACTCGTTGAAGTCTCTCGTAGAGTCTTTGTAAATTACGTCATTGTTTGACCTGTGTTCCAGGACGTGCAGAAGCCAGTGATAGTGATTCATCACTTGCTGGATGTCCGAGTGTCCTTTTCTAGACCCAACTAAATTGTTATACCTATGACCATAATTTTTAAGCCAGCGGAAGGCTTCGGTCAGATGACCAGAAGCTCCAACGGCGGGTGGTCTGACTAACACCCGCGTCAGGAAACACTTGTCCTGTTTCCTGCTTTTCAACACTTAGTGAAATATTTTTTATTTATGCTTATCTCTCGACTTCCTCCACATGGTATTTTGAGGCGTTAAATATTTTTAGTTTGCTGTTTTGCATAAATATGGAATTCCGTGAATTTGGGTCTGGAACAGAGTACCTAGGCCTGCTAATAATGACCTCGTCAGAGTTCACTAGGATTTGAGTTATTTTAGAAATGTTGGCATAGTGTAGTGGTGAAAAATTCATGTGAGTTGTCGGCTCTCAGTCCGATTATCGGTTTATTGGACATTACGTCATGCTGTATACGCAGTATTTCGCTCATTTCTTTATTGTCATCTGTGGAAATTTCGTTCCTCTCAAGCGAGATCATAATTCACAGTTTGACATGCAAATTGGAACTAAACAGCGTGTTACTGGCGACAGTTAAAACACTTTATAGAACATGCTTTTGCTAAGACAACATTTCGAACTGTTAAGATGCTTATCAAGGAATAATGAAGATCTTAACTGATGGAAAAGTTGCCACAATAAAATGTGTCTTATTCACAATTGGAATCTTGACGGTTCAATGATCATAAAAACAACAAGTTGTGAGCCTTGACGTCACCTCCGTCTTTACTCGGGTCTCCGCTGGTTTGCTTATTGACTTTCTCCGCAGCTTCATTCCTGATGACCTGCCGCTTCCTCTTCCTGAACAAGACTTTATGCATCTCATTCCGTTATGAGTGAAACTCAACCTCTTCTCCTTCAACGACGACCTAAACATACAGAAACACGACATAGCGATGAGTTCCTCCCTCAGTGTGGTCTAGGCCTCCGTCATTTACCTCAAATACAGAGAGAGAACGAAAGAGACAGAGAGAGAAAGAAAGACACAGAAAGAGAAAGAAAGAGACAGAGAGAGCCTCCAGAACACAATCATCCACATCACTTGCATGAGAAATGTGGATGAGGCTTTGGTCATTTGCGTCTACAAGCTTTACTCTTCACTAGTCTAAGGACTTACTTGTCTAGGTAGAACCCACCATACAGTTTACTCTGGAGGAAGAAAAGGGATAACTATTATCCTTTGAGTTAACGGAAGTTTGAGAAATTATGTTTATGAAGTTTACAGACAGTCCTGATTTATTACGTACACATTATTTGGGGAGGGCACAACTAAAACAGTCATAACACTTATTGATATTAGTTGTATCTCGGGGATGGGTATGGTTTTAGGAACACTGGGTGGCAATGGTATCCCTCCTTGGATACCCACCCACTTATCCCACACTCACATAAGCTGGACCTTTAAACAGTTATGAATTATTAAATTTAAACCAGTAACACTGGTAAATTATGTTTGTGGACTGTATATGGATTACTAATGACCTCACTTTACTAATTAGTGGTTTGGTCCACAAAATATACACATTTATAGGAGAATGTATATAGAGAATGTGCATACATTACATATATCAATTTTATATTGCATAAGTGCATCTATATAAATACAAAATTTTAATGAACACTTACCCAAATATGTCTTGGGTCTCACATCCTAACGCTTCCCCAACACACAGATGTATGAGAGGTTCACATCCTAACGCTTCCCCAACACACAGATGTATGAGAGGTTCACATCCTAACGCTTCCCCAACACACAGATGTATGAGAGGTCTCACATCCTAACGCTTCCCCAACACACAGATGTATGAGAGGTTCACATCCTAACGCTTCCCCAACACACAGATGTATGAGAGGTTAGTTGTATTGTAGCTTAGTCACTCTTGAATTTCACAATTACAGGAACCCACGACGTTTACTTATTTCATGGTCCTCCATTCACACCGATACACTCCTTATCGGGAGTGATTATCTAGATTTTTTCTCTATTACACTCCGATTGTGTATTGGTTCTCTCGTGGCTAGAAAATTTTCTAAGTCACACCAACACTACATTTTTAAAACACCATTATATTATTCAATATTTACACACTAATTTCAGTAAAATTTGGTTACAGCATATGTGTGAAGTAGTGGTTTATATACTGTAGGCAGGTGAGGTGCAGCAGTAGTAGGTGGTGTCACATTAGACAAATCCAAATGTGAAAGTAGGTCATGTCTAAAGGTTAGGCATAAACTAACGTTTTGGCTAAACGTTTCAACAATAAAGAATCACAGTTGTTGCACATGTCTTACTCATCAAAATAAACTATTGTTAGGGCAACGTTTCGTGATATGATAAAGTTTACACTGAGCTAAACGTTGATCCAGTATATGCGTGATCTGCAACTTATATCTTTGTGTTCACACTTATCAGTAATAAGTCATTTTATGTAACACAGTAGACGTTTCCATACAGTACGTCAGATTTATTTAACGTCCCCATACAATGATTTACACGCACATCAGAGTTAGTTTACGTCAGTCACTGGGAAGATTAGCAAGGCCAATGGTTAAATCAAACTGGTATTTATATAAGAGTATAGTTAACTACATGGTAGATGAGAGTACTTCATACACATAACTACGCCGGTTAAGTGTCGAGGCCAGGAGCTGTAGCTCGACTCCCATTGATAGAAGCCAGTGAGATGATGAACATCTTCTGGGCCTTCAGATTAATGTATGGTTCGTTACGTAAAGTAATTTTGAAATAAAGGAAGAGGAGGTGTTGATTCACCGGGAATTCTCCCGGCCCGGGTCTTTACCAGAGGGTGACCCGGCTCCGGCTCCCTGGCGTGGGAGTATCAGAGACCTATGTCTCCCATGGGAGGGGGTACCCCTCAGCGGCAGGACCAACTGGTCCCAGGCCTAGCCACATTTCCCACCAGCACGAGGCAGGTGGTAGATAGATGCTAGGCCTCTCTGGTCTGCCAAAGGGCAGGCTTACGAGCTGCAGATGATAGCAAGCTCCAGCCTTGGCACCTACCCTGCCCTAGAAGGGCTGGGCATGGTCTTGAAATAAAGACTTTGTCTTTGACAAAGTCAAAGATAAAGTCAAAATGAGTACACAGTGAGTACATTTATACACATAATAAACGTACATTTATAATCTTATTTATATTTTAATATGTCTTAGAGAACTATACTTCATATGTTTTAGCCAAAGATGATGACTAATATTTGCCTATAAACAATTTAAGTAATAATTCTGGCAAGTAATTGCTTTTTTTTAAATTAGATTATGATGCAATTATCGCCCAGTGTGCTCAAGAACCTTGTGACATTTCCCAACTAGGAAAATAACTTTTGATATTGTGGAACCTTCCATTGTTTTAGGATGACCCTGTGTTTGAGGAGCCTAGTGTGGCCACCTCCACTGCTGCTGCTACTCCTGCTGCTCCTCTCTACTCCAGTTCTGTCAGGTAATTCACATATATACAAGAAATTTCAAAGTATTTTATTCACATTGGGGCATTACCAGCCATTCTGGAAAATTCCCCTGTTGTACATAACTCACAGCTACTTAAACTTGAGTAAATTCAACCATATCATGCTTATAATGCAATGTAAATAATTTATTCAAAACTACATGTAATCAACACCAATGTTTTTGTGATCGAATTACTGTTTTTATAGACAAGTAATTACGACTGTAACTAGGTCATACACATGTAACTAGTTCATCACTAATTAGTGATGAAAACTTTGGGGCCTAGTCCTTGGCCCCATTATGTGCTTGTGTAACCTTTGGACCAGCACCCACAGGATGGGTATGGAGTGCGCAATAAAGATATCAAATTGAACTCACTCAGGTGAGTTGAATGCATCTTGTTTTTATTAGTTATATTCTTCAAGTACTTTGTGGCTGTTGTCTTAAGTCACAGTCTGGTGGACTGTGACTTAAGACAACGTAAATAGCAGTGGGGGTAATATGCGCCTCACGTCCAGTGACGCAGTCCTGTGTCAGGGACTGCGTCACCAGTATTCCATCACCAGTATTCTGGTGTCCTGGTGGCTAAAGCTCTCGCTTCACACGGCGAGGGTCTGGGTTCGATTCTCAGCCAGTGTCCTGGTGGCTAAAGCTCTCGCTTCACACGGCGAGGGTCTGGGTTCGATTCTCAGCCAGGGTAGAAACATTGGGTGTGTTTCTTTACACCGGTTGTCTATGTTCACCCATCAGTAAAATGGGTACCTGGGTGTTAGTCGACTGGTGTGGGTCGCATCCTGGGACAATGACCTAATTGCCCGAAATGCTCAGCATAACAAGCGGCTTTCTATATAGTAGTATGTCATTGATGTCAGCTAGTCCTGTATACCTTGTACATGTACTTGTAGTAAATAAAGATATTATTATATTATTATTATTATTATTCATATAACTGTTACGTTTGCGAATGTGAAGTGTCAGCTTATGTTGACAGGAGTTTAAAGAGATATTGTTTCCCTTCCTCTTAAAAATATGTATGGAGCCTCTCTGCTGTTTCTTTGTCCAGGTCATTCCACTTGCTGACCACCCTGAGGCTGAAAAAATAATTCATGACGTCCCTGTGACTCATATGTGTCTTTGGCTTCCAACTGAGCCTTGTGTACTTGTTTGCCCGCCTAACAGTCTATCCCTGTCAGCACTATCAAATCCTATCCGTTTTTTTGTATGTCATTATCATATCTCCCCTGGTTATTCTATCCTCTAATGCACTCAACTTCAGTTCATTTAGCCTATCTTAATGGATGATTTATCTTAGCTCTGGCACTAACCTCGTTGCCCACCTACCTGGAGGGTATTCCGGGGATCAACTTTGTTATATAACTCCATCAAATTTGTAAGACAAGATTTGTCATTTCTGAAACCACTTGTTTTCAAATGCACCACCTAATTATCTTATACATTAACTTACGTTAACATCGTACACATGTCAATGATACTGTGTGTGTGTGCGCGCGTGTGTTTTCTTGCGGTCTAACAAAATTCATCCCCTACACAGGCAGTATGAGGCGAGGGGAGCCGATGGACAGTCCCTATTCCTCTTTACTCCAGTACCTCACCCTCTTGATGTCACCTGGGAGTAGCGAGACTTCTTCAGGAACCAGCATCGCGCATTCAGATGACAGCATCACTCCATCAGGAGCCAGCATCGCGCCGTCAGGAGCCAGCATCGCGCCGTCAGAGACCAGCCCTTGCCCATGGATGCTGAACCTCGTGTGCTGGATGTTGTCCTCACGAAACACTTTTCTGTACTCGAGACAGCTCGACCTTCCATTGCGCCCCTGACATTAACCCTGCAGGAGCTGCTGCAGGAGTTGCTGCAGTAGCTGCTGCAGCTGCAGGAGATACCATAGCATAATGTGATAAAGTTATACGATGTACTTACCTCGGAGATTCCACAAACTATTGAATGTGACTTCAAAATGGATTTTGGAAAAAAAAAGATCCTATCCTTACCCTTTTTGGATAGAATAATTTCCCCAGGCGCTGTATGACCCCTGTGGGTTTAGCACCCTCCCAACACTAAAAAAAAATGTAATTTTGAAAAAAAAATTCCTCCATGAAAAAATTTCTTGGCAAATATTGTAAATTTTGCCATGAATAACAACAACAACAACAAAAATACAGAAAAATTGAAATTAATACATAAGTTCATGTAATAAAATTTATGTGAAGTCTCGCAATGTACAAAACAATTTTTGACTTGGAAGATGTTGTCGTTTTTGACGAAAAATAAAAGTGTTTTATAGAAAGACATTTAAGCAAACACTAGGATATATTTATTAGAAAACGTTCGAGTCGTGGAATCTGATCATTTTGACCTTGATCACTGGGACCTTGATCACTGGGACCTTGATCACTGGTACCTTGATCACTGAGACCTTGATCACTGGGACCTTGATCACTGGGACCTTGATCACTGGGACCTTGATCACTGAGACCTTGATCACTGGGACCTTGATCACTGAGACCTTGATCACTGGGACCTTGATCACTGGGACCTTGATCACTGGGACCTTGATCACTGGGACCTTGATCACTGGACCTTGATCACTGGGACCTTGATCACTGGGACCTTGATCACTGAGACCTTGATCACTGGGACCTTGATCACTGGGACCTTGATCACTGGACCTTGATCACTGGACCTTGATCACTGGCCTATCAGGGACCTTGATATGGGAGAGTGAGGTGTGAGTGACGATCATATGACCTGAGTGAGGTGTGAGTGACGCATGGTGACCTGAGTGAGGTGTGAGTGACGCATGGTGACCTGAAGAATGCCATGTTGGGATGAGGACGGGATGACAAAGGGATCATGACCTCGTTGTCACTATGTGTCACACCTCACTCTCCGCCTATATACAGGGTGGGCCAAAAAGTAGGCTTACAGTTGTTTCACTATTTGTTCACGTTTTCGATTTAATTTATCCAAGCCATAATTCCAAACCATAATTCCAAACCATTATTACAAACCAGTATTCCATATCCCTTATTTACGTTTTGGAAATGTTATTAAGCTTAGGTGCAGGAGTTAAGTGCATACCTACTAAGTGTAAGCCTACTTTTGGCCCACCCTGTATATACTGCCTTTTTTGAAGGGGTCAGGGTCGATTAATATGTTGTTTCGTTAATTTTCGTTCGATTTCTTTATTTTTTTTTATACGTAAAGAAGCACCTTTCTAATTGACTTGTATCAAGTTTCAAAAAGATCGGCCAACAAACAACTGAGGAAAAAAATATTTATCAAGTTTTTACCAAACATCACATATAAAAAAATCCGGAGTCGTAGTGGGACTTGTTGAAGCTGTTCTGGCTTCACCTACGTAGTGGGACTTGTTGAAGCTGTTCTGGCTTCACCTACGTAGTGGGACTTGTTGAAGCTGTTCTGGCTTCACCTACGCATAAAACAATGATAATCTGAATTTATAATGATCACCTTTCTGTAATTTATCCCTAAGTTTGTGTGTTTTATACATGTTGGAAAATATCTGACTTTTTACCTCACATAAATCAAAAACTAATTACGATATCTCAAAAAACTAATCATAATTAATTAATACAACCTTTATTTTATGTTGTCTGTGAGTTTCATTTCATTCCTATGATTATTAACGGTTCCAGTCCAATATATAGATGAATAACTTACTTCTGAGATAATCCACGAGGAAGGTCGCGCAAGGAAATTTTTTTTTCCCCGGAGCAAAATAGCATTTTTCTAAGCTTTAGCTTGCATTACGAGTGTATATCATAGTTAGCCCTGTTCGTTTTCTTTAATACAAGTCCCCTAGAGGGCCAAGGGAAATACCCCAGGAATACCCAAACCCAGGAATGTAATATGATACTTGGAGGCGGTCCCAGGCGGCGATCATATTATGCCACATATTATTCATTCTGGAGTATTTACTATGTTTATTTGTTATTTATATTGTCTATTATGTCATAATATATCAATTGTGATAGATATAAAAGCCGTAGTATTGATAATAGCGTTATAATGAAGCATATTCCCCGGCTATCCTGAGTCAGGAATTTCTGCTGACGCAATCAAATGTTCTAGAAGGTTCCTGATTGGCTGGAATTCTTCGGATAATCCCCGCCCACTCTGTTATAATGCCAAATCGTCAATTATTATATAAGTAAGAATACTACAAGAAATTAAGGAAAAAAATCGCGAAAAAAATACGAAAATTCACGAAATGTCAGCCGACCTACTACGGTTGTTGGCGTCACCATGTGTGTTATAAATGACCATAATTCCTTGTAGGAATGTCGTAGAACAATGATTCTTGTACCATTGCGTAGCCAGAGAGTTACTCTATTTTTCAACATGGTAAACTCAATTTTCAATTTTTTTCGAATATTTTTTCCTCGCGCGCGGCGTACGCTGAGGAGGCCCCTAAGCTCAGTATTGGCCGGGTCACCACCTGGAGAAGACCCGAACTGGCATATGTACCGGCAACTCTACAATGACTACAGTATGTTAGAAGTGTTCAACCTGGAGTCTACCTGGAGAGAGTTCCAGGGGTCAACGCCCCCGCGGCCCGGTCTGTGACCAGGCCTTTCTAAGAAACATGTTATAGTCTTTGTTTACGTGTCTTTCTAAACCGATTTGTCGGTATCTATTACCGAGGTTTATACTAAAAAATAAAAATAATGAAACAGCGTGTGATATCCCTTGTGTTGGTCTGTTTAACTCTAGGTACATTGAAGCCAAAGAAACAATAAATGAACTACAGGCGTAATTTGTACCACACTTTCTTAGTCAGGGGGAATTTAATACCAAGGTGAACAATTACATGTATGAAAGATCGCCCCCTGGTGGGTGAAACGTCTCTTTAATAAATACCTTAAACATGCATACGTGTGTCTATCTATCTACTCGTCTACGTTAATCACTTGTCGACGTTAATCACTTGTCTGACGTTAAGCACTTGTCTACTTTAATCACTTGTCTACGTTAACCACTTGTCAATGTTAATCACTTGTCGACGTTAATCATTTGTCGACGTTAATCACTTGTCGACGTTAATCACTTGTCGACGTTAATCACTCTTTTTTGCTCTTTGTTTATAATCATTGCTTCCAAAGAAATTGTCTATGTGCCACAAATCTCGACCAAGAAACAGTATTACTGTACGCGACAGTACATGACATGCGATGCGTTACAGTACATAACATGCAGTATTTTACAGTACATAACATGTGGTGAAAAATTAAGACACATGTGCAACATCTGGGTATCTTTATTGTTGACGTTTCGCCCTCCAGTGGCTTTATCAATACATATTCTATGATATAATTTGAAGACAGTTAAACTATATACAAAAGATGAGGTAATCAGCCCCTCAGTCTTGGAGTTGGTGTGAAGAACACCGAAGTCGTGGAGGTTCTGGAGCAGAGGTTGTTGTTGTTGTATGTTCGCCGGTACATCCGGCCCGGGTCTTCTCCAAATGGTGACCCGGCAAAGGAGGTTGGCGCTTATATACTGACGTCAGGTGGAAAGGGACGGGTAGCAGACGTAGGCGGGATTCCCAGTGGAAGTAGGTCATACCCAAAGGGATGGGTTAGCTGTAGTAGTAGTTGCAGTAGCCGTGAAGAAGAGTCATGATTAGATGTCATTACAGAATCAAGATTCCATGATGTATTGCAGTGCCCTGGACAAAGTTGTAAAAAAGAATGTGTTGCAATACCTAGAATATGTATTGATAAAGCCACTGGAGGGCGAAACGTCTACAATAAAGACACCCAGATGTTGCATATGTCTTAATTTTCATCTTGTCGATATTGTATATCATTTTTGTACATGACATGTGGTGCATGACAGTACGTACATGACATGTGGTGCATGACAGTACGTACATGACATGTGCATGTGCTGAATGGATAAGTACGTACATGACATGTGGTGCATGACAGTACGTACATGACATGTGGTGCATGACAGTACGTACATGACATGTGGTGCATGACAGTACGTACATGACATGTGGTGCATGACAGTACGTACATGACATGTGTGCATGACAGTACGTACATGACATGTGGTGCATGACAGTACGTACGACGGCATGACAGTACGTATGACATGTGTCATGACAGTACGTACATGACATGTGGTGCATGACAGTACGTACATGACATGTGGTGCATGACAGTACGTACATGACATGTGGTGCATGACAGTACGCATACATGGGTTACATGTAGACATGAATGCATGACAGTACGTACATGACATGTGGTGCATGACAGTACGTACATGACATGTGGTGCATGACAGTACGTACATGACATGTGGTGCATGACAGTACGTACATGACATGTGGTGCATGACAGTACGTACATGACATGTGGTGCATGACAGTACGTACATGACATGTGGTGCATGACAGTACGTACATGACATGTGGTGCATGACAGTACGTACATGACATGTGGTGCATGACAGTACGTACATGACATGTGGTGCATGACAGTACGTACATGACATGTGGTCATGACAGTACGTACATGACATGTGGATCATGACAGTACGTACATGACATGTGGATCATGACAGTACGTACATGACATGTGGATCATGACAGTACGTACATGACATGTGGATCATGACAGTACGTACATGACATGTGGATCATGACAGTACGTACATGACATGTGGTGCATGACAGTACGTACATGACATGTGGTGCATGACAGTACGTACTACATGTAGACATGTGTGTGCATGACAGTACGTACATGACATGTGGTGCATGACAGTACGTACATGACATGTGGTGCATGTACAGCATGGGGCATGACAGTACGTACATGACATGTGGTGCATGACAGTACGTACATGACATGTGGATCATGACAGTACGTACATGACATGTGGATCATGACAGTACGTACATAACATGTGGATCATGACAGTACGTACATAACATGTGGATCATGACAGTACGTACATGACATGTGGATCATGACAGTACGTACATGACATGTGGATCATGACAGTACGTACATGACATGTGGATCATGACAGTACGTACATGACATGCGGTATATGAGTTTTCCAGCTTACTTGTGGGAATGTGAGAGTATGTACACATGTATACTTCTCGGTGCGTACACACACAGAGGTATGTTTAAAATGGTATATTATATCAACAAGTTGATGAATAAGACACATGTACAACAGTTGAGTATCTGTATTGCCGCAAGGTTTCACCTACACAGTGGACTTCTTCAGTCAAATACAGTGTCTGCAGGAGTGGCGGCGAAGACGATATAGTCATAAGAACATAAGAAAGAAGGAACACTGCAGCAGGCCTACTGGCCCATGCGAGGCAAGTCCAAGTCTCCCACCGGCTTAAGCCAATGCCCCGACCCAGCCAGGTCAGGTTACATTCACTTAAGGAAGGAGCACGGCATCTGACCTAGTAGCACAAGCTAGTCAGGACCAACTCACACCCACCCGCACCCACTCATATATTTATCTAGCCTATTTTTAAAACTACACAACGTTTTAGCCTCTATAACTGTAATCGGGAGTTTGTTCCACTCATCGAAAACTCTATTACCAAACCAATGCTTTCCTATATCCTTCCTGAATCTGAATTTATCCAACTTAAAGCCATTGCTTCGAGTCCTGTCAATACTAGATATTTTTAGCACGCTATTTACATCCCCTTTATTTATTCCTGTTTTCCATTTATACACCTCAATCATATCCCCCCTAATTCTACGCCTTTCTAGAGAGTGCAGATTCAGGGCCCTCAGTCTATCCTCATAGGGAAGATTTCTGATACATGGGATCAACTTTGTCATCCTCCTTTGTACGTTTTCCAGAGCATTTATATCAATTCTGTAATACGGTGACCAGAACTGTGCAGCATAATCTAGATGAGGCCTAACCAAGGATATATAGAGTTGAAGAACAACCTGAGGACTCCTATTATTTATGCTTCTTGATATGAAGCCAAGGATTTTGTTAGCTTTATTGCGAACACTTATGAACTGCTGTCTTGGTTTTAGATTACTGCTAACCAGAACTCCTAAATCCTTTTCACAATCAGTAGTATTAAGATCTACATTATTTAGTTTATATGTGGCATGGTTATTGTCCTGTCCAATATTTAGAACTTTGCATTTATCTATATTAAACTGCATCTGCTACTTCTCCGACCACTGCATCAGTCTATTCAAATCATCCTGGAGTGCTCTAATGTCCTCATTTGAATGAATTGGACGGCCTATTTTGGTGTCATCGGCAAATTTGCTTATGTCGCTATTTATTCCCTCATCTATGTCGTTTATGTAGATTGTGAACAATAAGGGGCCCAATACTGACCCATGTGGAACACCGCTTGTGACGCTTCCCCACTCTGATTTCTCCCCATTTATGCAAACTCTTTGCTGCCTATTTGTCAACCATGCCTCTATCAAGGAAAAATTCTCCTCCTGTTCCGTGTGCCTTAATTTTCCTCAATAGTCTCTGATGTGGGACTCTATCAAAAGCCTTACTGAAGTCCATATACACAATATCATATTAATTACCATGATCTGCCTCCTCAAATACCTTCAGTTCATCTGAACTGAACTGAAGACTCACAGGTGAGACCCTCAAGGGGTGAGGGGTAAAGTGAGACCAACAAGGGGTGAAGGGTAAAGTGAGACCCACAAGGGGTGAGGGGTAAAGTAAGACCCACAAGGGGTGAGGGGTAAAGTGAGACCCACAAGGGGTGAGGGGTAAAGTGGGGACAGACGAAGAATACCTCTTGTCTTAAATTTTGTCTAGTTAAGCAATGAGCAGGGAGAGAGTGGAGCTAGTAGCGACCAGCGAAGAGGCGGTGCCAGGAGCTGTGAATCGACCCCTGCAACCACAAATAGGTAAGTATATCTACATACAAGTTATAGCTGTGTATCATTTGTATTATTGTATACCCCGCATGTATACCCCGCAGTGAATATAATTCCGTGTCTAGAAAGCTTCTACACTTTGATAATATTTAGACAGCAATCATACCTGTTTTTGCCTGAGAAGTCTGTCTGGATTTTTTTGTATAATTGCCCCCAAGGAAGATACTAGGAAAGGTCCGAAGCACTTTGTTACTCGCCGGCAAGGTCAGGAATGTTCCCTTCTGTGTGTTTGTTTCGGTTAGGTTAGGTTATAATAGTTTTGGATAAGCAAATTATGTATAAAAAAAAAAGACTGTGATGAGTCTAGCGAGGTTGTGACCGAATATATCCAGGAAACGTTCAAATCTTTGCGACTGTCACTAGTGGCGCATTATTGGGCTGAACCTGCCAGGGAAAACATGGAATTTCCTCAGGTGACGTCAGTGTAACTTAAAAAACGCAGGTGAGGAAATGTTACGAATGGAAAAGTCCCCAAAAGCGCTGTGGACGCCTGTTAATAACATCACTCACAGTTCATTCACAGTGACCAGAGTGGCAGTGGACACAACATCTTAACTATATACCAGGTAAATATTGCTAGTTTGAGAATTCAGGCATTTTTGTTAGCAAACTGGTACCGGGGTTGTTCACTCATACAATTTTACAGGAACAATGCTTTCCTATATTTCTGAATCTGAATATGACCACTTAAACATCCACTAACGGTCAGTAGTCAACAGCATCCAGCAGCTTTATTCCAACGGAGCTGGAGTCTCTATCACCCGAGAATTAATGTCACGGAAGATGGTCTTCGACAGGAGAATTTAGTACCCGACCTGCACCTGCTATTTTCAGGACACCTGAATGGCTGGCTACCGCACATGGCTGATGAGCGAGTGCAGGTGCTGGTGGCCCTCTCAGCTCCTGGTAGGTTGTAATACATGCACTCAAAAATGTAGACTTTACAGAAATTGTTGGCCTATATTTTTTTTTCACGTAACTCTACCCCGACCAGAGCAATATTATTAACATCAGTTCATCCTTAACACACGTAACACCACTAGTGTAAACATTAGTACCAGAATAACATTTGTACCATCACTCTCCACTGTATGTAACATAGCAACTGTGAAAATCAGTACTAGCATAATACATGTTGCACAGCTAATGTACACATTAGTACCCATCTAACACATTCAAGAACTCATTGTATCGCGAGTAACAACTCTGTCTCCCACAGAAATAAACAAATTGAAGAATGTTGGTGATGGAAGGCGCGTCATCGGTGGAGAAGACGCTGAGAAAGGTGGCGTGGTAATATGAACGCTTCTCACGTTTCCTTTAGTTAAACAGAAGATTTGTTAGTTTTAGGGCTTCCTTGCCGCTGGTTCGAGCCTTTCCCACTCCTCGAGTTGTTAATAATGATTTAATGTGATTTGTCTCTAATTTTAGTCGGAAGTTGAGTCCTGGAGGTGGGAAGTTACAGCGTCTTAACTCTGAGGAATGGGTGGGGATGTTGCATTCTGAAGGGTCACTGTGAAGTCTGCGCACTTCTTGCAAGATAGCTATTGAATGAGTGATGAAGCCAGCCTGCCTTGGTGGAGGACAGTCGGTGTCTTTATGCTTGAGTACTGAATGGTGTTGTAAATTTAGACATTAGAAAATAGGTAAGCTCTCTCCCTCCATGAGCAGGTCAAAAACTTATTTTAAGTTTGTTATATTCAGAATTTTAGTGTCTTCGTATTAATCAAAGTGATTAAGTGGCTTCGTTAGTTTCATTAATCAACTTGATTACGTGGTTTCAGATTAATGAGAATGATTATCACCATGTTTGTGCTGTTGCAGGGGGCGCTATTAACTGTGGCAGGTAACAAGAGGCCGAAAGTGAGGTTTGGTTCTTGGCCGCCCAGTCGGTTTACCTAAGTGGTCACCTCGACACCACTGCTGACACAATTCGTCGACAACTGACACAATTCCTGCTAAAGTCCTCCATACAAATCCGAGATATCTGCTGGCGAATTTTCCTTCATTGTCATTCCACAATCTCTACCATATATTTAGTTATTTAAAAAAAAAATACAGTCGTGAAAGTTACATTATGAAGTAATTGAGGTAGGCAGAGAACTGCTACCATGAAAATAAAGTGAAAAAAGAGTTAAACTGTTTATTTTTTAATATCGAACCTCTCTAACCTCAATTAACTTGGAAAATTTATGGCAAGAAGACTCCATTGTGAGCCAAGTGAGTTAAATGATCACTCGGGGTCTAGTTTTTCTTAAATTTATTGTAACTTGTACTATTTAAGTGGTGTTGATATAAGAGTGATGACATGGATGCACTTCCTGAGGACGATCATCACTTGTGGTGAACTTTATCATTCCAACACAAAACATGAGTGACTGGCACTACAATATACATAGGAGGAAACAGGTCAAGTGAAGGAGGCATCAGGTCAGTAGTGTGTCTGTGAGGTCATCTGACTGCAGTGTTCCTCCTGGGTAGTAGTAAGTTGGACAGTTCTGTTGACATGCTAAAACTGTCAGATTTTGTGAGGTCAGTGCTGGAAAAGGTAATCAAAAAAAGATTTAAGGCAGCATCTCTTGTGCAGATGAGTCTCCTTGATCATGAGTCTGGTCTCTCCCTCCCCCACAATTCATCAGATGGACGTGTAAGCTTCAGTGTATTACACACATGTTCATATCGTCTCTGCTACATGTGTGTTTATGCACTCTGAGGTGCTGGCTGTTCCGCCCTTCTTGCCATCTCTCCAACGTACACTATATAGGAACCACTGCAGGATTCGACGTAGATTTCTACGCCAGAAGCTCTACGTGGTCTTAACTTTTTTCCTAACCAGGTCCCTGGTGGTGGTCGAGAACTAATGTTTACATTCATCTTACAGCTCTTACAGCTACGTCTTACAACTAACCTTGTAACACTCGCTGTCATCCTAGTAAAGGACACCACCTCAGAAACTGCTTAGCCAGCTCCGGGCTAGCTACCAAACACCATGGAAAGCCCAGCAACTACCACCTGTTGCAGCAGCCTTGCACCCGACCTCTTGCGCAAAAAAAGCAATTGCAAAGAGTATGCATTCTTACAACTCAGTGGCATGCTGGGATACAGCTCTATAACTGTGTGCAACTGATGGGCAGGAGGTATACCTACCTCATGAAATTAACTCACGAATAACTCTACATACACACACATTTATTAAATTGCGCCAAAGTGGTTAGGCCACTTACCTTTATAATCCCCACCTCCCTCTCCACCCTCCCCACTCCAAACCATTTCCCATGTTTCCATCCTTACCCATCCTGCTTCCTTACCCATCTTACCAAAGCTCTGGTCAGAAAGCTCCAAGCTCTCTCCCTCGCATAGCTATGGCCTTTCCAGGCCATGAACACAAACACACTGCCTGTGTACCCTCACGTTATTGCAAATAAAGTAAGAAGCCTCCGAAGCCTTATCATTGCTACCCCCGCCTTGATCGACGACCCAATGTAAATTAGAAAACAACAATGCTGGTTGATTACAACACTGGCTGATCACAACACTGGCTGATCACAACACTGGTTGATCACAACACTGGTTGATCACTGTAAGACCTCGCTGTAAGACCAGGCTGAAGTCGCATGGGGGAAAACCCTGGAATTCCCCCAGTTGACGTCAATGTCCCGAGGAAACAAAGATGATGGTGATGTTGAATCACGGGGAAAGTCCTAGAAACATTGCGGAAGCCTGTTATAACACCTCGCACACACTCTCACACACTCGCACTTCCCTCACACAGAAGTGTCTAGAGTCTTCCTGGGGACACATCGTCGTATCTTCTCACGAGGTGAATATTGCTGGATTTGTTCCATTGTAAATTAGTTTCGTCCGTCCGTCGTACCGTTGCGGTCCGTCCGTCGTACCGTTGCGGTCTCTGGCAGGTGCTAATATTTCTGGTCACGAAACAACGGCCACTTGCAGAATCTTTGACACATGACGACCCGTTCCAGTGGAAAATGTTTGGACGGTGTTAAGTGGAGGTGCTATTAATGGCCCTGTGACTGGGAACTCCAGGTGGCAACAAACTTATAGCCAGTGACGTTGTACTCTGTGAAACACAGAGTACAAAGCAGGGAAACAAATCAAGTAATTTTTGTTCCGGCATTTTTTTTACACATTATTAAGGCTCTTGAATGCACGAATATACCGTATGTGCTGTGCACTTAATGTATCCCTGGCGAGTGTTGATAACGTTGCTTACTCCTGTGTGGGGATCCTTGTTGCACGCTGCCAGCCTCAGTACTGAGTGTTCCATTCTCTTGCAATAGTCATCACTCAGACCAACACTAATCTTATATATATATATATATATATATATATATATATATATATATATATATATATATATATATATATATATATATATATATATATATATATATATATATATATATATATATATATATATATATATAATCTGGGACTGTTACTGAATTATCCATACTATCTTTCTTCCATTTAATGCTAAAGGTAATTGATTTGTGGTCGTTTGCTCCAAATTCCTCTGTAATTTCTAAATTATTAACAAGGGTTTCTTTCCCAAACCATACCACGGGTGGGGTTAGAACCCGCGGTCAGATTGTCTTTGTTTGCAATCATGTCATTACGATTTCGTGAGTCAAGGGTTTCCTTGTTTGCCAGAACCAAGTCAAGCAGGTTATTTCTACTTGTAGGTTCTATAACAAACTGCTTTAAAAAAACAATCGCGAACTATCTCTAAGAAGTCGTTAGACTCTAAATTCCCAGTCAAGGAATTCCAATAATTGTGACCAGAGTTAAAGTCCCCTAGAATTACTACGTTATCATGCCCTGTGCCATTAATTTTCTCCCTGTCCAGGTTTGCGGGACGGTATATAACGCCTAAAATAATTTTTTTTCATGCTCCTCTGAAAATTCTACCCAGACAGACTCTGTATGTGTTATTTCAGCCTTTATACCCGTTTTTATGGAACAATTCCAGTGATCTGGGACATACAGTGCCACTCCACCCCATTACCGATGCTTCTATCTACGTGGAACAATTTAAAACCTTGAATGTGACATTCAGCATGTCCCGATTTTTCATATTAAACCACGTCTCAGTTATGGCAAATATGTCAATATTACCAACACTTGCAACTAATTTCAACTCGTCCATCTTATTTGTAGTATTACGACTATTTGTATAATATAAATTTAGAAACCTTCCCTTCTCTTTCCCTTCATGCTCGTTTTTGTTCTTCCACTATTTCTGCGGATTCTGTCTTGGTTAGATATTTTTAGCACGTTATTTACATCCCCTTTATTTATTCCTGTTTTCCATTTATACACCTCAATCATATCCCCCCTAATTCTACGCCTTTCTAGAGAGTGCAGATTCAGGGCCCTCAGTCTATCCTCATAGGCAAGATTTCTGATACATGGAATGAACTTTGTCATCCTCCTTTGTACGTTTTCCAGTGCATTTATATCCATTCTATAATATGGTGACCAGAACTGTGCAGCATAATCTAAATGAGGCCTCACCAAGGATATATAGAGTTGAAGAATAACCTGAGGACTCCTGTTATTTATACTTCTTGATATGAAGCCAAGGATTCTGTTAGCTTTATTGCGAACACTTATGCACTGTTGTCTTGGTTCTAGATTACTGCTAACCAGAACTCCCAATTTTTTTCGCA
This sequence comes from Cherax destructor, assembly GCA_009830355.1. Lineage (NCBI taxonomy): Eukaryota > Metazoa > Arthropoda > Malacostraca > Decapoda > Parastacidae > Cherax > Cherax destructor. Next base: position 153,055 of record WNWK01000759.1, read on the forward strand.
ATCAGTGATACTAAGATCTACATTATTTAGTTTATAAGTGTCATGGCTATTTTCCTTTCCAACTTTGAATTTGTCTATGTAAAAACTGCATCTGCCACTTCTCCGACCACTGCACCAGTGTATTCAGATCATCCTGGAGCGCTGTAGTGTCCTCGTCAGAATGAATTGGACGGCCAATATTGGTGTCATCGGCAAACTTGCTTATGTCGCTATTTATTCCCTCATCTATGTCGTTTATGTAAGTTGTGAACAACAAAGGGCCCAACACTGACCCTTGTGGAACACCTCTTGTGACGCTTCCCCACTCTGATTTCTCCTCCTATTCCGTGTGCCTTCACTTTTATCAATAGCTTCCGATGTAGAACTCTATCGAAAGCCTAACTGAAGTCCATATACACAATATCATATTCATTACCATGATCTACCTCCTCAAATACCTTAGTGAAAATAGTAAATTTGTAAGTCAGGAACGCCCCTTTGTAAAACCGTGCTGAGATTCATTAATAAATTTATGTCTTTCAATGTGGCTTGGAATAGCCTCGGCAATTATAGATTCTATCAATTTTCCCACTATGGGGGTAAGGCTTATTGGTCTATAGTTCGAAGCGAAGGACCTGTCCCCTGCTTTGTAGATAGGTATCACATTTACCATTTTCCACTTATCTAGCTCAATGACAGTTTTTAAAGATATGTTGAAAAGACTAACCAAAGGTTCGCTATGTTTCTCCTTACATTCCTTTAAAACTTATGCGAACAGTTCATCAGGGCCCCGGGGATTTGTCAGGTTTTAATTTATCTGTTTGTCTGAGAACTATATCACTAGTGACTTGGATCATGCATAACATATTTTCGTTCTGTTCTACATAGTTTATTATTTCTGGAATTTCATTAGTATCTTCCTGCATAAAAATTAAAAGGAAATAAGTGTTAAAAATTCTACATATTTCCCTATCACTGTCGGTGAGTTGACCTGAGTAACTTTAGAGTGGGGCTATTTTGTCCCTAATCTTACTTCTGTATACCTGAAAGAAACCTTTTGGGCTAATCTTCGAATCCCTTGCGACTTTAACCTCATAATCTCTTTTTGCTTTTCCTATTCCCTTTTTTATTTCTGTCTTTAATTGAATATATTGATTTCTTAACCGCCTCTCTCCTCTTTTGATTCGCGTGTAAATGGCTTTCTTTTGACCATTGAGATGTTTTAATCTATCGTTTATTCAATTTAGTAACAGTCTCGTCATCCCAGGGTATTCTTGTTGATATTAGTCCTACAGACTTATCTATGGGGCCGTATGCCATCAAATACCTTCTTATAATTCAGGAATATACAGTCCTCTTTCCTAGTTACTCTGTCACCTTGTATTGCTCCAGTAGATTTGTCGGAAATTATTGTCTTTTACAAGAAGATGGGAGAGTCGCAAGAGTGACATGGGGTGGAGGAGGGGCTGAAGCGGAAGGTGGAAGAGGAGAGAGGAATAAAGGCGTGTGGGAACGAACTGAGACGAAGAGAGAATGATTAATTATTGGAGGAGGGAGAGAAGGGACAGCAAAAACGGAAGCGGTGGAAAGGGAAACTGAGAGAAAACTTTTAATTGTGTAGAAAAGGTTATGTACTGGGGACCAGAGGATTTTTTTTTTTTTTTCAAGAAAGATTGGATACATGACCAGGGTGATGTTATCCTATTCCATGATAGTTCCATAGCTATTTTTCTGCCATATTCCATCACAAGTCGTGGATTTTGTCCATCAAGTGATGACGTCTGTCAGCCTTAGCAGAGAAACTTTAATAGGGCGATATGAACAAGAGAATTGTGGCTACCTGACCTGACCTGCCTGACCTGCTTTACCTTGCAGCACACACTGATGGCAGGCTACCTGACGTGGGCAGGGCTGGTGCTAGTGGCTCTCTGTTTCTCACCTACTCACTCTGGTAAGTGATAAAGGCATCATCAGTCCTATTTAATTACTGTAAATAAAGGCATCTGTCACGTAACTGTAGAATTTTATTTATAAATTGTTTTCCAATTATTTTTTCATGGAACTCTACGGTACCCAGAACACTGCTGTCGATACCAGTACCACTGTAACACTATTTTAAATATTCGTGCCTATGTAACTCACCAATCTCCACATATACAATGCAAAAAAACTATATAAAAAGCTTGTACCAGATATCGTTTATGCCACTTTTGATCGAAACTTGCCTAATAAATTCATGGTCAACTGAAAGTGCCTCAGTAATACCAGACCTGTGAGTATTTAGCCTCTCAGAGACATCAACAAGCTGACAGTCAGAGACATCAACCAGCTGACAGACACTCAGAGACATCAACCAGCTGACAGACACTCAGAGACATCAACCAGCTGACAGACACTCAGAGACATCAACCAGTTGAGAGTCACTCAGAGACATCAAGCAGCTGACAGTGACTCAGACGCACCAGCACACGTCAACGCCTATGTGGCCAGACTGTCAAAATACGTCAATACGCCAAAACACGTAAATAAATATGGCATCAAGGTTTTTCCTGCACATGTATATCTATAAAACATTATTAATTATTAACATTTGGTTGCTTTACTCAACCAAATCTCCTGATTGGACTTATCAGTAACACAATAAAGGGTTGATTACTTTCCAGAATTTTAATTTATATATATATATATATATATATATATATATATATATATATATATATATATATATATATATATATATATATATATATATATATATATATATATATATATATATATATATATATATATATATATATATATATATATATATATATATATATATATTTTATATATATATATATATATATATATATATATATATATATGTCGTGCCGATTAGGTAAAACTGGGGATTTTGGCTTAAATAGCAACGCTCATCTTGCCATATAAGACAAGTGAAAATTTGTGTATGCAATAATTTCGCAAAAATCATTCTGAACATAACGAAAAAAATATATTTCATTGTGTTTGTTTATTATTTAATTAATGTTAACGTATCTAAAATATATTTAGTTGGGTTAGGCTAAATTAAATTGCGCTTGTTGTAATAAGGTTAGGTAGGTTTTCAAAGTTTCTCTTGGTACAAAATTATAAATTCTTACATTAACATAAATGAAAAAAGTATATCTTTAAACGTATAAGAGAAAATTTTAGAAAGGACTTAATTTTAGATGAGTTCTTGCTAATTGACCAGTTTTACCTAATCGGCACGACATATATATATATATATATATAATGTCTTGCCGAATAGGTAAAACTTGCGATTTTGGTTTATATAGCAACGCTCTTCTTGCCGAATAAGGGAAGCGAAAATTTGTGTATGCAATAATTTCGCAAAAAATAATTTTGAATCTTGCGGGAGAGATACATGATAATATACACTTGGAAAATCCTAGAGGAATTAATACCAAACCTGCACACGAAAAATCACTCCCTATGAAAGCAAAAGACTCGGCAGGAGATGCAACATTCCCCCAATGAAAAGCAGGGGCGCCACGAGTACACTGAGAGACAACACAGTAAGTGTCCGGGGCCCAAGACTGTTCAACTGCCTCCCAGCATACATAAGGGGGATTACCAATAGACCCCTGGCTGTCTTCAAGCAGGCACTGGACAGGCACCTAAAGTCGGTACCTGACCAGCTAGGTTGTGGTGCGTACGTCAGTTTGCGTGCGGCCAGCAATAACAGCCTGGCTGATCAGACCCTGATCCACCACGAGGCCTGGTCTCAGACCGAACAGCGGGGGCGTTGACCCCCGAAACCCTCTCCAGGTAAACTTAAGGTATACTCTCCAGGTATACTCCAGGTGTTTGTTTATTATTAAATTATTGTAAACTTATTTGAAATATATTTAGTTGTATTAGGCTAAATTAAACTGCGCTTATTATAATAAGGTTAGGTAAGTTTTCTAAGGTTCTTCTGGTACAAAATTATTAATTTTTACATTAACATAAATGAAAAAAATATATCTTTAAATGTATAAGAGAAAATTTTAGAAAGAACTTAATTTTAAATGAGTTCTTGCTAATTGACCAATTTTACCTGTTCGGCACGACAGTATATATATATATATATATATATATATATATATATATATATATATATATATATATATATATATATATATATATATATATATATATATATATAATCCTTCATTAGGCAACGTTTCGATCAAAGATGAGCTAAATGTTGTCTGATGCTTGATCTGACACTTGTGTTGATGACACGAGACAGTGACCAGTGACACTTGTGTTGATGACACGAGACAGTGACCAGTGACACTTGTGTTGATGACACGAGACAGTGACCAGTGACACTTGTATTGATGACACGAGACAGTGACCAGTGACACTTGTATTGAGGACACGAGACAGTGACCAGTGACACTTGTATTGAGGACACGAGACAGTGACCAGTGACACTTGTGTTGATGACACGAGACAGTGACCAGTGACACTTGTGTTGATGACACGAGACAGTGACCAGTGACACTTGTATTGATGACACGAGACAGTGACCAGTGACACTTGTATTGAGGACACGAGACAGTGACCAGTGACACTTGTGTTGATGACACGAGACAGTGACCAGTGACACTTGTGTTGATGACACGAGACAGCCAGGAGATTCTAAGGTGAGTATCCTTTTGCCTACAGAGAGGAGAGGTGCGAGTGACCCCTTGAGTGACCCCTTGAGTGACCCCTTGAGTGACCCCGTGAGCGACCATTTAAGTGACCCCGTGCGGACCACCAGAGAGGCCGCTCATGCCAGATTCCCGGCAAAATTTTCCCTTGTCATCTACGGAGGCACTAACGCAAAGAAAGGCAGCACGGTAAGGCATTCTCATGGCAGGTTCCCGCGAAGCCTCATCATCCAAGGTGGCACTAACGCACAGAGAGGCGGCACGGTAAGGCACTCTCTCACACAGAACAACTTCAATGTTCATTACAAGTTTCTTTCGCTTAGTATAAAACAAACGCGTAATACATTTCACTTAAAACATATCAATAGATGAAATTAATTGTTCATTCGCAATTAAAAACAAATAAATTAGCGCGTGGCAGCCAGTGTCTGTCTACCTACCAAAGAAAATAGTTATTAATGTCTCATAACTTGGACAAAAGTAGGAGATATTCCAGTTTGTTGTGTATATAACTAGGAGAAATACATGAATAACTGCATAACCAACTTAATAACTACATGACCACATTAATAACTACACTGTGATAGTTAACGTTCATGCATAACTAATTCTCAGTCTTTATTACTTGTTATAAATGGCTTAAGAGCTCAGTTAAACATGCTTGTCTGACACATGTGGATTCCATGATAACAGACTACGGAACGAGGGGAGTTTGAACCTATGGCAAGTTAAGTTCTAATACTCCAGGCCAGTGCATAAGCCCCCTGACCTGCAGTTTTAGGGCTCACTTGCCGTGGGTTCGAACCCCATCCGTCCCGTGGTTTGTTTGCGATCCTATTATTGTGATTTCGTGATAACATTTATATACTGGATAACCTGGCACCAAGTAAAGAGAATGGCATATATATATGGGAACACGCCTCGACCCTAAGTGGCTCTGCGCCTCGCTGCCCCAATTCACACGGAATATACGTGTAATTGCGGCGATGCGCAAGCCGACCAATATGGTCTACATGGTCTTAACTGTTCCAAAACCAAGGGTTGGCACGCAAGACACAATGAAGTCAACGACATCATAAAGAGAACCCTTGCTACAGCTGGATGCCCAGCCGAGAGAGAGCCTCGATCACTAGCAGCCAACTATACCCACAACCCAGCAAACCGCCCCGACGGGCTCTTAGCATGGGACTATACCTGTGTGTCGACACTGGCTGACACCTACATCCTTCACAGTGTCGGGAGACAGGGAGGAGCTGCTGACCACAGAGAGGAGTACAAGATGGGCAAGTACAGGGACATAAGCCAACAGTATCAATTTGTCCCAGTGGGATCAGAGACCTTGGGAGCATGGGGAAAAAACGCCACACGTTTCCTTAAACAACTGGGTTCCAGACTCATCGACACCACCAGGGACCCAAAGGCAGCCACTTTCATGTTCCAGCACCTCAGCGTGGCCATCCAATAAAGAAATGCATGCTGCATACTGGGCTCGCGTCTGGCTTCGGAGGAGCTGGAGGAGATTCACAACCTTTGATATATTGTACCAATGTATTCATGTTTGTGTTTCCTGTGAATGTATTCGGTCTATTAATAAAGTTAACATGTAATATAAAATAGAGTGGTGGTAGGAGAAGAAAATATTCAAACAGCTCCGGGGAGAACCTTGAGTTTCCCCTGAGGTGCGTTTATTGTCTTCTCTCAGGATGAGGTCCCCAGTAAAGTTCTAGAGGTGGTACCTCTCTATATTATATATATATATTATAGGTAAAGTGTCCATCATGAACTGCTCAACAACTTGCAGAATTCTCGAATATAAAATAATCTTGCAATTTTTTATTCTGTGGAATTCATAATTTTAGTGTCCTCGTATTTATGGAATTGTTTAAGTGCATTCATTAGTTTCATTAACCAACATGATTAAGTTTCCTATTACTAACTATGATTAAGAACATGTTACTTTTCTTTTTTTCAGGGAGCGGTGCATTCCCGCGGTGGGCGGAGACCGCCGGTGAGGTATGGCACTAGACCTGTGTATGTCTAGTGACCACTTCTCAACACCATAACCACCATGGCTTCTCAATAACTGACACAATTCCTGCCGCGGTACTCCACAAAATTCCTGGATCACTGCTGGTCAATATTCCATCACTGTTTCTTGAATATTTATGTCATATATTAAGACAATGTATAAACAACAATGTGACGTCACAAGGCTGTGTGGGTTGCCAAATGTTGCCTCTGAAATAAAGTAAAAAAAAGATTTTTTTTATTTTTTTTTTCAAGCTGACTTCCTAACATCGTAATACTTAAAACAATATATAATTATGTCACAGATATTACTCTTTGGTTTACACTTCAAGAAGATTCTTGGTTTACCTTATATCAGCGTTGATATGACTAAAACCAGTTTACTTCCCCTGGTCAGTACAATAAAAATTGTCGTTACAATACACAATGTCAGGACTCGCTCTTCCATTGTTCAGTAGTGTTGGTACAACATGTCTGTTCTTCGGTAGTGTTGGTACAACATGTCTGTTCTTCGGTAGTGTTGGTACAACATGTCTGTTCTTCGGTAGTGTTGGTACAACATGTCTGTTCTTCGGTAGTGTTGGTACAACATGTCTGTTCTTCGGTAGTGTTGGTACAAATGTCTGTTCTTCAGTAGTGTTGGTACAACATGTCTGTTCTTCGGTAGTGTTGGTACAACATGTCTGTTCTTCAGTAGTGTTGGTACAAAATGTCTGTTCTTCGGTAGTGTTGGTACAACATGTCTGTTCTTCGGTAGTGTTGGTACAACATATCTGTTCTTCGGTAGTGTTGGTACAAATGTCTGTTCTTCAGTAGTGTTGGTACAACATGTCTGTTCTTCAGTAGTGTTGGTACAAAATGTCAGTTCTTCGGTAGTGTTGGTACAACATGTCTGTTCTTCGGTAGTGTTGGTACAACATGTCTGTTCTTCGGTAGTGTTGGTACAACATGTCTGTTCTTCGGTAGTGTTGGTACAACATGTCTGTTCTTCGGTAGTGTTGGTACAAAATGTCTGTTCTTCAGTAGTGTTGGTACAACATGTCTGTTCTTCGTAGTGTTGGTACAACATGTCTTCTTCGGTAGTGTTGGTCAACATGTCTGTTCTTGCGTAGTGTTGGTCAAATGTCTGTTCTTAGTCAGTGTTGTAATGTGTCTAAGGTTTACAACATGTCTGTTCTTCAGTAGTGTTGGTACAACATGTCTGTTCTTCAGTAGTGTTGGTACAACATGTCTGTTCTTCGGTAGTGTTGGTACAAATGTCTGTTCTTCAGTAGTGTTGGTACAACATGTCTGTTCTTCAGTAGTGTTGGTACAACATGTCTGTTCTTCGGTAGTGTTGGTACAACATGTCTGTTCTTCAGTAGTGTTGGTACAACATGTCTGTTCTTCGGTAGTGTTGGTACAACATGTCTGTTCTTCGGTAGTGTTGGTACAACATGTCTGTTCTTCAGTAGTGTTGGTAGAAATGTCTGTTCTTCGGTAGTGTTGGTAGAAATGTCTGTTCTACGGTAGTGTTGGTACAAATGTCTGTTCTTCGGTAGTGTTGGTACAACATGTCTGTTCTTCGGTAGTGTTGGTAGAAATGTCTGTTCTACGGTAGTGTTGGTACAAATGTCTGTTCTTCGGTAGTGTTGGTACAACATGTCTGTTCTTCGGTAGTGTTGGTACAACATGTCTGCTCTTCGGTAGTGTTGGTACAACATGTCTGTTCTTCTGTAGTGTTGGTACAACATGTCTGTTCTTCTGTAGTGTTGGTACAACATGTCTGTTCTACGGTAGTGTTGGTACAACATGTCTGTTCTACGGTAGTGTTGGTACAACATGTCTGTTCTACGGTAGTGTTGGTACAACATGTCTGTTCTTCGGTAGTGTTGGTACAACATGTCTGTTCTACGGTAGTGTTGGTACAACATGTCTGTTCTTCGGTAGTGTTGGTACAACATGTCTGTTCTTCGGTAGTGTTGGTACAACATGTCTGTTCTTCGGTAGTGTTGGTACTACGCCAGCTGGATACATTTTGGAGGCAGAAGAGAGAAAATTGAAACTACCAGAGACATTGTTCATTACAATGGAATACATCAGTTAAAATATGTACAGCGTGATCAATTTAGTTACAAGTGTTACTGCATTAATTGTTGGTTAGTAAAGTACGTAAGTAATACTAGAAGTTACTGGGTAACGTTTAAGTAACGGAGAACTTTATTAATACAACATAACGATGATCTACAACACTTCATTACCTATCCTTGCAACACTGTCACTTCTCCCTGCAACACTGTATTACTTCTCTCTGCAACACTGTATCACCTATCCCTGCAACACTGTATCACATGAAAATAAATGGTATAAAATACCGACACAATGGAAAAATAAACACATAAGCAGTATAATGTGATCCTTTACTGACAACGTTTCGCCCACACAGTGGGTTTTATCGTCACTAGATAAAGCCCACTGTGTGGGCGAAACGTCAATAAAGGATCACATTATTCTGCTTATGTGTTTATTTTTCCACTGTATTACCTATCTGTTATGAAAAATACTGGAGCCTAGGGGGGTTAAAAGTCTTGTCTAGGGGCATATATAAAATAATTAAAAATAAACCACCCCAGGGCTACATTTGTAATTTCACAAAAACGATAAACCAGGATAAACCAGGAAGGACGGGTAAATTCTCTATTAGAAAAAATATACATTTAGTATCAATAATAATATATACAAACACTATACAGAACACATTTAACCGTCCTTCAACACTTCACAAAAACAAATAAGAACATACGAAGGAACACTGCAGAAGACCCACTGGACCATGCGAGGTAGGTCTATCTCACACCCATTCATGTATTTATCAATGACGGTACTCGGGAGTTTGTTCCACTCATCATATCCTCCGTAATTCTACGCCTTCTAGAGAGTGCAGATTCAGGGCCCTCAGTCTATCCTCGTAGGGAAGATTTCTGATACATGGGATCAACCGTACAAAGGAGGATGACTATCCTCCTTTGTGAAGAAAATTCTCCAAAGGAGGGGGTTATGCGCCCTTACTACCCTTGGTAAGGGCCCTCACCCTTTCCACCCTTAGGAAAGGGCCAGAGGAGGCGCGTCTGGCTGCAAAAACAATTTAATTCATGCCAGATGTACTGTCAACAGTGTGTCAAGAATTGTGCTGACCACAGCACCACGAGGCACCTCGTGGCACCACATGGCTACACGAGACTGCAAAAGAGCAGCACGAGCGGTCAGATTGAATTTGGCCACCGCAAGAACGAGTCATACGACTCTAGTGGTCATGCGACGCGAGGCGATGTAAATCAACATAGACATTACTCGTTCGCGTCCGTTATATCATTTAATCTCCACTAACGTCAGGAAATAAGATAAGAACTCTGTTCCAGCGCGTTTAGTGTATAACATCAACATTGCAGTATATTCAGAAGTGTGCGCAGCTTCAGACTGCAAAAAGGAGAAACGTAGAGACAATCGCAAGTGAATTCCATCGAAACAAGACGGTGACTTCAGCGGCATTCTACAATCAAGACAGCATTTCCGCCGTATATGGTGGAGCCAACACCATCGCTCAAAGTTACACGAGCAAGGTAAGAATTTGATGTTCTGGTCAAAACAGGGGACTGCGCAGTTCTTGTATTCAAGAACATTCAAATTTTTACCTAGGGACGGCGGTTATGCGTGGACTTTTTAGTCCAAAACAGTGAGTAAAACGCCTTTCAGTCCATCTAAGACTGAAATATGGACATACGCTCCTTTGGGGCAATAATTATAATCCCTTGATGTTTATCTTACAGCCCTGTGGAGAGTGTGGCAATATATGGATCCCCTGAGAAGGTGTTGGTGGCGGCTGCGACATCTTGGATTCATCAATAAGCTAAGTATTAGCTAACCATACATTCCATGTTATCGTTGAGGTCCCATCCTCCACATCCTTTGTACGGTTTTCAGATCATTTATATCCATTCTGTAATACGGTGACCAGAACTGTGTAGCATAATCTAGATGAGGCCTAACCAAGGATATACAGAGTTGAAGAACAACCTGAGGACTCCTGTTATTTTACTTCTTGATATGAAGCCAAAAATTCTATTTGCTTTATTTCGAATACTTACACACTGTTGTCTTGGCTTTGGATTACTACTAACCAGAACTCCCAATTTTTTTTTTTTTTTTGCAGTGAGAGATATTAAAATCGACATTATTTAGTTTATAAGTATCACGATTATTTACCTTTCTGATGCTTAGAACTTTGCATTTGTTTATGTTAAACTGCAACTGCCACTTCACTGACCACTGCACCAGTCTATTCAGATCTTGAATGAATGGTTCAGAGAACCGACGAGTTGGTAAATTAGACATATGCAACACTTGGATCTTTGAGAAACGTTCGCCAAAGGGTTCTAGTCATACAGGAGAACGTGAAGAACGAGAGTTGAGTTGCAGCCTCAACTGGTTGATTGTCAGCCATCAATCTTGAATAGATAGACAGTTGAGCAAGGAGCTTATATGTAGCAGGAGAGTGCAGCAGTTGAGGGTGTCACATTTTAGTCCAAGTGGTAAGGCTTAGCCCAAGTGAATAGGCAAGCGAAGAAATCCCTGATGTTGCATATGTGTCTAATTTACCAACTCGTCGGTTCTCTGAACCATTCATTCACATCCTGTCTGACACTGCAACATCTTGGTATCTTAATACAGGGATTTCTTCCCTTGCCTATTCCTTGGGCACGACCTACTTCCACATTGAACAAATGTGACACCTCCTACAACTACTGCACCTCTCCTGTCTACAGTATATAAGCTCCCTCTGCTCATATGCTGTTATTCTATTCAAGATTGATGGACTGACAACATCAACTCAAGATTGAGGGCCTGACAACCTCACACTCCTCCTGTTCTTCACGATTCTCCTTTGTATGGACTGATGAAGCCACTGTTTGGCGAAACGTTTCCTCAATAAAGATACCCAAGTGTTGCATATGTGTCTAATTTACCTATTCAGATCTTCCTGGACCACTCTAGTGTCCTCGTCAGGATGAATTCGACGGCCTATTTTGACGTCATTGGCAAACTTGCTTATGTCGCTGTTTATACCCTCATCTATATCGTTTATATGAATTTTGAACAACAAGGGGCCCAACACTAACCCCTATGGAACACCGCTTTGCAACACCTCATGAGATTCATTAATCAATTTATGTCTTTCAAGATGGCTACGAATAGCATCGGCAATTATAGATTCCATCATTTTTCTTCTATGAATGTTAGGCTTATTTGTCTATAGTTCGAAGCTAAGGATCTGTCACCTGCTTTGTAGATAGGTATCACATTTGCCATTTTCCACTTATCTGGTACTCAGGTTCACTAAGTTCTGCCTTACACTCCTTTAAAACCCTTGTAAACAGTTCATCAGGGCCTGGGGGTTTGTTAGGTTTTAATTTATCTATTTGTCTGAGAACCATGTCACTAGTGACTTGGATCGTGCATAACTTATCATCATTCAGTTCAACATAGTTTATTTCTGGAATTTCACTAGTATCTTCTTGCGTAAAAACTGAGAGGAAATAAGTGTTAAAAATTCTACACATTTCCTTATCAATGTTGGTGAGCCGACCTCTTTGGGTTACTCTTCAAATCCCGTGCGAATTTAACCTCATAATCTCTTATTGCTTTTCTTATTCCCTTTTTTATTTCATGCTTTAATTGAACATATTGACTTCTTAAGTGCCTCTCTCCTCTTTTGATTCGCCTGTATATGCCTCTCTTTTGACCAATGAGGTGTTTTAATCTATTGTTTTTGCTTGATCTAATTTCTCTATTTGGAACATACGTTGTTTGTGCAGCTAGAACTATGCTCTGAAAATCGTCATATTGGCAACCATCACCACCTACCTGACCATTAGTCATGTCATTCCAGTTCAACCCACCCCAATGCCATGAGCTGCCACTTTCTTTAACAGTCTCTGGTGCGGTACACTATCAAAACCCTTACTAAAATCTAAATAAACAATATCGAATTTTTTATTGTGATCAACAGCCTCAAAAGCTCTCATGTATTTGTTTAACCTATTTTTAAAATTACACAAAGTTTTAGCTTCTATGACGGTACTCGAGAGTTTGTTCCACTCATCCACAACTCTTACCAAACCAGTATTTTCCTATATCCTTTCTAAATATATATATTTTTTCCAACTTGAAACCATTGCTGCGAGTCCTGTCTTGGTTAAATATTTTCACCACGTTATTTACATCCCCTTTATTTATTCTTGTTTCCATTTCTACACCCTAATCACATCCCCCAAATTCTACACCTTTCAAGAGAGTGCAGATTCAGGCCCCTCAGCATATCCGCATAGGAAAGATTTCTGATACATGGGATCAAATTTGTCGTTCTTTTTTTGTACGTTTTCCAGAGCATTTATAATCCATTCTGTAATATTGTGACCAGAACTGTGCTCCTCTAGTTAGAGTACTGACCCACCACAGTACTGACCCAGCACAGTACTGACCCACCACAGTACTGACACAGCACAGTACTGACCCAGCACAGTACTGACCCAGCACAGTACTGACCCACCCAGTACTGACCCAGCACAGTACTGACCCAGCCAGTACTGACCCACCCAGTACCCAGCATTGACCCACACAGTACTGACCCACCACAGTACTGACCCACCACAGTACTGACCCACCACAGTACTGACCCACCACAGTACTGACCCACCACAGTACTGACCCACCACAGTACTGACCCAGCACATCGTCCACCATGACCCTACGACCAGCAGTACTGACCCAGCACAGTACTGACCCACCGCAGTACTGACCCACCCAGTACTGACCCACCGCAGTACTGACCCACCACAGCTGACCCACCACAGTACTGACCCACCAGTACTGACCCACCGCAGTACTGACCCACCGCAGTACTGACCCACCACAGTACTGACCCAGCACAGTACTGACCCACCACAGTACTGACCCACCCAGTACTGACCCACACAGTACTGACCACCACATACTGACCAACCAGTACTGACCCACCCAGTACTGACCCAGCACAGTACTGACCCACCACAGTACTGACCCACCACAGTACTGACCCACACAGTACTGACCACAGTACTGACCCACACAGTACTGACCCACCACAGTACTGACCCAGCACAGTACTGACCCACCACAGTACTGACCCAGCACAGTACTGACTCCAGCCACAGTACTGACCCACCACAGTACTGACCCACCACAGTACTGACCCAGCACAGTACTGACCCACACAGTACTGACCCACCACAGTACTGACCCAGCACAGTACTGACCCAGCCACAGTACTGACCCAGCACAGTACTGACCCACCACAGTACTGACCCAGCACAGTACTGACCCAGCACAGTACTGACCCAGCACAGTACTGACCCAGCACAGTACTGACCCAGCACAGTACTGACCCAGCACAGTACTGACCCAGCACAGTACTGACCCAGCACAGTACTGACCCAGCACAGTACTGACCCAGCACAGTACTGACCCAGCACAGTACTGACCCAGCACAGTACTGACCCAGCACAGTACTGACCCAGCACAGTACTGACCCAGCACAGTACTGACCCAGCACAGTACTGACCCAGCACAGTACTGACCCAGCACAGTACTGACCCAGCACAGTACTGACCCAGCACAGTACTGACCCACACATACTACCCAGCACAGTACTGACCCAGCACAGTACTGACCCACCACAGTACTGACCCACCACAGTACTGACCCAGCAAGTACTGACCCACCACAGTACTGACCAGCACAGTACTGACCCAGCACAGTACTGACCCACAGCTAGATACTGACCCAGCACAGTACTGACCCAGCACAGTACTGACCCAGCACATACTGACCCAGCACAGTACTGACCCAGCACGTACTGACCCACCACAGTACTGACCCAGCACAGTACTGACCCAGCACAGTACTGACCCAGCACAGTACTGACCCCACGTACTGACCCACCACAGTACTGACCCAGCACAGTAAGACCCACCCACCAGTACTGACCCAGCACAGTACTGACCCAGCACAGTACTGACCCAGCACAGTACTGACCCAGCACAGTACTGACCCAGCACAGTACTGACCCAGCACAGTACTGACCCAGCACAGTACTGACCCAGCACAGTACTGACCCAGCACAGTACTGACCCAGCACAGTACTGACCCAGCACAGTACTGACCCAGCACAGTACTGACCCAGCACAGTACTGACCCAGCACAGTACTGACCCAGCACAGTACTGACCCAGCACAGTACTGACCCAGCACAGTACTGACCCAGCACAGTACTGACCCAGCACAGTACTGACCCAGCACAGTACTGACCCAGCACAGTACTGACCCAGCACAGTACTGACCCAGCACAGTACTGACCCACACAGTACTGACCCAGCACAGTACTGACCCAGACCTGCCCAGCACATACTGACCCAGCACAGTACTGACCCAGCACAGTACTGACCCAGCACAGTACTGACCCACCACAGTACTGACCCAGCACAGTACTGACCCAGCACAGTACTGACCCACCACAGTACTGACCCAGCACAGTACTGACCCAGCACAGTACTGACCCACCACAGTACTGACCCAGCACAGTACTGACCCAGCACAGTACTGACCCAGCACAGTACTGACCCAGCACAGTACTGACCCAGCACAGTACTGACCCAGCACAGTACTGACCCAGCACAGTACTGACCCAGCACAGTACTGACCCAGCACAGTACTGACCCAGCACAGTACTGACCCAGCACAGTACTGACCCACACAGTACTGACCCACACAGTACTGACCCACACAGTACTGACCCACCACAGTACTGACCCACCACAGTACTGACCCACCACAGTACTGACCCAGCACAGTACTGACCCAGCACAGTACTGACCCACCACAGTACTGACCCAGCACAGTACTGACCCACCACAGTACTGACCCACCACAGTACTGACCCACCACAGTACTGACCCACCACAGTACTGACCCACCACAGTACTGACCCAGCACAGTACTGACCCAGCACAGTAATGATGCAAGAGACTGGCAGCAATAGCGGTGCTTGGCTGGAATTTCCCGTATATATTTTTACTCCTGGGATTCCCAAGGTGGTCGTCCCAACACTCAATATCGCAGAGGCTTGTATGGTGGGAGTAACATTATACTCCAGTGTGTTGTTGATCTGTGAGCTTCATAACATTGTGCTCCAGTGCGTTGTTCATCTGTGAGTTTCATAACATTGTTCTCCAGTGTGTTGTTGATCTGTGACCATTATAACAACATGCTTAAGCGTGTCACTTTGTTATGATCCTTCAGTTAGGGTGGGATTATCTGAAATACAGAATCGTACACCAAATTCTGCCCCACATCTTACCCAGTCATATATAGTTCATGACCACGGGTGTACACTTGAACACTGAACATCGGGTTACACCTCTGAGTAAAACACACGCACACACACACACACACACACACACACACACACACACACACACACACACACAAAAGCTAGAGGATCAGGCACACGTAACAGGAAAAGCACTGCAATGGATCAGAGAATATCTGACAGGGAGGCAACAACGAGTCATGGTACGTGACGAGATGTCAGAGTGGGCACCTGTGACGAGTGGAGTTCCACAAGGGTCAGTCCTAGGACCTGTACTGTTTTTGGTATATGTGAATGACATAACGGAAGGGGTAGACTCAGAAGTGTCACTATTTGCAGATGATGTGAAGTTAATGAGAAGAATCAAATCAATCGAGGATCAGGCAGGACTACAAAGAGACCTGGACAGGCTGCAAGCCTGGTCCAGTAAGTGGCTCCTTGAATTTAACCCTGCCAAATGTAAAGTCATGAATATCGGGGAAGGGCAAAGAAGACCGCAGACAGAGTATAGTCTAGGTGGCCAAAGACTGCAAACCTCACTCAAAGAAAAAGATCTTGGGGTGAGTATAATACCGAGCACATCTCCTGAGGCACACATCAATCAGATAACTGCTGCAGCATACGGGCGGCTGGCAAACCTAAGAATAGCGTTCCAATACCTCACTAAGGAATCATTCAAGACTCTGTATACCATATACGTCAGGCCCATACTGGAGTATGCAGCACCAGTTTGGAACCCACACCTGGTCAAGCACGTCAAGAAATTAGAGAAAGTGCAAAGGTTTGCAACGAGACTAGTCCCAGAGCTAAGGGGATTGTCCTACGAAGAAAGGTTAAGGGAAATCGGCCTGACGACACTAGAGGACAGGAGGGTTAGGGAGACATGATAACGACATATAAAATACTGCGAGGAATAGATAAGGTGGACAGAGACAAGATGTTCCAGAGAGGGGACACAGAAACAAGGGGTCACAATTGGAAGTTGAAGACTCCTATGAGTCAAAGGGATGTTAGGAAGTATTTCTTCAGTCATAGAGTTGTCAGGAAGTGGAATAGCTTAGAAAGCGACATAGTGGAGGCAGGAACCATACATAGTTTTAAGACTAGGTTTGATAAAGCTCGTGGAGCAGGGAGAGAGAGAGAGAGGACCTAGTAGCAATCAGTGAAGAGGCGGGGCCAGGAGCTATGACTCGACCCCTGCAACCACAAATAGGTGAGTACAAATAGGTGAGTACACACACACACACACCTACAAAGAGTGGGAAAGAGACTTATTCAGGCTTCTTGTATCACCAGGAGGTTGGTGATGAAGTATTTGAGTAATGTGCGAGGCCTGATGACCCTCCTGCTGGTGTCCTGTCTCACTCTCACACTAGCAGCACCACTCAGTGAGTTAACTACTTGTACTTTGTAATAATGTTGGTAGAATTACCGACAATATGTTGGTTAAAAGGACACAAGTGCAACTAATGTGACATTTTATTGTGGCAACGTTTCGCTCTCCAGGAGCTTTGTCAAGCCTTTACGAAGAATACAGGTTCATGTTTATGTAGGTTTGCCAGGACGGGTCCTGACCCGGGTCTTCAGGTTTGCCAGGACGGGTCCTGACACGGGTATTCAGGTTTGCCAGGACGGGTCCTGACTCGGGTCTTCAGGTTTGCCAGGACGGGTCCTGACCCGGGTCTTCAGGTTTGCCAGGACGGGTCCTGATCCGATTCTTCTCCATGTGGTGACCCGGCAGTGGCTCCAGGAGTGTCAGAGTTGGTACAAGTGATGCACATTTACAGGCCTATGAGGGTACAGAGCGAGGTGAAAAGCACAATATAATCGTTGTAGGTAGTAGTAGTAGTACTTGTGGTGGTGGTAGTAGTAGTAGTAGTAATAGTTGTAGTTCTTGTGGTAGTAGTGGTAGCAGCTATGTGATGGCAGGGTTTATCGTTTTGAGGAGAATTGTATTAATGTTAGTAGAATTACCGAAGTAATCAGTCCCTCAGCCTGGAAATGATGTGTTCAGTCCATCACTCTTGTAGAAAGTACAGCATATGGCCAGAGAAGTGGCTTATATACTGTAGTCAGGTGAGTATAAGCAGGAGGAGGCGGAGTCACAGTGGGACCATCCACTAGTGTAAGTAGGTCTTCGTCCAAAGGTTGGACAAGTGTTGAAGAATTCTTTGTATCAAGATCCCATGATGTTGCAGTGTCTGAGGGACTGATTACCTCAAACTCCTCCTCTCCTTACCCATTTCTGCTTTGTATTGGACTGATGAAGCCACTGTGTGGCGAAACGTTTCTTCAATAAAGATTCCCATATGTTGCATAAGTGTCTCAATCACTACCACTACTATTACTACTACTACTACCACTAGTATTACTACTACTACTTCTAGCAGTACTACTACTACCACTAGTATTATTACTACTACTACCACTAGCATTACTACTACTACTATCACTACTATTACTACTACTACTACCACTACTATTACTACTACTACTACCACTACTATTATTACTACTACTACCACTACTATTACTACTACTACTACCACTACTATTACTACTACTACTACCACTACTATTACTACTACTACTACCACTACTATTACTACTACTACTACCACTACTATTACTACTACTACTACCACTATTACTATTACTACTACCACTAATATTACTACTACCTCTAGCATTACTACTACTACTACCACTAGTATTACACCTCACTCTGAGCCTATATATACCATCTGTGTCCATGTATTGTTTGTAACAGATTGACAAAGTTCCTGGAGAGCGAAACGTTGCCACAATAAAATGTCACATTAGTTGCATTTGTGTCCTTTTACCTAACATATTGAGGAGAATTCTTGCTAATACTTCAGAGATGATGAAGCTGCCTTTATTCTGTTTAATTGCGTTAGAAATAGCGATTAATGGTGATTCAAGGCATTTACGTCTTCGGAAATTGGGTTCTTTAATCACTAGTCGGGCGTCGTTGAATTTCATCAGGTGGTTGGTGGAATTTTGGTGTTGTACACTGATTAAGTGCGATAATCAGTCTTGGTTTTCAGATGATGACCTGACTGGTGATGACCTGACTAGTGATGACCTGACTGGTGATGACCTGACTAGTGATGACCTGACTGGTGATGACCTGACTGGTGCTAACCTGAGGAGTGTGAGAACCCAGGAAGTGGTCTTGGGAGAACACAGCCGCTTCCGACGACGCATTAATATAAAGAGAGTTCGTGGTGGTCATAACGCTAAGACACCCTCCACGGTAATTATTACTATTAGTATCATTTTTCTTCAACTAACTGGCCGTATCCCATCTAAAAAAAAAAAAACGAAAGTTTCTCTTTTAAAATTTAGTCATTTATACAGGGGAAGGGGTTACTAGCCTCTTGCTTTCGGCATTTTAGTAACTTCTTATGACACTCATGGCTTCTGGAGGAAGAATTATGTTCCACTTTCCCGTGGAGATAACAGGAAATAAACAAGAACAAGAACTATTAAGAAAATAGAACAAAATCCAGATGGGTATGTATATATATGCATGTACATGCATGTGTAGTGTGACCTAAATGTAAGTAGAAGTAGCAAGACATACCTGTTATCCAGTGTGCTTATCAAACAGAGAAAAGACACCAGCAATCCTACCATCATGTAAAACAATTATAGGTTTCCATTTTACACTCACTTGGCAGGACGGTAGTACCTCCCTGGGTGGTTGCTGTCCACCAGCCTACTACAAAGAATTATTATTATTATTATTATTATTATTATTATTATTATTATTATTATTATTATGCTATTACGGTGAAGCACTAAATCCGTAGGAGTCATATTGCCAGACTTGCCCCAGATAAAATTGCACGTTATTAGATGTGTTGCTAAGTTTTTCTTCCCCATTCATAATGTGAAGATCACCACACAGTAGCTTCCCAAAATATGTGAATAAATGTGTCTGGAAGCACATGAAAGTGCCCAGGTTTTCCTGTTAGTTTTGTTTTACTGTGGTAAGATTTTTATATTTGTAGTCTAGCGTGTTTTGTTACTAATTATGTATGAGTGATTTCAAGTGAATCTCCGAGGTATAACCTGGTCTGTGTGTCGCCCGGGTGAGGTGTCAGCTTGGTGGAGTGTGACCCGAGAGGCGCACCAAGGAGAGTACTGTTAGCTGGATTAATAGCTCGTTGTCCATGGCAAGACGACGCTGATTTAATCAATGATCTGTTGGAGGAAAACTATTTCACATTTGATGTGGCTTAAGGATAGACCTAGATTCTCTCCAAGATTTTATTTTTTATTTTTGTGAAGTCATCCGGGAGAGATTCTGTAGTGGCAGCCATCTTGCTGTCATCCAAGAAAGACATGCTAAGCTCACTGGACAGCATTCCTCTGAATTCGTTGATTACCACGTAGGATAGGAATAGAACTAGAGAAAATCCCTGCTGCCACCTTCACAAGAGCTCATATCTTATACTCCAAACAGGAGTTTAGAGGTACCACTGTAATACAAGTGAATTAACGAACAGAAGGAAGAAAAGAGAAATGGTGATGAATGACGCAAAGTTCAAAGTAATCAGGGTTTTTTGATCAGTCAAGTTAGCAATGTATGTCCATGTTCTGAGCTTGTAAATAAAGTTAGAGGTTAACCTTGTAAGAAAGAGACAGCCAGACAGAAAGAGAGAGCCAGAGGAAGCAAAATGAAGCTATAAAACAACAACAACTACTACATGTAACATTAGATGGGACGGGATTGCCACAGTTGTGGTGACGTATGTGTCAGGAAGTTCCCAGCCACGTACACTCTTGACTAAAATATTTTTCATAATTTTATAGATTTCTTGACACTTGCTGACCCAGACACGAGGATACAACTTCATGTTTCACAATGGTCTAGTTTACAAGTTGTTGATTTATTTCGACAGGGGAAAATAACCTAACATAGATCATAATCATGGGTTGACTCTTTTGAATGGTACTGACCTCATGGTGGGTCACTGCTGTGTTGGACTCAAATATGTGAGTACCAGGTCTTGTGCTGGTATAACTAACGGGGGAACATCTAGTCCTCTACAACCAGGTGTTGCATACAGGAGGTCCCGCTTATACAGTAGGTTAGGTTCCAGACTAATACTGTAAAGTGAAAAATCACTGTAAAGTGAAGTCTGAATAAAGGAAGTCTGAATAAATGAAGAATGGGTATAATTGAAAACCGCTGCATTATCAAAACACCGTAAAGCGAAGCGCTGTGAAGTGGACCCCTCCTGTACATGAAATACAATTATCCAGTACCACCATGGAAATACTTTCATGTCTGTTTTACTGACAAAACATAAGTGTATATCCAAGAATATTTCTTCCCCAGGGTGCCATAATAAGGAGACCAGGTGGTGGTGGAGTGAGACCACGAATAAGACATGGCTAAGACTGGTGATCCACAGCCAGAGGTCCTCGTGTAAGACTGGTGATCCATAGCCAGAGGTCCTCGTGTAAGACTGGTGATCCACAGCCAAAGGTCCTCGTGTAAGACTGGTGATCCACAGCCAGAGGTCCTCGTGTAAGACTGGTGATCCACAGCCAGAGGTCCTCTTCAACCAGCTGTCTTACCCTACCAAAGTGTACATATTCCACAACTTGTATATCATGTGTAGAATTAGACATGTGTCACATCTGGGTATCTTTATTGTAGACCTTTCGCCACTGGTTGGCGAAACGTCTACAATAAAGATACCCAGAAGTTGCACATGTGTCTAATTCTTCATCTTCTAGGTAATGTATACCATATATGTACACCATGTGTAGAAACTATGAAATAAAATAATAAAAGTATATATTGACTATTAACACCTTTATTCAAATAAGAGTGGTGTACATATGTGAACACTTAACAACAAGTGATAAAAGCCTAGTAGAAGTGTATATTCTACATTAATAACAATAACACTGTAGGGGGTTTCAACGTAAACCTTTATAGCAATATAAGAAAAATGGTTAATGTCATTAATAAAAAATGAGGAGTAATGTATATAGGCACCATCAGTGAGTTGCAAGACTTTTAGTATAGATTGTTAGTGTTTCTCTATGCTAATTTAATTTACTTTATATAGGAGGAGGTGTTGATTCATCGGGAATTAGCCCGGCCAGGGTCTTTACCAGATGGCGACCCGGCTCCGGCTCCCTGGCGTGGGAGTATCAGAGACCTACGTCTCCCATGGGAGGGGGTACCCCTCAGCGGCGGGACCAACTGGTCCCAGGCCTAGCCACATTCCCCACCAGCACGAGGCAGGTGGTAGATAGATGCTAGGCCTCTCTGGTCTGCCACCTTCCCCGCCCCAAGGAGGCTGACGGGAAGGAGCTAGGGCAGTTGCGAGCCGCAGATGGTAGCAAGCTCCAGCCTTGGCACTACCCTGCTAGAAGGGTGGGCATGGTGATCGACCATCATTTATATATATATATATATATATATATATATATATATATATATATATATATATATATATATATATATATATATATATATATATATATATAGGTCCATTTGTTTTTGCCTCAGTCTGTGATGGAGATATATTCCTAAGAACTTTACTTATGTGTATATGATAGGCTATTGTGAGAAATGTTAATTCTCAAGTGACAGGTTGTGAAGCTGCCGTATCTGATGAACCATTAATGAAACACTTGACGATAAGTACATCACACTACTGACACATTTCAACAATATATATGAAACCAATCTTATGTCATATTATTTAAGTGGCACGCGGCTACGTTTCGTTCCCATTGTGTAAGTTTTGATATAAAAAAAAAGCGCATCGTTACACTGAGATCCAACTCTTATCTCTGGAACAACTCTAACCTTCTGTAAATGGTGTAGTGATTGGTTAAACAACTCAGTTCAGCTCTCTTATCCTTTTCTCCTCCTCCTCTTCTTTTTCTCCTTCTTCTTCTTGCTTGTATGATTTGTTTGGCTTCAGTTTCTCTTATTACATTACTCTAATAAAAAAGGTCCATTGTTTACTCCTGTCCCCCATCACAGTCACGTTAGTGTTTTCCTCAGGTTATTCCAGCCTCACCTCCTGGACCACTCGCCGGACCAGAGGTTATTCCAGCCTCACCTCCTGGACCACTCGCCGGACCAGAGGTTATTCCAGCCTCACCTCCTGGACCACTCGCCGGATCAGCCTCCTAAAAAGTCTGGACTCGAGGCTAGTACTGCTTACTCTATCATCTGCTACAGTGACTGAAGGATTATATATTTAGGTTTCTGAAATGAGTTTTTAGGTTTCTTCGATGAGTATATACTGCTGAGGCTTCACCGCTGATGTGTTATACGCGAGTCATTACTGTCACCATTGTTTTTCTCCACTTTAGAAGTCTGCAGCTTGTTCGAAAAGTTTATACTCCGTATCCAGTCTTCTTTCTCCTTCACAACTTTTTGTAGGTTTGCACTTGCTTGGGTTGAAATCCAGTAGCTATTTGTCTCACAATCCCTGTAGATTGTCAGAGCCTTCAAGTAACCTTAAGTTTATATATGTGTGTGTGTGTGTGTGTGTGTGTGTGTGTGTGTCGTGTGTACTCACCTAGTTGTACTCATCTAGTTGTGGTTGCAGGGGTCGTGTCACAGCTCCTGGCCTCGCCTCTTCACTGGTCGCCACTAGGTCACTCTTCCTGCTCCATGAGCTTTGTCATACCTCTTCTTAAAGCTATGTATGGATCCTACCTCCACTACATCACTTCCCAGACTATTCCACTTCCCGACCACTCTGTGACTGAATAAATACTTTCTAACATCCCTGTGATTCATCTGAGTCTTCAACTTCCAACTGTGTCCCCTTGTTGCTGTGTCCCATCTCTGGAACATCCAGTCTCTGTCCACCTTGTCGATTCCTCTCAGTATTTTATATGTTATCATGTCCCCCCTATCTCTCCTGTCTTCCAGTGTCGTCAGACCGATTTCCCTTAACCTCTCCTCATAGGACAAACCCTTTAGCTCCGGGACTAGTCTTGTTGCAAACCTTTGCACTTTCTCTAGTTTCTTTACGTGCTTGGCAAGGTGTGGGTTCCAAACTGGTGCTGCATACTCCAGTATGGGCCTAACGTACACAGTGTACAGGGTCCTGAATGATTCTTTATTAAGATGTCGGAATGCTGTTCTTAGGTTTGCTAGGCGCCCGTATGCTGCAGCAGTTATTTGGTTGATGTGCGCCTCAGGAGATGTGCCTGGTGTTATACTCACCCCAAGATCTTTTTCCTTGATTGAGGTTTGTAGTCTCTGGCCCCCTAGACTGTACTCCGTCAGCGGTCTTCTTTGCCCTTCCTCAATCTTCATGACTTTGCACTTGGTGGGGTTGAACTCCAGGAGCCAATTGCTCTGTAGTTCTGCCTGGTCCTCGTCCGATTGAATTCTTCTCATCAACTTCACATCATCTGCAAACAGGGACACTTCGGAGTCTATTCCTTCCGTCATTTTGTTCACATGTGTGTGTGTGTGTGTGTGTGTGTGTGTGTGTGTGTGTGTGTGTGTGTAGGTTCTTTGGTTTACAGTCTTATCTGTGCTCTTTAAGATGCTGTACTGAAGGTGGTCACTCGTTACTTATTTCCTCAAACAAGACACTGTTTATGAAGGGAATGTGATCAGCGATGCTAATAAAGAGGCCGGGTAGCCTGGAGACGCCGCTGCCCCGGCAGGAGACACCAGCGCCCACGATCCCCACCAGGAAACGTCGACCCTCATCATCATCCAGGAAGAGAGGACCTCCTGAGTCACCCTAGGGAAGAGCAAGACGCAGATATAATGTAATTATCTCGAATACTTTGTGTGTAATTAGTCTCCCCTCATACCTGTCCCTAAAGCTACGTATTGATTTTGCCAGCACCACTACCTCGCCCAGCACCCAAATGAACATTTATTTTCAGTCATCTCTGTAACTTATTTTTCTTTTGAACTCTCATCTATTCCTCTTTTCTTCCCTTTTTTGCATTTTGAAGTTTTTCCCTCTATGTGTATTGCTGTAAAATCGTATAGTTACAAAAAATTGTAACTAATACTAATTCTATCTATTTTTTTAAATATTATTCCTTAAAGCGAACAAACTGTCATAAATTTTCCAGGGATCATACTACTAATAAACACAGCCTGGTTAACCAGGCTAGCACCATACGAGCCTGGCCTATGGCTGGGTCTGGGAGTAGAAAGACTCTCGAAACTCATCAAAGGTACAAGGAGTACAAGGAGAAAACTATACCTGACAAGCACTCCTGTTGGGGTAGCTGGCGCAGATGATGTCTCGACCCTCCAGCAGGTTAGGGTAGAGGAGCCTCAGCTGGGGCTCATAGTCCTCGTTCTTGTAGATGTTCTCACACTCTGTTGTGGCCATCAACTCCAGCTCCGCCTCCTGCAGGATGGGTGACTGGTGCGCTGCCACCACCACCATCATCAGTTAGTAATGCAGATAAATGGTCCAGAGAACAGATAAGCTGATAAATTAGACCTAACTTAAGGCTTCTCGTCAGTTGTCACAACCACGGTATTGTAACTCATTCTTCGTGGTTTTATTGTGGAAACGTTGCGTCACACTGTGGCTTCATCAGTCCAATGCAAAGAAAAATAGTGAAGATCAGAAGGAGATTGAGGTTATAAATCCCTCAACCTGGAGTCGATGCAATCGACCAAGTGTTGCAAGTGTTGCAAGTGTTGCAAGTGTTGCAAGTGTTGCACATGTGTTTAATTGATCAAACCAGTCAGTAAATCATTGGAGACGCCAGAAACCACGAAGAATGAGTTACAATACCGTGGTTGTGACAACTAACGAGTAGCCTTCACTTGAGAGAAGAAACTGTGACAACGTTCGGTCAGTCCTACTCTTGAGGCTAGTTAAAGGCTCTTGATCCAAGCGATTGAAGTTGCCCGTCCATTCTCTGGATGGAACCTGATATCTCCGCCTTAATCTCCTCATCAAGTTCTTGACCTTAAAAGAATTCAAGTCAACTCACTAATTTACATTTGTTTGTTTCATGGTAAGCGTTAAACCAATGTGGGTCATTCAGCTCAAGACGTGGTGGAGGCTTGATCCTCCGTCTGGCTTCCTTCACGGATGGGGCAGCGGGTGCCTTGTTTCCAATGAAACACTCCTGTGAGATACTCACTGGCATTAATGAGGCCGAAGCCAGCGCCGGTGACGACTGTCTTGGGCTTCGGACGCTCCTTCACTAAGCAGTAAGGGAACACGAACTCGTTGTAAGCGATCTTCTCAGCCGTCTTGATCATAGCGATGTCGTTGTACCTCACATGCGACTCCGGGCTGTGGGGGACACGGAAGGAAAGCGGGGTTAGCACACTGTAACCGGGGGTCAGGACACGGGGGGTTACAGTCCCCGTATCTGGGGCTCTGGACATGGTGTTAGGACACGGGAGCTTTGTGAAAAGGTAGAATAGACTGTTGTCACAGGGAAATGTATGTATATGATTGGTCGAACTCTAGAGATGCAGGTGTTAGGGCAGACAGGGTGAGCACACAGGTGAATATTAAACAGGCCGGGGTGAGCACGAAGCACCCTGGGGCGAGCACACACAAACACACACAGCTGCAGAAAAATGTACGAAGAAAGCAAGAGATTAACACAGTCTCCCCACAATACCTACTCATACTGTGGATGGACAATAATCTCCTGGACATCGTAGTCGACTGGAGCTGAGTTGTTCTCGTTGTCGCTGCTGAAGTCTAGTTCTCCAAGCCTCACCGCGTTTAACCTGAGAGACGACAAGGTAAACACAGTGTGAATATCAAAATGGTATACAATACCGACAGGTTGGTAGGTAAAACACATAGGCAACAGTTAGGCAATTAGTCCCTCCCAAGAAGCTCATTGCTAGTAATCCCTTCCTTAAATCACTTGTTAAAGCAACTGCTCAAGAAGAAATTTCTCGCCTAGCTGGTAGTAATAAGTTATCTCAAGTTATATACACTGATGGATCTAAACAGGAGTCTTCTTGCAGGGCTGCATCTGCTCTGGTTGCCACCTCCCTAGTTAAGAACAATAATAAATCTGTTGAACTAGGCATAATAATTAACAACTGGGCGTCTACACTGAAAACTGAATTGTTTGCAATCCTTATGGCACTAAAGCTAACTTATGACACTGAACTTGACTCTATCATCATTACTGATTCTATGTCATCACTGAAGACTCTTGACTCATATAATGACTCTAACAGCATGCTCATTGGAGAAGCCAGGTATAGATACTCAAAAATCCGGGACAAAGGAATTACTGTACAATTGCTATGGATTCCATCACACATTGGATTACTCCTTCATGATAAAGTTGATATGTTAGCCAAGAAGAGTACCCAGAAGGAGAATGTAGAATATAACTTTGGTATATCTGTGTCTAGCATTAGGAATAATATTAGGAGAGAAGTAAATAATGAAAATGATTGTTATAGCAATGCAGTTAGAAGCCTGAGTAGATCTTTAACCCACTATGATAACATGAACGTAGATAAGTATGTTTATGGAGCAACTTGCAATGTGAACAGACTGACTGATGTTGTAGTGGCCAGGCTTAGGCTTGGCTACAAGTACTTCTGGCAGTTTGGGAGACACACAGATGATGATCAAACTAAATGCAAATTATGTGATCAGGCATATGGTCACTGTCTTGAACACTATGTGCTTAATTGTCCACTTATTGAGGAATATAGAGATAGACAGTATAATAACCTATGTGACATGTCAAGATATCTTATTAGTGAAGGTAGGATACCACTTATACTAAGCAAATTTCCTAAATTTGCTTGTAACAGATAAGTGAACTGTAGATATAAATCCAAATGTACAATTGTTAACCCCTTTGGGGCCTAGTGCTTAGGCCTTTTGTGTATCCATATGCTCTTGCGCTACCGTCCACAGGATGGATATGCTCTTGCGCTACCGTCCACTATGCTCTGGCTACCGTCCACAGGATGGATATGCTCTTGCGCTACCGTCCACAGGATGGATATGGGGTGCACAATAAACTAGCCACTTCGGTGGCAAAATCTAATCTGCTTCCTATTGGTGAGCCATGACTCGATCCATGACAGCACTTTTCCTCCAATGCCATGAACAGCCACTTTCTTTAATAGTCACAGGTGCAGTACTCTATCAAAGGCCTTACTAAAGTCTAAATAAACAATATCGAATTCTTTATCGTGATCAACAGAATCAAAAGCTTTACTGAAGAAGGTTAGTAAATTAATTAGATAGGAACGACCCCTCGTGAATCCATGCTGAGTATCATTAATCAAATTATGCTTATCCAGATAGCTTCTTATAATATCAGCTATAATTGACTCTATTAATTTCCCTACAATTGAGGTCAGGCTTATTGGACGGTAATTTGACGGTAATGACTTGTCCCCTGCTTTAAAAATAGGAATTACATTAGCCATCTTCCACATATCAGACACTACACCTAAACATCTGGCGACATCTATTGTATTCTGACGTCATCTCTGTCTCGCAGGGTTACATCAATGCGTCATGTCATCAATCTTCGAGCACATCAGTAATCTGAGAGTGCTGACGAAGGAGTTCAATCTTAATTAACCAAGTTAGTGTTTCATACTAATAGCCAACAATTCAAAGAAGGGGGGAGAGACACTTTGGTCGATGTTTCGGTCCGTCCTGGACACAATTATCAAGTGATTTGACAAAGGACTTGGACGATTCGAAACGTCGACTATAGTTTTCCCTCGAGGAACTGCATATTGTGAATTGTTGCAGCTGTGGTACTGTGTACTCAACAACGAAGCTGTTCAGAGCGTACTGGTGGTTAAGGTCGAAGATGCAGTGAGCGGCGGTCACCAGGAAGCGGTCGGAGACCACGGTAGCGCCGCAGAAGGCGTCCGTCACCATGACCGCATCGCTGCTGTCTGTAACACAGGTACACGTGAAAACACACACACACACACACACATCCCCGGTGGCCTGGTGGCTAAAGCTCTCGCTTCATGCACGGAGGGCCCGGGTTCAATTCCCGGCGGGGCGGAAACATTTCGAAGTGTTTCCTTACACACACACACACACACATACACACACACATACACAACAGGCCTAGTGTCTAATCGACATGTGCCTTGGACAAAATGGTAACTAACACACACACACGCACTAACGCACACACACACACTAATACACACTAAAACATATAAATACACACACACACACACACACATATACATACACACACGACTACCTGAGGTATGGAAGACAGCAAATGTAGTCCCAATTTTTAAGGAAGGAGACAGACACGCAGCATTAAACTACAGACCTGTGTCACTGACTGTATAGTATGTAAAGTCAGGGAGATTATCAGAAGAGGGGTGGAGCAACTAGGAAGGAATGATCTTATACACGACAACCAGTATGGTTTCAGGGAAGGAAAATCCTGTGTCACAAACCTACTGGAGTTTTACGACAAGGTGACGGAAGTAAGAAAAGAGAGAGAGAGAGAGAGAGAGAGAGGAAGGGGTAGATTGCCTTCTCTTGGACTGCAAGGCTTTCGACACAAATCCACACAAGAGATTAGTGCAAAAGCTGGAGGACCAGGTAGGTATAACAGGGAAGGCACTGCAGTGGATCAGGGAATATTTGACAGAAAGGCAACAGTGACTTATGGTACGTGACAAGGTGTCAGAGTAGGCGCCTTTGACGAGTGGGATTCCACAGGGTTCAGTCCTAGGACCAGTGCTGTTTCTGGTATTTGTGAATGACATGACGGAAGGGATAGATTCACAGGTGTCCCTGTTAGCAGACGATGTGAAGTTAATGAGGAGAATTCAATCGGATGAGGACCAGGCAGAACTACAAAGGGATCTGGACAGGCTGCAGGACTGGTCCAGCAACTGGCTCCTGGAATTTAACCCCATCAAGTGCAAAGTCATGAAGATTGGGGAACGGCAAAGACAGATTACAGGCTAGGGGGCCACAGTCTGCACACCTCACTCAAGGAAAATGATCTTGGGGTCAGTATAATACCGAGCACAGTCTGGAGAGTGATGTAGTGGAGGCAGGATTCATGCATAGCTTTAAGTAGAGGTTTGATAAAGCTCATGAAGCAGGGAAAGAGAGGACCTAGTAGCAATCAGTGAAGAGGCGGGGCCAGGAGCTATGAATCGACCCCTGCAACCACAAATAGGTGAGTACATTATCGGGGCCACGCAACCACAATTAGGTGAGTACACACACACACACACACACACACACACACACACCATGTAATATGCAAATTAAATAAAGGTAAATTCATTTATATTATTTACATTATTGCAGAAATATAGGAGAAGAAAATCTTACCAATGGTTACGGGAGAAGAGTCGTTAACAGGTCTCTGTAATGAAGATAATTACCATAAATTTTATATTGATTATCAAGGCGATTGTGTGACAGGGGAATAATAATAATAAAATAATAATAATAATAATAATAATAATAATAATAATAAAAATAATAATAATAATATTATTATTATTATTATTATTTTATTCACTGGACAGCTCTAAACCCATTTGGGTCCCACAGCACTTGGAGGAATAGGAGATAATTAGGCTTACTCCGAGGAAGTGGAGGGTAGCTCCAGTTCCTTGGAACAAGACCCCTTCACTATCAACGAGGCACTCCCTTGAAAGCCTCTTAATAAAAAAAAACTCCAAACTTGGGCGAGACACAAGTAACACCCGGACTGGACACAGTAACACCCGGACTGGACACGTAACACCCGGTGGACACAGTACCGGGCTGGACACAGTAACACCCGGACTCTAACACCGGCTTACACAGTAACACCCGGGCTGGACACGGGGGTAACACCCGGACTGGACACAGTAACACCCGGACTGGACACAGTAACACCCGGACTGGACACAGTAACACCCGGACTGGACACAGTAACACCCGGGCTGGACACAGTAACACCCGGACTGGACACAGTAACACCCGGACTGGACACAGTAGTCGTCCTCAGTCAGATACACAGGTACCAAGTGTTGTATGTGACTGAAGAAGTCTACTCTGTAGACGGAATGTTTCAACACAAAAAAGAAACACAACTATTGGACATGTGTCTTAACTACCGGTGTTGTATACTGTTGTGTATGTCATTGTGGCACTAAACATCTGCTGGAAGGTTTCACGATTACGATTATTTTCGTAGTTGATAATTAAAGATGGGTATCGTGGACTCGATTCTTGTTGCCAATGTTCTTAACTCTAATTTCTCAGATGGCCAAATTAATTTCAACATCAACACGATACATTATTCCCGTCAAAGTCACTGGCAACTTCGACAAAATGTTTGAAAATAAAGTTGACGGGAGTCGACACAAAATATATATATATATATATATATATATATATATATATATATATATATATATATATATATATATATATATATATATATATATATATATATATATATATATATATATATGTTCCTCCCTGGGCACTCCACTCGACCCACAGGTCATTCGGATTGGTGTTGCTCTTCGCCTAGCCGCCTCCATACTCACCGAACATAGGTGTATTTGCGGCAGGGCGACGGCTGATCAATTCGGACTTCATGGTCTCGTGTGTCACACATCAGAAGGGAAGTATGATAGACATGAGGAGGTCAACGACATCATAAAGAGAAGCCTCGCCACGGCCCGTTACCCAGCTCAACGGGAACCCCAAGTGCAGAGGTCTGATGGAAGTCAAAAGCGTCCTGATGGAGCCACTATGCTACCCTGGAAGGATGGTAAGCAGATTGCTTGGGATTACACCTGTGCTGCCACAATGGCAGACACCTACTTGCCATACTCCATAGCTGAAGGGGGTGGAGCTGCCAGCCACAGGGAGACCCAGAAGACCCGCAAATATGAAGACCTTTCCCCTTGCTATAACTTCATTCCAATAGGGTCGGAGACCCTTGGAACATGGGGCAAGTGTGCTCTAAATTTTCTCAAAGAGCTGGGGGAAAAACTCATCATAAAAACCAAGGACCACAGGGCAGCCAGCTTTCTCTTTCAGAGACTCAGTGCTGCGATCCAGAGGGAAAATGCCTGCAGAATTCTGGGCACGCGGCCCACCGCCAGGGAGCTGGACGAAGTATTTGAGATGTAGCTCTGAGTTGTTTTCTATGTTGTTTTACTAACTATTGTATTCTTGTTAATTTATTTTGTCAATGTATTTTGTCTTTAAATAAAGTTATATACATATATATATATATATATATATATATATATATATATATATATATATATATATATATATATATATATATATAGCCAAATTAATATTTACGTACATTGGCAGTAGCAGCAGTTTTAGCGGCGGCAGCTCGGAGTGCCTCTAGCTGGTCTGGGAAGATGATCTGCAATACACGAGGTAACAGTAAACACTGAGGAGTTAACACCAGGAGCTACACGAGGTAACAGTGAACACTGAGGAGTTAACACCAGGAGCTACACGAGGTAACAGTGAACACTGAGAAGTTAATACCAGAGCTACCGAGGTAACATGAACACTGAGAGTTAAACCAGGAGCTACACGAGGTAACAGTGAACACTGAGAAGTTAACACCAGGAGCTACACGAGGTAACAGTGAACACTGAGAAGTTAATACCAGGAGCTACACAGGTAACAGTGAACACTGAGAAGTTAACACCAGGAGCAGAATGAAACTGAAGTCAGAGCTACGGTAACAGTGAACACTGAGAAGTTAACACCAGGAGCTACACGAGGTAACAGTGAAAACTGAAAAGTTAACACCAGGAGCTACACAAGGTAACAGTGAACACTGAGAAGTTAACACCAGGAGCTACACGAGGTAACAGTGAAAACTGAAAAGTTAACACCAGGAGCTACACAAGGTAACAGTGAACACTGAGAAGTTAACACCAGGAGCTACACAGGTAACAGTGAAACTGAGAAAGTTAACACCAGGAGCTAACACGAGTAACAGTGAACACTGAGAAGTTAACACCAGGAGCTACACGAGGTAACAGTGAACACTGAGAAGTTAACACCAGCAGTGACACGAGGTAACAGTGAACACTGATAAGTTAACACCAGGAGCTACACAAGGTAACAGTGAACACTGAGAAGTTAACACCAGGAGCTACACGAGGTAACAGTGAACACTGATAAGTTAACACCAGGAGCTACACGAGGTAACAGTGAACACTGAGAAGTTAACACCAGCAGTGACACGAGGTAACAGTGAACACTGATGAAGTTAACACCAGGAGCTACACGAGGTAACAGTGAACACTGAGAAGTTAACACCAGAGCTGACACGAGGTAACAGTGAACACTAGGAGTTAACACCAGGAGCTACACAGGATAACATGAACACTAGAAGTTAACCCAGGAGCTACACGAGGTAACAGTGAACACTAAGGAGTTAACACCAGGAGCTACACGAGATAACAATGAACACTAAGGAGTTAACTCCAGGAGCTACACGAGGTAACAGTGAACACTAAGGAGTTAACACCAGGAGCTACACGAGGTAGCAGTGAACACTGAGGAGTTAACACCAGGAGCTACACAAGGTAACAGTGAACACTGAGAAGTTAACACCAGGAGCTACACGAGGTAACAGTGAACACTGAGAGTTAACACCAGGAGCTACACGAGGTAACAGTGAACACTGAGAAGTTAACACCAGGAGCTACACGAGGTAACAGTGAACACTGAGAAGTTAACACCAGGAGCTACACGAGGTAACAGTGAACACTGAGAAGTTAACACCAGGAGCTACACGAGGTAACAGTGAACACTAAGGAGTTAACACCAGGAGCTACACGAGGTAACAGTGAACACTAAGGAGTTAACACCAGGAGCTACACGAGGTAACAGTGAACACTAAAGTTAACACCAGGAGCTACACGAGGTAACAGTGAACATGAGAAGTTAACACCAGGAGCTACACGAGGTAACAGTGAACACTGAGAGTTAACACCAGGAGCTACACAAGGGTAACAGTGAACACTGAGAAGTTAACACCAGGAGCTACACGAGGTAACAGTGAACAGTGAGGAGTTAACACCAGGAGCTACACGAGGTAACAGTGAACACTGAGGAGTTAACACCAGGAGCTACACGAGGTAACAGTGAACACTAAGGAGTTAACACCAGGAGCTACACAAGGTAACAGTGAACACTAAGGAGTTAACACCAGGAGCTACACGAGGTAACAGTGAACACTAGAGTTAACACCAGGAGCTACACGAGGTAACAGTGAACACTAAGGAGTTAACACCAGTTGCTACACAAGGTAACAGTGAACACTAAGGAGTTAACACCAGTTGCTACACAAGGTAACAGTGAACACTAAGGAGTTAACACCAGGAGCTACACGAGGTAACAGTGAACACTAAGGAGTTAACACCAGGAGCTACACGAGGTAACAGTGAACACTAAGGAGTTAACACCAGGAGCTACACGAGGTAACAGTGAACACTAAGGAGTTAACACCAGGGGCTACACAAGGTAACAGTGAACACTGAGAAGTTAACACCAGGAGCTACACGAGGTAACAGTGAACACTGTGGAGTTAACACCAGGAGCTACACGAGGTAACAGTGAACACTGAGGAGTTAACACCAGGAGCTACACGAGGTAACAGTGAACACTGAGAAGTTAACACCAGGAGCTACACGAGGTAACAGTGAACACTGAGGAGTTAACACCAGGAGCTACACGAGGTAACAGTGAACACTAAGGAGTTAACACCAGGGGCTACACAAGGTAACAGTGAACACTGAGAAGTTAACACCAGGAGCTACACGAGGTAACAGTGAACACTGAGGAGTTAACACCAGAAGCTACACAAGGTAACAGTGAACACTGAGAAGTTAACACCAGGAGCTACACAAGGTAACAGTAAACACTATGGAGTTAACACCAGGAGCTACACGAGGTAACAGTGAACACTGAGGAGTTAACACCAGGAGCTACACGAGGTAACAGTGAACACTAAGGAGTTAACACCAGGAGCTACACGAGGTAACAGTGAACACTAAGGAGTTAACACCAGGAGCTACACGAGGTAACAGTGAACACTGAGGAGTTAACACCAGGAGCTACAGAAGGTAACAGTGAACACTAAGTAGTTAACACCAGGAGCTACACGAGGTAACAGTGAATCCCGAGGCTTCAACGGAACATTATATTCCAATGTTTAAAGAAAGCAAAAGAACAAAATAAAATGAAAAAAAAAATCCCAAGAATATTTACGAGACAAAAACAGACCCAAAGAAAACTGACGGAGCATTTTACAATAAGACAGAGAGACATTTTCATGACAAAAGTGGTCATAGTTAAGCCATTTACCGAAATGAAAACACGCAGGTGGACACACACAGGTGGGAACACGCAGGTGGAAACATGCAGGTGGAAACACGCAGGTAGAAACACGCAGGTGGAAACACGCAGGTGGACACACACAGGTGGAAACACGCAGGTAGAAACACGCAGGTGGAAACACACAGGTGGGAACACGCAGGTGGAAACACGCAGGTGGACACACACAGGTGGGAACACGCAGGTGGAAACACACAGGTGGGAACACGCAGGTGGACACACACAGGTGGGAACACGCAGGTGGAAACACGCAGGTGGACACACACAGGTGGGAACACGCAGGTAGAAACACGCAGGTGGACACACACAGGTGGGAACACGCAGGTGGAAACACGCAGGTGGACATACACAGGTGGGAACACGCAGGTGGAAACACGCAGGTGGACACACACAGGTGGGAACACGCAGGTGGAAACACACAGGTGGAAACACACAGGTGGAAACACGCAGGTGGAAACACACAGGTGGAAACATGCAGGTGGAAACACGCAGGTGGAAACACGCAGGTGGAAACACGCAGGTGGAAACACAGGTGGAAACACACAGGTTGAAACACGCAGGTGGAAACACGCAGGTGGAAACACACAGGTGGAAACACGCAGGTGGAAACACACAGGTGGAAACACACAGGTTGAAACACGCAGGTGGAAACACACAGGTTGAAACACACAGGTGGAAACACACAGGTTGAAACACGCAGGTGGAAACACGCAGGTGGAAACACACAGGTGGAAACACGCAGGTTGAAACACGCAGGTGGAAACACACAGGTTGAAACACGCAGGTGGAAACACGCAGGTGGAAACACACAGGTGGAAACACACAGGTTGAAACACGCTGGTGGAAACACACAGGTGGAAACACACAGGTGGAAACACGCTGGTGGAAACACACAGGTGGAAACACACAGGTGGAAACACACAGGTTGAAACACGCAGGTGGAAACACGCTGGTGGAAACACGCAGGTGGAAACACACAGGTTGAAACACACAGGTGGAAACACACAGGTTGAAACACATAGGTGGAAACACGCAGGTGGAAACACGCAGGTGGAAACAGAGAAAAGGTAATGGTGCGAGAATCTACTCACTACAATAACGCGATTTCTAACAATTCACGGAACTTGTAGGGTTTAACCCCATGGCAAGTGAGTTTCAGGACTCACTTGCCATGGGATCAAATCCTTCATTGCCTCACCCGTTCCCTGATTTACAAATACCAATGCAAATCTTTATTTTCAAAATTTCTATATAAAACATACGACAAAATTTCTGGTGGCACATAGTGCTAAGAGGAGCGAGGGTCAGAGATCATAACAAAAGCCCAACAAAGACATGAACAACAACAAAAATCGGAAAGCCACATAAAATATTAACATTTTGAAGAAAATGGTAGAATTAGATTGCATATGAACCAAAAATAACAATTTAGCAAGGATAATAAGAGGAGAAGCAATGTTTGTGATGGTACTAACAATAAAGTACGATCCCCTGTCAAGGAACCTCCCTTGAAGGGTGAACGTAAGTATACATTCGTTCAGTTTACCCTTCTATCTTGTTTTTTTATACAATTCATTATTACAATCACTATGAACATGCAGGTGTGCTGGCCAGGCAACAGCAGCACTTACCGTGTTCCTGGAAGAAGCAGCAGCAGCAGCAGCAGCTCGCAACTCCAGTAACTTGTCTGGGAAAATAATCTGGCGCACCCTCCTGCTGCTGCTGCTGCTTTTATTGCTGTTGGTGTTCCTCCTCCTGCTGGTGTTCCTGCTGCTGCTGGTGCTCCTGCTGCTGCTGGTGCTCCTGCTGCTGCTGGTGCTCCTGCTGCTGCTGGTGCTCCTGCTGCTGGTTTTGAATGCATCTCCTCGCCCACATTCTGGAAAATATAATTCTCAATAAATCAGCCATAAAACGACACCAACTCCACAAAACGGATCAGGTAAAATGAAGTGCCAAACAGATGCGTAAGAGAGGCACGAGGTGAGACACTCACCTAACAAACGTTGCAGCTGAGAGGACACACCAGTTGCAGGAACTTGGGGTGAGTACGACAGCGGCCTTGCGTCGCCCATGCCGGGCACTCCTTATAGCTGTCTACACAGGCACCTGCATCACAACAACACACTTGCAGTCAACGTAACTTAAGGAAAAGGTCGAATATAAGACGTAGTTTCAATAATTTGTGGGTATCTAATTGTATATAAACATGATTGTTTTTCTGTAACTCACTGTTATGTGACTGTGGGGAGGCTGGGTAGACGAAAGTGAGCAGCAGCAGCGCCATACACACCACAACACCAGGCACCACCCTCATCCCCATGTTGATACAGTCACTGGTGCTAAGAAGTCAGAAGCCCAACTGGATCCCCGATCCTCGCTGTGTAACCTGCAAGAGGTGTGTTGGGCTCCACTGAGAGAAGAAGAGTGCGAGGTGTGTTGGGCACCACTGAGAGAAGAAGAGTGCGAGGTGTGTTGGGCACCACTGAGAGAAGAAGAGTGCGAGGTGTGT
This sequence comes from Cherax destructor, assembly GCA_009830355.1. NCBI lineage: Eukaryota > Metazoa > Arthropoda > Malacostraca > Decapoda > Parastacidae > Cherax > Cherax destructor. Next base: position 191,097 of record WNWK01000759.1, read on the forward strand.
TGGGCTCCACTGAGAGAAGAAGAGTGCGAGGTGTGTTGGGCACCACTGAGAGAAGAAGAGTGCGAGGTGTGTTGGGCACCACTGAGAGAAGAAGAGTGCGAGGTGTGTTGGGCACCACTGAGAGAAGAAGAGTGCGAGGTGTGTTGGGCACCACTGAGAGAAGAAGAGTGAGGTGTGTTGGGCTCCACTGAGAGAAGAAGAGTGCGAGGTGTGTTGGGCACCACTGAGAGAAGAGTGCGAGGTGTGTTGGGCACCACTGAGAAGAAGAGTGCGAGGTGTGTTGGGCACCACTGAGAGAAGAAGAGTGCGAGGTGTGTTGGGCACCACTGAGAGAAGAAGAGTGCGAGGTGTGTTGGGCACCACTGAGAGAAGAAGAGTGCGAGGTGTGTTGGGCTCCACTGAGAGAAGAAGAGTGCGAGGTGTGTTGGGCACCACTGAGAGAAGAAGAATGCGAGGTGTGTTGGGCACCACTGAGAGAAGAAGATGCGAGGTGTGTTGGGCACCACTGAGAGAAGAAGAGTGCGAGGTGTGTTGGGCACCACTGAGAGAAGAAGAGTGCGAGGTGTGTTGGGCTCCACTGAGAGAAGAAGAGTGCGAGGTGTGTTGGGCTCCACTGAGAGAAGAAGAGTGCGAGGTGTGTTGGGCACCACTGAGAGAAGAAGAGTGCAGGTGTGTTGGGCCTCACTGAGAGAAGAAGAGTGCGAGGTGTGTTGGGCTCCACTGAGAGAAGAAGAGTGCAGGTGGAGAAGAAGAGTGTTGGGCACCACTGAGAGAAGAAGAGTGCAGGTGTGTTGGGCACCACTGAGAGAAGAAGAGTGCGAGGTGTGTTGGGCACCACTGAGAGAAGAAGAGTGCGAGGTGTGTTGGGCACCACTGAGAGAAGAAGAGTGCGAGGTGTGTTGGGCACCACTGAGAGAAGAAGAGTGCGAGGTGTGTTGGGCTCCACTGAGAGAAGAAGAGTGCGAGGTGTGTTTGGCACCACTGAGAGAAGAAGAGTGCGAGGTGTGTTGGGCTCCACTGAGAGAAGAAGAGTGCGAGGTGTGTTGGGCTCCACTGAGAGAAGAAGAGTGCGAGGTGTGTTGGGCTCCACTGAGAGAAGAAGAGTGCGAGGTGTGTTGGTCTCCACTGAGAGAAGAAGAGAGGGTAGATACGTGGCTGGGTAGCTGATCAGACAGATCCTACAGCATAACATTACATGAATTTACTGCCACTCTAACCTATTACAAGCAGGTACAAAAAATATATGAAGATACTCTGCATTTTGTTTTATTTGGTTGGTTTATTGGGTTTAAAGTATGTCTACTACACGAGGTTAGGTAAGGTTTGTCAGGTAACACGACAAGTGTTACCTGATAGGGTCATTAAAGCCACATGACACTGAGTACATCTCCACTCAAGGTTGCTTCAGTTTCTAAATTAAAATGATTTTTTTTAAATAATTCACGTTAAGCGCTAAACCCATTTGGGTCATTCAGCGAAAGACGTGGTGGTGGCTTGATCCTCCGTCTGTTTGTACTCGCCTGTTTCTGCTTCAGGTTCTAAAATATGAATTAAACTCTAAGGGAACAAATACTGAGAAATACACTACCTTCGGTGTATATAAACTGATATACACACTTCTCGGTATATACACAGATATACACACCACTCGGTTTGCATACTGTTGTTATTTTTTTCCCTTATAGCACATCTCTAATATATTATGTAACAGCTGTCCTTTGTCCCTAAGATCCTTAATGGAAATAAGCCACACTTCTTGGCTTTCATGGGTTATCCTGGGTTACTAACCCTCCGTGGATAATAATCAAAATAAAGCTCTCTTCTGTAGCTTCGTCTTCCATTACAGGATATTATAGCAGCCAGCTTCGTCTTACAGTCTAGGATATACAGCAACATCTCAGTCCCAGGCAGCATCTTAAAACGCTGTTGCTGCTGCTGTTGCTGCTGCTGCTGTTGCTACTGCTGCTGTTGTTGGTGCTGCTGCTGCTGCTGCTGCTGCTGCTGCTGCTGCTGCTGCTGGGATGTGGGGAAATCCTGGTGTCACGTATTATAATATGATGTGGAATTTTAAAATGGGGAAAGCCACTGAAGGTCCCTCAGTCATGTGGTTCACCTGGGAAATTAACAATCTAGAATAACTGACATTTAACCCTGATGTGTGCTCGGACACCCTGATGTGTGCTCGGACACCCTGATGTGTGCTCGGACACCCTGATGTGTGCTCGGACACCCTGATGTGGACATGGTAACACTTGCAGTGCTAACTCTATGGACAACACTCTTAATGTTTGCTCTACAAGTTGTATTAGGATGGTTCGCATAATTATGTACAAACATGTGAGAGAAAACTCTGCGTCAGTACCAGTACCTGGGTCCTGCCTGGGTATCCCTCGCTCCTCCCAGGGTTATACCGCCTGGGACCAGCCTGGGTATCCCTCTCTCCTCCCAGGGTTATTATAACACATGGGACCAGCCTGGGTATCCCTCGCTCCTCCCAGGGTTATACCGCCTGGGACCAGCCTGGGTATCCCTCGCTCCTCCCAGGGTTATACCGCCTGGGACCAGCCTAGGTATCCCTCGCTCCTCCCAGGGTTATACCGCCTGGGACCAGCCTGGGTATCCCTCGCTCCTCCCAGGGTTATACCGCCTGGGACCAGCCTGGGTATCCCTCGCTCCTCCCAGGGTTATACCGCCTGGGACCAGTCTGGGTATCCCTCGCTCCTCCCAGGGTTATTATACCACCAGGGACCAGTCAGGGTATCCCTCGCTCCTCCCAGGGTTATACCGCCTGGGACCACCCTGGGTATCCCTCGCTCCTCCCAGGTTTATACCGCCTGAGACCACCCTGGGTATCCCTCGCTCCTCCCAGGTTTATACCGCCTGGGACCAGTCTGGATATCCCTCGCTCCTTCCTGGGTTATACCGCCTGGGACCAGCCTGGGTATCCCTCGCTCCTCCACGGGTTATACCACCTGGGTCCAGTCTGGATATCCCTCGCTCCTCCCAGGGTTATACCACCTGGGTCCAGCCTGGGTATCCCTCGCTCCTCCCAGGGTTATACCACCTGGGTCCAGTCTGGATATCCCTCGCTCCTCCCAGGGTTATACCACCTGGGTCCAGCCTGGGTATCCCTCGCTCCTTCCTGGGTTATACCACCTGGGTCCAGTCTGGATATCCCTCGCTCCTTCCTGGGTTATACTCTCTCCTGTTAGTGTTGTCCTTGGAAAGAATTTCTTCCACCATAATGGACTATTTTCAAGACTAAGTAATTGAAGGTCGCCTCACAGACTCGTCACCAGTTTCATCCTCACTTGAAGCTGTCTTGATGTGTGGCTGTATTATGTACGAGTCTTGCAACCATCAACACTCCCAGCGTCTAGTAAGCTGACAATTTAACGTCATGAAAACTCAGGTGTGACCCCCCAATGGTCCTCCTGACCATGATGGATATGGGATATGTTCAGTCAGGCTGCAGTAGTGATATACTTTGAATACACTTTCTGTTACCCACACAGCTCCATTTCACGCTCTCCATACTGACCCCAACATAAGAAACTCTCAGAGAAGAAGAATATAATGCGAAACACAAATCTAGTGTCTGAATATCTTTCTAGTATTGTTAGTAGGGTAGCATGCTCTTGAAAAGTGCTCAACCAGTCCAGATTTATTAAAAACCTGAGCTGCTCATCATGACATAGGGCATAAGAGGTTCTGTCACCGTTGGCACAGTTCCTGAAACTACGGCACTACTAGTATGTATGTCACCGTTGGCACTGTCCCTAACACTACGGCACTACTAGTGTGTGTGTGGTATTAGGCATCACCTCCAGTGTTATTTACAATATATGCAAGACTATCTATACATAGCCATCACCTCAACCTGAGAACCCACTACGTGTATCAGTTTACTAATAACCACTAATGAACCACAAAACGTATAGCCATACCATTATCCACACTGTGATAAACCACTATTTCTAATACCCCCACAACAGAGCAACCACTACCCACACACTAACCTGCCACTACCCACACGACACTGCAAGGAAGCACTAGACTGACAGCATCAACAGAAGAGCACCTCAGGTATGCTCACACGCCACAGTCTGCTCACACACTGACTCACCTTCACACCTCGACCTAACTACTCACCCGTGCTAAGGTAACTTCGAAACTGGTTATATAATGCTCTCTGTACCCTTGTTTACATTCACTGATGGGAAGCCTGAGGTGGGCTGTAACTACACTGAAATCTCTCTGTCCAGTTACAACCCCATTTTGCTCACTACAAGCACAATTTAATTGATCCTAATCCAACTAAATATCTTTTAGGTAAGTTTACAATAATTTAATAATACACAAACACAATAAAATATATTTTTTTCCGTTAAGTTCAGAATAATTTTTGCGAAATTATTGCATACACAAATTTTCGCTTGCCTTATTCGGCAATGGAAATGGGAAGTACAATGCCTGCACTTTAAAGCAGGGGTTTGGGATACTGGCAGTTTGGAGGGACGTCTAAGCTGTCGTGTCTGAGCGATGGTGAAAGTGTTGAATGATGATGAAAGTTTTTTCTTTCTTTTTGGGTCACCCTGCCTCGGTGGGAAACGGTCGACGTGTTTTATATATATATATATATATATATATATATATATATATATATATATATATATATATATATATATATATATATATATATATATATTCAACAAGCCGAGGCAGGGTGACCAAAAAGAAAACGAAAGTATCTCTTTTTAAATTTAGTAATGTATGTAGGAAACTCCCTCCTCAAGACCATGCTAGAGAGTGTATTGAATCTTTCCCTCGAAGATGGACAGTGGTTGCAAGCCTCACTTCCAGTCAGGCTTGTGGGGCTGGGAGTACGCAAATCCTCCCAGATTTTCCTACCAGCTTTCATATCCTCTTCCACAGCATCAAATGAGTTAATACAACGGACAACCTCAGTGACTCAGCAGGAATACAAAACCCTAACTACGCCAGACCCATCACTGAATGGGAGACTCTTGCTGCTCCAGCACCAAAACCTAGTGCAGCACTGGCCTACAAACAGTCAAGTTCGGATGATCCCATCGCTGAAAAGATACTTTCCAACATGCTTATGGATGTAACATCAGACAGGGAGACTGCCCGTCTCCAAGCTGTGAGTGCACTTCACTCTGGGGACTTCCGCCAAACAGTTCCCATTTCGGCAATGGAAACACGCCTCGACCCTAAGACTTTCCGTATTGCATTGGCTCTTCCCTCGCTGCCCCAATTCACACGGAATATACGTGTATTTGCGGCGATGTGCAAGCCGACCAATATGGTCTACATGGTCTTAACTGCTCCAAAACTAAGGGCTGGCACGCAAGACACAATGAAGTCAACGACATCATAAAAAGAAGCCTTGCTACAGCTGGATGCCCAGCCGAGAGAGAGCCCCGCTCACTAGCAGCCAACAATACCAACAACCCAGTAAACCGCCCCGACGGGATCACCATCTATCCTTGGAAGAATGACAAGCTCTTAGCATGGGACTATACCTGTGTGTCGACACTGGCTGACACCTACATCCATCACAGTGTCGGGCGACAGAGAGGAGCTGCTGACCACAGGGAGGAGTACAAGATCGGCACAGGGACATAAGCCAACAGTATCAATTTGTGGGATCAGAGACCTTGGGATCATGGGAAAAAAACGGCCACATGCTTCCTTAAACAACTGGGTTCCAGACTCATCGACACCACCAAGGACCCGAGGACGGCCACTTTCATGTTCCAGCGCCTCAGTGTGGCCATCCAGAGGGAAAATGCATGCTGCATACTGGGTTCGCGTCCGGTTTCGGAGGAGCTGGAGGAGATTCATAATCTATGATATAATGTACGAATGTATTCATGTTTGTATTTTTTTGTCAGTGTATTCTGTCTATAAATTAATTTCACATAGAATATAGAGGGTGGTCTACCTACCTACCTACCTGGAGTCTACCTGGAGGGCATTCTGGGGATCAATGTCCCCGCGGTCCGGTCCATGACCAGGCCTCCTGGTGGATCAGGGCCTGATCAACAAGGCTGTTACTGCTGGCCGCATGTACTCCAACGTACGAACCACAGCCCGGGTGATCCGGCACTGACTTTAAGTATCTGTCCAACTCCTTCTTGAAGACGACCAGGGGTCTATTGGTAATTCCTCTTATGGCTGGTGGGAGGCTGTTGAACAGTCTTGGGCCCTGGAGACTTATTGTGTTTTCTCTTAGTGTACCAATGGAACCCCCTACTTTTCACTGGGGGTATGTTGCATCGCCTACCAAGTCTTTTGCTTTCGTAGGGAGTGATTTCTGTGTGCAGATTAGTCACCAGTCCCTCCAGGATCTTCCAGGTGTAGATTATGATGTATCTCTCTCGCCTGCGCTCCAGTGAATATAAGTCAAGTGCTTCCAGGCGTTCCCAGTAGTTAAGGTGTTTGATGGAACTAATACGTGCAGTAAAGGTTCTCTGTACATTCTCTAAATCTGCAATTTCACCTGCCTTGAATGGAGCTATTAGTGTATAGCAGTATTCCAGCCTAGAGAGAACAAGTGATTTAAATATGATCATCATTGGCTTGGCATCTCTTGTCTTGAATGTTCTCATTATCCATCCTATCAGTTTCCTCGCAGATGTTATAGTGGCACTGTTGTGATTCTTGAAGGTTAGGTCTTCGGACATTACCACTCCCAGGTCCTTCACATTACTTTTCCGCTCTATTATGTGATTGGTGTTTGTAATATACTCAGTCCTAGCTATTATTTCCTCCAGTTTCTCATAACAGAGTAGTTGAAATTTGTCTTCATTTGTCTCCATTTGTCTCCATTGGAAAACGTGGTTTATATCTTCTTGGAGATTTACTGTGTCCTCAATAGATGACACTCTCATGCAGATCCTAGTATCGTCTGCAAAGGATAATACAGTGCTATGGTTTACATCTCTGTCTATGTCTGATATGAGGATGAATAACAGGATAGGGGCGAGTACTGTGCCTTGTGGAACAGAGCTCTTCACTATGGCAGCATCCGATTTAACTCTGTTTTCCACTACTCTTTGTGTTCGATTGGTTAGAAAGTTGAAGATCCATCTGCCTACTTTGCCAGTTATTCCTTTAGCACACATTTTGTGTGCTATTACACCATGATCGCACTTGTCAAAGGCTTTTGCAAAGTCTGTGTATACTACATCTGCATTCTGTTTGTCTTCCAGTGCATCCAAGACCATATCATAGTGATCCAGTAGTTGTGAGAGGCAGGAGAGACCTGCTCTGAAACCATGTTGCCCTGGGTTGTGCAGTTTTTGGGAGTCCAAGTGGATTGCAATCCTGCTTCTTAGAACTCTTTCAAAGATTTTTATGATGTGGGATGTTAAATCTATTGGTATATGGGTCTTAGCTATTGCTTTGCTTCCACCTTTATGGAGTGGGGCTATATCCGTTGTTTTTAGTGACTGTGGAATCTCACCAGTGTCTATGCTCCTTCTTCATAGCATACTTAGGGCCCGTGAGAGAGGTTTCTTGCAGTTCTTAATGAACACAGAGTTCCACGAGTCTGGGCCAGGGGCTGAGTGCATGGGCATGTCGTCGATGGCTTTCTCAAAGTCTAGAGGAGTTAGGGTTATGTCAGAAATTTGGCATACATTGGCAGGGTTTTGAGGCTCATTCATGAAAAAATTGTTTGGATTGTCTATCTTTAGACTGATTAGTGGCTCGCTGAACACATAGTCATATTGAGATTTCAGTATCTCACTCATTTCTTTGTTGTTATCTGTGTAGGATCTGTCTTGTCTGAGCAGAAGCCCTATACTAGAAGTGGTTTTTACCTTGTTTTTGGCATATGAAATGAAATATTTCGAATTTCTTTCAATTTCACTAATCGCTTTTAGCTTCTCTTGTCTCTCCTGGATCCTGTGTGAATCCTTTAACTTTAGCTCAATATTTTTCACTTCCCTGGTTAGCGCTTCTTTCCGTGTTTCAGATAATCTGGCATTCGTGAGGAGCTCAGTGATTCTTCGCCTTCTCCTGTAGAGGGAGCGTCTCTTTCTTTCCAGTTTACTTCTTCTTTTCTTTTTTCTTAGGGAAATATGCCTTAAACATACTTCAGCTACCAGAAAGTTGATCTTTTCAAGGTACTGGTTAGGGTCCATGTAATTTAAGATATGTTCCCGACATGTTTCATTTAGGAGAAGAAAATATTCAAATAACTCCGGGAAGAACCTTGAGTATTCCCTGAAGTACGTTTATTCTCTTCATTTGTGCAGTGATGCACAAGCCGACCAATTGGCCGTCTAAACTGCTCTAAATCCAAGGGATGGCACGCGAAACACAATGAAGCCAATGATATTACAAAGAAGAGTCTTGCTACAGCTGGATGTCCAGCCAAGAGAGAGAACCCCGCTCCCTAGCATCCAGCAATACTCATAATCCCACAAATCACCCGGACGGGATCGCCGTCTATCCTTGGAATAATGGCAAGCTTTTAGCATGGGACTATACCTACGTGTCGACTCTGGCTGACACATCCGTCACAGTGTCGGGCGACAGGGAGGAGCTGAGGCTCGCAGGGATGAGTACAAGATCAACAAGTACAGAGACATAGACCATCAGTATCAGTGGGATCGATCATGAAAGAAGAATACCAAACGTTTCCTCAAAAAACAGGTTCCAGGCTTACTGGAACCATTAGGGACCCAAGGGCGACAACTTTCATGTTCCAGCGCCTCAGCGAGGGTCACGTCCAGGTTCAGAGGAGCTGGACGAGGTTCATAGTCTTTCATGTGTTGTAATATTGTATACATGTTTGTGACTTTTAAATAAATAATCCCTGACCTAATATATATATATATATATATATATATATATATATATATATATATACATACATACATGCAAAAGTATGCATCCGCTGGTGTACATATACATAAATTTTGCATTCATATGTATATGTTTTAAAGATTCTCCTTCGATCAATATCACAATTTAAGATATATTAAATACCCGGGTATTAAAGATATTTAATACCCGGAATTAAGCTGTTTTCATACCAGGTTATTAAAAATACACACACACAAATATGTTTACACACACGTATACCTGTTTTTTATTTTATTTTGCCGACTTTGAATTTTATGACCACCCTGCACTTTTCCTTTTGCGTGCATTGATGTAGAGGAGGCTGGGGCTATGAGATAAGGGGATACATTTCTCGGATCGAGCAGCGACCAAAATGCATCTAATTTAGAAGAGATAGTCTTATCCCAGGTGTTCCATCCAGTTCCATCTCTCCTGTGTGGTATACCTTGCTTGCTGGCAGTGACTGGAGGGTGGGGAGAGTGCCTTATGGTTTTCCATCTCTGACTCACACACCTAGATAATATGTGAGTGAGAGAAAGAGAAAGAGAGAGAGAGAGAGAGAGAGAGAGAGAGAGAGAGAGAGAGAGAGAGAGAGAGAGAGAGAGAGAGAGAGAGAGAGAGAGAGAGAGAGAGAGAGAGAGAGAGAGAGAGAGAGAGAGAGAGAGAGAGAGAGAGAGAGAGAGAGGGTACACACAACCTTACACCGGTACTAGCTACCTCCTCACTAGACACAGGTGAGTGGGAATCCCCCGTTCTAACTCCGCCATCAATCCCTCATAACACTGCGCTCACTCTCTTATTGTCTCGTCAAATTCCAGTTCCACATACCCTAGCAACATATCACTGCTATGTAGCCAAGGAAATTCATTATCCATTGCGCCTGGTTCTAAAACAACATGGAACACAACACCACTAATCAGGCACGCGACACAACCGCCTGTTGCAGGCTCAACAACATGGAACACATTTTTTTCTATGGTGGTGAGGATAGGTGTGAGTAGGTGTGACTATTCCCTGCTCTACTGCCTTGAAGTCCACCCTGCAGGAACACTGGCGGGGTCACGCAGCTTCCACCTGGCCAGTAACACTAGTGACGCTGCTCGGGCAGGGACTTCCACGCTCCTCTGAGTAAATGAACGCTCTCCAGGTGGGTAGCAGCACGTATTGTGTGGGTAGGTGAAGCAAAGTGCGGGTATTGACACTTAGTATACGTTTATTAATGTTTATCGTGTGTGTAGGAATGTTTATTGTGTGGATAGTGACGCTGTGTGTAGGAATGTTTATTGTGTGAATAGTGACGCTGTGTGTAGGAATGTTTATTGTGTGAATAGTGACGCTGTGTGTAGGAATGTTTATTGTGTGGATAGTGACGCTGTGTGTAGGAATGTTTATTGTGTGAATAGTGACGCTGTGTGTAGGAATGTTTATTGTATGGGTAGTGACGCTGTGTGTAGGAATGTTTATTGTGTGAATAGTGACGCTGTGTGTAGGAATGTTTATTGTGTGGATAGTGACGCTGTGTGCAGGAATGTTTATTGTATGAATAGTGACGCTGTGTGTAGGAATGTTTATTGTATGGATAGTGGAGTTTATTTTTCGGATTGTCTTTATGTACGTAGCGGCACTTAAATGTTGGGAACCGACCTTACTGTTTGGGTACTGACCCCACTGTTTGGGTACTGACCCCACTGTTTGGGTACTGACCCCACTGTTTGGGTACTGACCCCACTGTTTGGGTACTGACCCCACTGTTTGGGTACTGACCCCACTGTTTGGGTACTGACCCCACTGTTTGGGTACTGATCCCACTGTTTGGGTATTGATCCCACTGTTTGGGTACTGATCCCACTGTTTGGGTACTGACCCCACTGTTTAGGTACTGACCCCACTGTTTATATATATATATATATATATATATATATATATATATATATATATATATATATATATATATATTTATAGATGGGGTTGTAAGAGAAGTGAATGCGAGGGTCTTGGCAAGAGGTGTGGGGTTAAAAGATAAAGAATCAAATACAAAGTGGGAGTTGTCACAGTTGCTTTTTGCTGATGACACTGTGCTTTTGGGAGATTCTGAAGAGAAGTTGCAGAGGTTGGTGGATGAATTTGGTAGGGTGTGTAAAAGAAGAAAATTGAAAGTGAATATAGGAAAGAGTAAGGTGATGAGGATAACAAAAAGATTAGGTGACGAAAGATTGGATATCAGATTGGAGGGAGAGAGTATGGAGGAGGTGAATGTATTCAGATATTTGGAGTGGACATGTCAGCAGATGGGTCTATGAAGGATGAGGTGAATCATAGAATTGATGAGGGGAAAAGGGTGAGTGGAGCACTTCGGAGTCTGTGGAGACAAAGAACTTTGTCCATGGAAGTAAAGAAGGGAATGTATGAGAGTATAGTTATACCAACACTCTTATATGGGTGTGAAGCATGGGTGATGAATGTTGCAATGAGGAGAAGGCTGGAGGCAGTGGAGATGTTATGTCTGAGGTCAATGTGTGGTGTGAATATAATATAGAGAATTCGGAGTTTGGAAATTAGGAGGAGGTGTGGGATTACCAAAACTATTATCCAGAGAGCTGAGGAGGGGTTGTTGAGGTGGTTCGGACATGTAGAGAGAATGGAACGAGACAGAATGACTTCGAGAGTGTATAAATCTGTAGTGGAGGGAAGGCGGGGTAGGGGTCGGCCTAGGAAAGGTTGGAGGGAGGGGGTAAAAGAGGTTTTGTGTGCGAGGGGCTTGGACTTCCAGCAAGCATGTGTGAGCGTATTTGATAGGAGTGAATGGAGACAAATGGTTTTTAATACTTGACGTGCTGTTGGAGTGTGAGCAAAGTAACATTTATGAAGGGATTCAGGGAAACCGGCAGGCCGGACTTGAGTCCTGGAGATGGGAAGTACAGTGTCTGTACTCTGAAGGAGGGGTGTTAATGTTGCAGTTTTATAACTGTAGTGTAAAGCACCCCTCTGGCAAGACAGTGATGGAGTGAATGATGATGAAAGTTTTTTCTTTTTCGGGCCACCCTGCCTTGGTGGAATCGGCCGATGTGTTAATAAAATATATATATATATATATATATATATATATATATATATATATATATATATATATATATATATATATATATATATATTATATATATATTTTATAATATATATATATATATATATTATATTTATTTTACTAACACATCGGCCGATATATATATATATATATATATATATATATATATATATATATATATATATATATATATATATATATTTAAAAATATTATATACTTTCTAAAATTTTCTTATACGTTTAAAGATTTTTTTTTCATTTATGTTAATATAAAAATTAATAATTTTGTACCAAAAAAAATTAGAAAACTTACCTAACCTTATTATAACAAGCGCAATAAGAACATAAGAATGGAGGAACACTACGAACAGTAATTAAAATATTCTTAGCAGACGGAAGAACTGCATAATGAACAGTGTGTTAACGTCAGTGGCCCAAGAATGTTCATCATGCTATCAGGAAATGCTTGAAACATTACTTATTGCTGGCACAAGTGTGGTAGATCAACCAGGCTGTGAAGGATATATGTAAGCGGGATGTAAGCAGTAACAGCCTGGTTGATCAGGCAATCAAGAGGGAGGCCTCAGGCAGGGTCGTGAGAATAGGACATTTCAAAAATAGAGCACAAATAAAAAAAATCACCATAGAGGATTCGAACCTTCGTTTCCTGCCATCCCAACCTTCACCGAAATGGTTTATATTCCAGCATTCACACAACCACAACCTCAAATATAAGTCTGAGTGAAGAGAGAAGAATTGTAATCTCATTAGCTTGTAATTCAGGACTATATGGCCCTCAGGGCCGCCCCCAGTGCCGCTCTCAGTGCCGCTCTCAGTGCTGCCCTCAGTCAGAAAAACATGCCTTTCAAAAAGAGGCTTCAATTCTCCAACACACATGAAACTGGAGAATGTGTTGAAGAGCAGCGGGTGTGGTGGCTGCCGGTACTCCCGTCGTGACCTTGGAAGCCACGGTGAAGCCTCGCTGTGGTCACCCGCCTGACGACACTCTGGGCTTCCCACCCTCACCTCAACCATATACATCGTCCTTCACTCACACACACACACACACACACACACACACACACACACACACACACACACACACACACACACACACATCTAGTTATTTTCTGGCTATTTATAAAAGTCTAACAATAACAAGCGACGATAATAAAAAGCAAAATCGGCACTCACAATTATGATTGACTCTAGACCTCTCTCTCTCTCTTTCTCTCTCTCTCTCTACAGCAGAACCTGCTGCTGACGACCAAGTAACTAGGTGGGCTGCAGGTAACCAGGTGGGCTGCAGGTAACCAGGTGGGCTGCTTCCACGCTCACCACTACCTCCAAGATATCACGGGGTCACTCCACTTGCTTCAGGGAGATGTTGACACTGTGTCATGACATGGTGTGGGCGGTGCTGGTGCTCCTGGTCGCGTCTTCCACGCCCACTCACACCCATTTTGGTAAGAATGTGACAAGTAAATGTTTTTTCCCTTCCATTTCACTTGATCTTTTTCATAACACATTATTAAATTGTATTATAAATATTGAACAAACATTGAATGATAGCTTAACAGTGTTCAATATTAAAAAAAAAAAAAACACACGACGAACAAACTTTTACTGGGAAAACGTTTCGCACTTGGAGCGAGACGTCCTCCAACTCCCACCTTCCTACACAGCCTCCAGCCTCCTCCTCGCTGCAACATACACCACCCATGCTTTACACCCATATAAGAGTGTTGTTATCACTATACTCTCATACATTCCTCTTTCTGCCTCCATGGACAATATTCTTTTCTGCAGACTCCTCAGTGCACCACCCACCGACATGTCCACTCCCACCGACATGTCCACTCCCACCGACATGTCCACTCCCACCGACATGTCCACTCCCACCGACATGTCCACTCCCACCGACATGTCCACTCCCACCGACATGTCCACACCCACCGACATGTCCACACCCACCGACATGTCCACTCCCACCGACATGTCCACTCCCACCGACATGTCCACACCCACCGACATGTCCACTCCCACCGACATGTCCACTCCCACCGACATGTCCACTCCCACCGACATGTCCACACCCACCGACATGTCCACTCCCACCGACATGTCCACTCCCACCGACAAGTCCACTCCCAAATACCTCAATGATTCACTTCCTCCATACTCCCTCCATCCAGTCTGACATCGATTCTTTTATTGCCTATTTTTTATTTGTTACCCTCACCATCTTGCTCTTTCCTATGTTGACTTTTAATTTCCTTCTTTTACATATCCTCTCAAATTCATCCACCAGCCTTTGCAACGACTCTTCAGAATTTCCAAAAAGTACAGTGTCATCAGCAAAAAGCAACTGTGATAACTCCCACTTTGTATTAGATTCTGTATATCTGAATCTCACACCTCTCCCGAGCACCATAGCATTTACTTCTTTTAAAACTCATCTATAAATATGTTAAAACAATAGCGGTGACATCACGCATTCTTGTTTGATGTCTACTTTTACTGGTAAGTAATCTCCCTCTCTCCTACATAACCTAAACTGAGCCTCACTATCCTCCGAAAACCTCTTAACTGCTTACAGTTTGTGTGTGTGTGTGTGTGTGTGTGTGTGTGTGTGTGTAGGTCAGAAGTTATCTGACCTATATGATTATAGGTCAGAGTTCAGAATGAAGGCTCTGCATATGAATTCCTTATTCTGGTGATGAACTTCCTGTAATTTGATTGTCACTGATCTCAGGAACCAGTACAAGGTAAACTACTACCACGGGATCTTGTGGCACTAGTGCCTCGGTCTTGTGGCACTAGTGCCTCGGTCTTGTGGCACTAGTGCCTCGGTCTTGTGGCTCTAGTGCCTCAGTCTTGTGGCACTAGTGCCTCAGTCTTGTGGCACTAGTGCCTCGGTCTTGTGGCACTAGTGCCTCAGTCTTGTGCACTAGTGCCTCGGTATTGTGGCACTAGTGCCTCGGTCTTGTGGCACTAGTGCCTCGGTCTTGTGGCAATAGCGCCTCGGTCTTGTGGCACTAGTGCCTCGGTCTTGTGGCACTAGTGCCTCGGTCTTGTGGCACTAGTGCCTCGGTTTTCACGTTCTCTTGCTTATCATCTCCTGCTCCAGTCTTACCCTCAAGTGATTATTACCTTTTACATATTTGTAATAAAAGTAAACAAGAGTCATTCGTATTTGAACTCATTCTTTTTCCCAGGATACGACCCGCAAAAAACACCACTCGGTTGCCTGCTTACTGCAGGGGTAGCAGGGGTAGCAGGGGCAGCAGGGGCAGCAGGGGCAGCAGGGGCAGCAGAGGTAGCAGGGGCAGCAGGGGTAGCAGGGCAGCATGCACCCAGCAGGCCGGAGGAGGCAGCAGCAGCTAGGGTGCAGGAGCATGCGAGAGTGAGCAGGGGCAGCAGGGGCAGCAGAGACATAATAAAGTAGCCGCCTTAACGGCTACTTTATTATTCACCCACAGTTCATCCTGTGAGAGGACCATCACATGACTTGAGTTTTATTACGATCTGCTGAAACGTGACTGTGAGTCCCGAGTCTCAGGAGACATTTACCCTGACGATCTTCATCCCACCTTCACTCAGTAGCACTCTTTCAATCCTGGTTGAAACTGCTAGCTCGTGTTAACCTATGTTATGTTGCAGGCAGCTGTGAAGACCACACCCCACACTGTGGTGCGTGGGCAGCCAGCGGACGCTGTCAGACCAACACACTCTTCATGCTCAACAACTGTCCGGTCAGCTGCAATGCCTGCATTGGTAAGCAACAGCGTCTTGCCTACCCTCCACTCGGAGGGTATATCAGTGGTAGGACATACCGACAAGTATGTGGATAAGACAAACTGCGACTTATGTCGTTTAATTGAAGACGTTTCGCCCACCAGAGATTATCAATTAAATTTCGTAAATCGCAAATTGTGTCCTATTCATACTCCGAGAGATTATATGTATCCCTGTTGACCCTCCTGTAGTCGACAGGCTTTAAACCTAAGAAAACAATACATTGTTTCATGTATATCAGGTTATACATTCACATTAACTCTTAGTAATGTATTTTTCATTTGAGTAATAAAAAGAGATCACTCCCGGTATCTTCGTTAACTAAATTTATACACTGACCACCATCTTTATAATGTTACAATAAGGTGAACAATTTGTAGAAAAACCAGTTCTACGAGAGTTAAAACCGGTTTTATTTCCCGGTTTCCTGAAGCACTAATGAGGGTTCTAAGTCTTTCTTAAGCGGTTTTTCCCATTGCTCAGTAGACTATTTCCCGCCGCAGATCCTGACTGTTACGACAGGAGTGTGTACTGTTCTTGGAGGGTCCGGCTGGGAGAATGCCAGACCAACCGGCAACAGATGTTAGCCTTCTGCCGCCACTCCTGCGGCGCCTGCAGGGTTGATAATGCATCCTTCAGGCGGGTTCTCACCTCCAACATCAAATCCATCGCTAACCCAAATTTTGGTGAGTGAATGTACTGTTGTTCTCCAAGAGATGTGTAGCACTCTGGTGTTACTCGAGGTACTCACCCTTGTGTTGGTCACTCACAGACACGAGTCATAAAGGATAGATACTACGTTCTGTGTTGGTAGCTCAGAACAAGGCGTGGTGAAGGCTCGATCCTCCGTCCATTACATATCAAGGCTCGTTCCGTGACCAGTCAAACTCTTGGTGATACTTAACACTGTTTCATTACTGGTGGACGCGTTAGTATACTAAAAAAATAATATTTACTTGACTAGCACCAAGAAGTTAAAATGCCGTTGATGTTGCAGAGTGTGGACGCGGCGCAGCAGTGAGCAGCAGGAAGGCCAGACAGATCATATTTCCTGACGAGTTAGAGAGAATACGGGGAACTCCAGCCATTAAGGTAATTACTAGAGGAAAACTGAGCTATTTCCTCCTTCACTTTAATGCCATATAAACTGACTCACGAAATCGTAATAAGACGACTGCAAACAGATCAGGCAACGGGTGGGGGTTCTAACCCATGGCTTCAAGTCCCACCCGTTCCGGGGCTTGTCATTTAAGTTATTAAAGGGCTCTGGTGGTCTGGTGGCTAAACCTCTCGCTTCACACGGCGAGGGCCTGGGTTCGATTCCCAGCCAGGGCAGAAACATTGGGCGTGTTTCTTTACACCTGTTGTCTATGTTCCCCATCAGTAAAATGGGTACCTGGGTGTTAGTCGACTGGTGTGAGTCGCATCCTGGGACACTGACCTAATCTGCCCGAAATGCTCAGCATAACAAGGGACTTTCTATATAGTAGTATGTCATTGATGTCAGCTAGGACTGTATATCATGTACATGTACTTGTAGTGAATAAATATATGATTATGATTATGAGGACCATTCTAAGACTATATTATTCCACCACTGGCTGCTTGTCTTATTAATATATACAGTGAGGAGTCTCTGCTATGTTGTAGACCCTCATCCAGTACTTGGTATACCTGGAGAAGGTTTCGGGGGTCAACGTCCCCGAGGCCCGGTCTGAGACCAGGCCTCGTCGTAGATCAGGGTCTGATCAACCAGGCTGTTACTGCTGGCCGCACGTAAACCGACGTAAGAACCACAGCCCGGCTGATCAGGAACTGATTTTAGGTGCCTGTCCAGTGCCTTCTTGAAGAAAGCCAGAGGTCTATTGGTTATCCCCCTTATGTATGCTGGGAGGATTATCAATATATCCCTGGGTGTCTTCGAGAAGGCGCTGGACAGGCACCTAAGGCCTGGTCTCAGACCGAGCCGCGGGGGCGTTGACCCCCGAAACCCTCTCCAGGTATACTCCAGGTATACCTGACCAGCCGGACTGTGGTTTGTACTTGGGTTTAGGTGCGGCCAGCAGTAGCAGCCTGGACACGGGGAAATACAACACCATAACAGCTAGGTACATATGAGTCTGTCAACTGTAACTTTTCCTAATGTTTTTCTTTAGTAAAACGTTGGAAAAAGAGACACAGATGCAATATAATGCGATCATTTATTGACTACGTTTCGCTCACACAGTGGTCTCTATCTAGTCACAAATAGCAATGGCAAAGAGTACATGAGTACATATAGGATCGAGAGTCTGGTTGTATTGGAGACGGACCTGCATATATACCTATATATACTTATGTACTCTTTGCCAAGGTAGATCTGTTTTGTGAATTGACAAAGCTCACTGTGTGGGCGAAACGTAGTCAATAATGGATCACATTATGCTGCATTTATGTCTATTTTTCCATCGAGTCGGTATATTTTATACCATTTATCTTCTTCAGTAAGACGTGTTGGGCCTCAGTAAACATTGCGCCTCTTAAATGTACCTACAATCACGTCCTCTTTACCTTCCCTGTGTCAAGACAGACAGCGGCTTCCTTCACCCCTCTACTTCCGTCATCTCACATTGGTGTTGTTGTCTTCGCTATGAGAATTATTTAAGAATTCACGAGGTGACCCCATCCCAGGATCCCACTGTGGAAAGTGTTTATGTAGGGAAAAGAGAGTAACTTTCGCCCACCACCGGAACATAAATGTGCTTGCAGAATAGATGACACCTCACCTTCACCTGGGGTGACCTTTGTCCATCATCTGAGGTGACCTTTCGGCACAATATATTCATAGTGTTTATTTTTCCTGTACTTAATAAAACCTGCAGTAATATCTCCGTTTTTCCCATAGATGTCCTCTTAAACTAATAATAATAATAATAATAATAATAATGATTATTATTATTGTTTTTCTTGCTTGTTACAGAGAGCGACGCAGACATCCAGGAAGCCCATAGCGATGCTACCAGGTAATAATTATTTATTATCTTAATCAGTCTCAATGGACGCAAACAATTATTATAACATTACTGAAGATCGTCAGACATGTTGATCTACGTACTGACGTTAACTCTTAATGGACAGGTCGAGTTAGTTTACTCTTAGTGATTAGGTAAGAGTTAGTTTACTAGTAGTGGTCAGGTAGAGTGAGCTAACACAGTGGTACTCAGTGGTCAGGTAGAGTGAGCTAACACAGTGGTACTCAGTGGTCAGGTAGAGTGAGCTAACACAGTGGTACTCAGTGGTCAGGTAGAGTGAGCTAACACAGTGGTACTCAGTGGTCAGGTAGAGTGAGCTAACACAGTGGTACTCAGTGGTCAGGTAGAGTGAGCTAACACAGTGGTACTCAGTGGTCAGGTAGAGTGAGCTAACACAGTGGTACTCAGTGGTCAGGTAGAGTGAGCTAACACAGTGGTACTCAGTGGTCAGGTAGAGTGAGCTAACACAGTGGTACTCAGTGGTCAGGTAGAGTGAGCTAACACAGTGGTACTCAGTGGTCAGGTAGAGTGAGCTAACACAGTGGTACTCAGTGGTCAGGTAGAGTGAACTAACACAGTGGTACTCAGTGGTCAGGTAGAGTGAGCTAACACAGTGGTACTCAGTGGTCAGGTAGAGTGAGCTAACACAGTGGTACTCAGTGGTCAGGTAGAGTGAGCTAACACAGTGGTACTCAGTGGTCAGGTGGAGTGAGCTAACACAGTGGTACTCAGTGGCCAGGTAGAGTGAACTAACACAGTGGTACTCAGTGGTCAGGTAGAGTGAGCTAACACAGTGGTACTCAGTGGTCAGGTAGAGTGAGCTAACACAGTGGTACTCGCACTTAAGTGTGGGTCATCTAACCGAAGTCACATCACCACCACAGGTAAGGTGGACATGATGAAACCAGTGACCAGACAAGCAGTGAACGTGAACGAGACGTTTTGTGGCGCTACACCCATATCTGATAGCTACCTGGTGACGGCCGCCCACTGCGTCTTCAATCCAAAATTCCCGTACGTATTAAAACCGCTTTACAGTTATAGAGACCATGGAGCATCAGTACTATTGCTGTTCCAGTGGGATCGGACACCCCTCTGGCTCCTGATGTGCATCGGATTTCTTGAAAACATTAGATTCCAAGCGTTTCTGAGCTATTAATGAACCCTCTTGCACCGCCTCCCAGAGCTGTCGTTAGATCTATAATATATATATATATATAATATATATATAACTTACAAATGGGGGAAAAATACGTATTTGTTAGGTATAACCTGTTCTCAGTTTTTTCTGGTCACGCCAGTGTGGTACTTCGATGTTTTGTAAAACTACGCATGAGTAACTATTGAATCATTTATTACGGCTAAGTTTCGCACTCTACGATCTTGATCAAGTCAGACACTTGTAAGAGTTCTGGAGGTTCTCGTGTTGTTTGTCAGCGCCTATTTGTGTGTCACAACTTTTACAACACTTCTGTACATTTACCTGATCAGCTGGACTGTGGTTCGTACGTTTGTTTACGTGTGGCCAGCAGTAACAGCCTGGTTGAAGCTTCTGGAGAGCGAAACGTAGGAGCAATAGTTGCCCGTGAGTACTTTTACCTCACTTATTATCGGTAATATTAGCAATATTTATAATAATAGTTGAAAGATGGCGTAGCCGACTACTGATAAAAAAGACATATACAGTAAAATAATTTTTTTATTAGCACGACGTTTCACTTACACAAGGCTTTATTGGTGCGACGTTTCACTTAGACGAGGTTTTATCAAATAATAAATAATAAGAACCCCAAGCAGGTGCAGTCGTACTAATAAATGCTTCCTTCTGCTGCCTGGGTCTTGTCGCCAGTGTTTATGCTACTTCGATGTTGCCTCTTGCAGGGTGCGGACGGTGAGGCTGGGCGAGCTCGACTTCTCCATGGACGATGAGACCAACTCCAAGCCCGTTGACTACGAAATCGAGCAGATCATCGTTCATCCTGATTTTGAGTAGGTTTTTTCATCTGGAAGAGTCAATAACACTCGAGGTAATGTGTTTGTGTGAGTAAACAATGGTAGTTACAGGAGCAGAGGTAGAGTGTGTGTGTACTCACCTATTTGTGGTTACAGGGGCTGATACATAGCTCTTGGCCCCGCCTCTTCACTGATCGCTACTAGGTCCTCTCTCTCCCTGCTCCATGAGCTTTATCATACCTCGTCTTAAAACAATGTATGGATCCTGCTTTCACTACATCACTTGCCAGACTATTCCACTTCCCGACAACTCTCTGACTAAAGAAATACTTCCTAACATCTCTTTGACTCACCTGAGCCTTCAACTTCCAATTGTCTCCTTGTATCTGTGTCACATCTCTGGAACATCCTGCCTCTGTCCACCTTGTCAATTCTTCGCAGTATTTTATATGTCGTTATCATATCTCACTAACCCTCCTGTCCTCCAGTGTCGTCAGGCCGATTTCCTTTAACCTTTCTTCGTAGGACATTTCCCTTAGCTCTGGAACTAACCTTGTTGCAAACCTTTACACTTTCTCTAATTTCTTGACGTGCTTGACCAGGTGTGGGTTCCAAACTGGTGCTGCATACTCCAGTATGGACCTGACGTACACGGTGTACAGTGTCTTGAACGATTCCTTACTGTACTCACCGCACCTAATTGTGGTTGCAGGGATCGAGACTCAGCTCCTGGCCCCGCCTAACTGTGTGTGGAATACCACTTCCACACACTACGAAGCAGCAAGGTGCCTTACATTCGAAGACTATTTTGCGCTCCTAATAAACGTTCTTTCACAGTTTTAGTGTAGGTTATAACTATTTACATACGCAAAGAAAACGGTGCAGTGACTTGATATTTGCTCTTTGTACCGAGTGGTTTGGTAAGCCAATGACCGAAACACTCCCCTTCACTAAACACCTGAGACCCACCTTTGCAGAAACGTTTCGATTCCAATGAGACATTTGTGTAACATTTGGGTATCTTCATTCTGGAAACGTTTCGCCAGCCAGTGGCTTCTTCAGTCCAATGCAGAGAAAGGTGGAAGATGAGGAGTTTGAGGTCATCAGTCCTTCAGCATGGAGTCTGATCACATCGACTCCAGGATGAGGGACTGATTACCTCAAACTCCTCCTCATCGTCCACCGTTTCTCTGCATTGGACTGAAGAAGCCACTGGCTGGCGAAACGTTTGCAGAATAAAGATACCCAGATGTTACACAAGTGTCTCATTTATCAACGTGTCGTTTTTCTGAACCATTTATTCACAAATTGACACAGTCATTAAATGAAGATTTACCCCAGCAGTTCACAACACCATCTGAGTTAACCAGCCACTAGCCACTTGGTTTATATTCTCCCATATACACAGGCCGTTGCTTTAATGTGCTAACACATTCTAACGTTGTAGCTTTCCCATGTCGCCCTGGCCTGCCACTTCCTTACAGTTATAATTACAGAGAAAGATCTTTACTAATCGACCCCACAATGTGGCTTTATCGGGTTGACAGACATAAGCAGTGCCACTCCTTCGTAAATCATGTAAGCAACATGAAGTCACGTGATGGAGAAGTTGGTTGAAAGTCAGGCAGTGATAGATGGTATACAGTACCGACATGATGGGAAAAGTAGACACAAGCGATCGCAATACACTGCATTTGCGTCTACTTTTCCACGAAAGTCAGGTGACGCCAGTAGAGGGCGGGGGCCCAGACTCGGGACGTCGGGTCGAATAATTTAACGTTACAAGTCTACATTCTCGACAACGTCTGATTTGCGGGTTTCCCAGTGTTTACATTCCTCTGTTATGACGTATGAAAATAGAGGTGCATAGAGAGAGCTGCTATCCACCTCACCTAGACAACAGAACGAATTAATGAATACACTAGCGAAATTCATCTCCCACATTTCCCAGAATACACCAAACAACAGCACTCCTCGACCTGACCCTCAGAGCCAGGCGTCGCCCTCTTTTGATATCATCTGACCTTTGACCTCTGCACCACCTGACCTGACCTCAGAGTACCTGCGTGATTTATAAGTAGGTTTTTTTTTTTTTTGCTAATTTCCGTGTGCCTCATCTAACCTAATTCAGGATGAAACGCCCAAAAATAATTTTGAAGATTAAAAAAGGCATAATACCGTGACTGGAACACTTCACCATAATTTCGCACTGAGGTGAGGAACCTTCTGACGATGTTTCGATCTGATCTGGTCCCTTATCAAGTCGTAATGGTCCAGAGCTAACCGAAACGTCGCTCTGTGGTGAACTACAATGTTTTCCCATGCTGAAAGTGTTTGAACGAAACGTGCTAATATTGTTGTATCCACAGCCCGGAGTCCAACGAGCGGTACAACGACATAGCACTGCTCAGGACGGTGCAGAAGATCGATTTCAACGAGTTCGTCTTTCCTTACTGCTTAACGAGGGAACGTCCCAAACCGAAGACCCTCGTCACTGGCGCCGGCTTCGGCTTGATTAATGCTAGTGAGTATCTCTTAGTATCTCTCCCCTCCCCACCGCCTCGCACTGGCGCGTTCCTCTCCGTGTAGAGCTTCGGCTGGTGTGACTAGATGAAGCTCTAACAGAGCGAAACGTGTCACTAAATGCTTGCTCTATCACCCTCTATCTTATTATTATTATTATTATTATTATTATTATTATTGAGCTAGTCGGAAAGGTAGTCGAGGTAAACAATATTACGGAGTTTTAGAAACAGGTACGATAGGGGCTGCTGGGTCCCAGGAAAACCAGTTTTTTATCTTCTTTTGAAAATGCCATTTATGTTATTCGTCCCCCCAAAAAAAAAAAGAAAAAAAAAAAGACGAGAATCTTTGAAAGTAAGAATAACAACAATGTCCTCCACCACTCACTGACTAATATAAACAATAATAATAACAGCAACAATTAAGGAGGAACAACAATATTAACTAGTAAGTTAGGTAGTTCT
This sequence comes from Cherax destructor, assembly GCA_009830355.1. NCBI lineage: Eukaryota > Metazoa > Arthropoda > Malacostraca > Decapoda > Parastacidae > Cherax > Cherax destructor. The sequence continues at coordinate 214,808 of WNWK01000759.1, forward strand.
AGATTCACAGTCGTCTAGTTCTAGGTTTGAGTCGTCAAAAATGTATCTGTGTTGGGTTACTAAATTCGATCTATTTTTCGTTTTTGCTTTAGTTATACATTTAAAATCGTCTGGCAATAATAATCTTTATTTCTACAAGTAAATGTACCATTTATACAGACCATAGCTGACGCACTACTATGTACAAAGACCCAGGATGCAACCCACACCAGTAGACTAACACCCAGGTACCTACTTACTGCTAGGTGAACAAGGACAACAGGTGTCTTGAAGAAGCACTCCCAAGTATTTCCACCCGTACCGGGATTGAAACCGGGACACTCAGTGTGTGAGCTGAGTGCGCTACCAACCGAGCTACGGACACAAATGGTTTATGGTTGTCGTTTTTAAAGTGTAACAGTATACCTGGAGAGGGTTTCGGGGGTTAACGCCCCCGCGGCTTCGTCTGAGACCAGGCCTCGTGGTGGTGGATCAGGGTCTGATCAACCAGGCTGTTACTGCTGGCCGCACGCAAACTGACTTACGAACCACAGCCCGGTTGGTCACTACTGACTATAGGTGCCTGTCCAATGCCTTCTTGAAGATAGCCAAGGGTCTATTGGTAATCCCAATTATGTATGTTGGGAGGAAGTTGAACAGTCTTGAGCCCCTGACACTTACTGTGTTGTCTCTCAGTGTACTCGTGGCGCCCCTGCTTTTCATTAGGGGAATGTTGCATCTCCTGCCGAGTCTTTTGCTTTCATAGGGAGTGATTTTTCGTGTGCAAGTTTGGTACTAAACCCTCTAGGATTTTCCAAGTGTATATTATCATGTATCTCTCTCGCCTGCTTTCCAGGGAATACAAATCAAGGGACTTCAACCGTTCTCAGTAATTTAGGTGCCTTATTGTACTTATGTGTCCCGTGAAAATTCTTTGTTCACTCTACAAGTCAGCAATTTCGCCAGTTTTGAAGGAGGCAGTTGGTGTACAGCAGTATTCCAGCCTAGAGAGAGCAAGTGATTTGAAGAGAATCATCATGGGCTTGGCGTCCCTAGTTTTGAAGGTTCTCATTATCCATCCTATCATTTTCCTAGCAGATGAGGTAGATACATTGTTGTGGTCTTTGAAGGCGAGATCCTCTGACATTTTCACTCCCAGGTCCTTCACATTACTTTTTTGATCTATTGTATGGTTAGAATTTGTCGTATACCCTGATATGTGAGTGGTTGAAATTTCTCTTCAATGAACTTCATATTGTTTTGAGTGGCCCATTTGAAGATTTGGTTGATGTCCGCTTGGAGTCTTGCGGTGTCTTCGATGAGGTCACTGTCATGGCAATTCGGGTGTCATCCGCAAAGGAAGACACGGAGCTATATGGCTTACATCTCTATGTCAGATATGAGGATGAGGAACAGAATGTTAGCGAGTACTGTGCCTTGTGGAACAGAGCTTTTCACCGTAGCTGCCTCAGACTTTACTCTGTTTACTACTACTCTTTGTGTTCTATTTGTCAGGAAGTTATAGATCCATCTCCCAACTTTTCCTGTTATTCCTTTATCACGCATTTTGTGCGCTATTACACCATGGTCACACTTGTCGAAAGCTTTTGCAAAGTCTGTGTATACCACATCTGTATTTTTTTATCCTCTACAGCATCCAGGACCTTGTCATAGTAATCCAGTAGCTGGGACAGGCAGGAGCGACCTGCTCTAAACCCGTGTTGCCCTGGGTTGTGTAATTGTTGGGTATCTACTTGGTTGGCGATCTTGCTTCTTAGAACCCTTCAAAGATTTTTATGATATGGAATGTTAGTGCTATCGGTCTGTAGTTCTTTGCTATTGCTTTACTGCAGCCTTTGTAGAGTGGGGCTATGTCTGTTGTTTTTAGTGAGTGTGGGATGACCCATGTGTCCATGCTCCCTCTCCATAGAATGCTGAAGACACGTGATAGGGGCTTCTTGCAGTTCTTGATGAACACGGAGTTCCATGAGTCTGGGCCTGGGGCAGAGTGCATGGCATGTCATTTATTGCCTTTTCAAAGTCTTGTGGTGTTAGGATAATTTCCGAGATTTTTGAGATGACCCAATTTTTGGTCTCGTTCATAAAGAATTCATTTGGATTGTCTACTCTTAGTCTGGATAGTAGCTGGATAGTATCTCACTCATCTCTTGGCTGTCATCTGTGTATGTCCCATCTCGCCTAAGCAGGGGCCCAATACTGGATGTTGTTTTTCCCTTAGATTTGGCATAAGAGAAGAAGTATTTTTTTCAGTTTCCTTTATAGCTTTTAGTTCTTTCTGCGATTCTTGTCTCCTGTAAGATACCTTCAGGTTAAGTTCGATATTTGCAATTTCATTGATCAGTGCCTCCCTTCGTATTTCAGATATATTGGCCCGTCTCAGCAGCTCTGTGACTCTTCGCCTTCGTCAGTATATGGAGCGTCTCTCTCTTTTTAGTTTACATCTTCTCTTTCTTTTTCTTAATGGAATGTGTCTTGAGCAAATCTCAAGAACCACAGACTTTATTTTTTCTAGGCAAAGATTCGGATCTGTGTTGTTTTGGATATCTTCCCAGCTTGTTTCATTTAGGACATGGTTGACGTGTTCCCATTGTATGTTTTTGTTATTGAAATTGAATTTTGTGAAGACACCTTCATGACTGATCACGTTTTGCTGGTCAGGAGCCCTGTGCATACACGTCTGTACCTCTATTATGTTGTGATCTGAGTGTATTGTCTTTGATACGGTTATATTACGTATCAGATCGTCGTTGTTAGTGAAGATGAGGTCCAGCGTATTTTCTAGTCTTGTAGGCTCTAATATTTGCTGGTTTATGGTGAATTTCGTGTAGAGATTTAATAGTTCGTGTGTGTGTGTGTGAGAATTTTCATCTGCGCTGCCTCCTGGGGTGATCTCTGCTAAAACATTGTTTGCTACACTCCTCCATTTTAGGTGTTGCAAGTTGAAATCTCCCAGTAGCAAGATGTTTGGGGCAGCAGTTGGGAGATTTTCCAGACAGTGGTCAATTTTCAAAAGCTGCTCCTGGAATTGCTGGGAAGTTGCGTCTGGAGGCTGGTATACCACCACAATGACAAGGTTTTGGTTTTCAGAATTTACTGCCAAAACTTCAACTACATCATTTGAGGTGTATAGTAGTTCTAAGCAAATGAGCGACTCTGTGAAGTACAGGCCAACTTCCCCTTGTTGCCTGTTTAGTCTGTCGCATCTGAATAGGTTATAACCTGGGATCCATATTTCGTTGTCAAAATTATTCTTTATGTCTCTGTGAAAGCTGCAAACATTGCATTTGACTCCGTGAGCAGTCCCTTGATGTAAGGGATTTTGTCCATCAATGTCGGTTTATTGATGGAATTTAGGAGGGTTTTATCTGCTGGCTCTAATATCTGTTGTTCTGGAGTGGAGGCCAATGACTGTGTCTCTGCTCCAGAAATGTTTTCAGTTGGTGCAAAATTACTGTCATTTCTTGCCAGTCTTTTCTTCCTGGCACTAAAAAACCTCTTTCTCTGGAGAGGTTGTGGCTCCTCTCTTTTGTTTGCCATAGTCTGGCTGGTCTGTGTCTTCTTGTTCCCTTCAGATGATGTGTCTGGCAGTATGTGTTGTACCATTTTCTTTCATGGAGTGACGAGTGACACATTTTGGGGTAAAATAAGTTACAGGAAGAGGAGTTGCTCTCTCCTGTTGTCATGTTGGTGCGGTATTTTTTTGGATGGTCAAAGGTGCATGTCCCACCTGTTTTACCAGATATACCATTCCTGCAGATACCCAAGGCATAGAATTTTCAGAGATTTGAATTTTGTTTGCTAGGATATTTTGTGGCTGCGTTCGCTGTTGGTGCATTTTTTTCTGTTTCCCCTCTACCTACCGCCCCTGTATGGACATCAATGCTTCCACCAGTTTTTGCTGGTAATGTGTCAACACTATTTCCTGAGGCATCATCCTCTTTTGTTCCATTTCCAGCAGTATCACTATTTTGTCACTATCTCCAAATGGTGCACTGTCCTCCAGGACAACACTAGCACCCTCAGGAGCACTGTCCTCCAGGGCAACACTAGCACCCTCAGGAGCACTGTCCTCCAGGACAACACTAGCACCCTCAGGAGCACTGTCCTCCAGGACAACACTAGCACCCTCAGGAGCACTGTCCTCCAGGACAACACTAGCACCCTCAGGAGCACTGTCCTCCAAAACAACACTAGCACCCTCAGGAGCACTGTCTTCCAAGACAGCCCCGTCCAACCCACCCATTTTATTTTCCCAGCTGTCATACCATGCTGACATGTCTTTCAAGAAGGATATTTTATTGGCGTTCTTGTCTTTTAATATATATGTAATTTCCTCATACAGGTGTATCTCGTTTGGGCAGACCCAAAAACATTTCTCTGATTTTATATCAAACGTGGTCGCTGGTTTAAAGTTCCTGCACGACCCATGGGACCATTTACCACAGAGATTGCATGCAATCCAGGCATGACTTCGTCCATTACCCTTTCTGCAGACTACACAGAATTTCATGGTGGTCATTTACAACACTTTACAACTCTCCTAACTAGCTAGACTATAACTACTAGAAGTATTTAGTTGTCTTTAACAGTATATATATATATATATATATATATATATATATATATATATATATATATCTGTTAAAGACAACTAAATACATTTATATATATATATATATATATATATATATATTATATATATATATATATATATACATATTTAAAAAATAAATATATATATATATATATATATATATATATATATATATATATATATGAGACCATTTTACCGCTGCTTTCAGGAACTGTTTGAGTGTTTGGTAAGGGCGCATAAAAACCCCGTCAGCTTATGAATCCGGTCAGAGGATACCTTTTGTTTTTAACGAATCCGATTGGGTGTTAAGGGCTGATTTTGAATCTGGTCATTGGGTCATTGATTTTTTGGACGAATCAAGTCAGTGGATCACTTATTTTTTTAATTAATCCGGTCGGTGATTTTGGACTAGCTCGTGAAAGAACTACTGGAATATTATTTAACAGAGTAATGTGTGTTCAGTTTGATACAAAAAGTGTAACTTGCGTGTTGGAGAAACTGGTGACTTCTGGCAGCTCCTACTATGAGAACGGCCGATGACCTCTGGCATCCTTTTTTGGCCCTTATAACCACTGTTGTGGTTAGCACGGGGACGGAATTATAAGTCATCTGTTTCACAAATTCTTGTTCAAAAAATTTGAAAAGTTTTTCTAATAAGTCTAATGTTACATTTATAAGAAATGTACTTGATTAAGTACATTTGAGTACAGAAGCAATAAAACAGGAATCTTAAAACTAGTAGCAATTATCTATTATTAAGGGGTAAATAAAAGGGACTTGGGAGTAACTAGAACATGCTAGTTACCCACGAAATTAACACTTAGTGGTTATGAACTTGAATGACCATAACAAACTAGCATAAACATTTTTAGGGACTATCCCTAAAAAGTATTTCAACTTAAAATGTATCTAAAAAACAATGAGTTTAATATTTTCTGGAATAACTGCAGTGGATACATTTTAAAATCATCTTCGTCGAGAATTTGGTCTCAACGTCAAAGGAACACAAGAATAATCACAACTTCCATCTTTAAGAACACTTGTCCATCCATAAGTTAGCACCAAGGAGAAACACTGATACAGGCGATCCTCTGAATGTAAGTTTATATGATGTCCATAGCAACTGGAACACACACACACACACACACCAGTGTCTCAACTTATTAACGAATTGTTGGTGGTGGGTGACAGCGCACCAGTCCCCCATCCTGCAGGAGGCGGAGCTGGAGGTAGTGGACACGGCAGACTGCGAGACCATCTACAAGAACGAGGACCTGGAGCCTCAACTCAGGGTAATTTACCCCAACCTACTGAAAGATAGAGACATCCTGTGTGCCTCCTACCCGGAGAGGAGCGCTTGTCAGGTGAGTTCTGCTCTTTACCTGTAAGAAATAGGCCTGAAATTGTCTAACTATTTAGACCTTAATTGGTCGACCCGCATAGTAAACATGTAGTGTGATGTTCTGTGTATAATATAGTGAAGATACAGTGTGTATAATATAGAGATCGTTACATAGTGAAGATATATGGTGAGTTCTTTCGAAAGCTATAGGGAATAATGAAAACGTTAACAAATAAATAAAGTTATAGGAAATAAAGAAAGTTATAGGCAATAACTGAAGCTATAGTTAATAAAGAAAGTTATAGGAAATAAAGAAAGTTATAGGCAATAACTGAAGCTATAGTTAATAAAGAAAGTTATAGGAAATAAAGAAAGTTATAGGCAATAACTGAAGCTATAGTTAATAAAGAAAGCTATACGTAATAAAGGGGACCATAGGCAATAACGAAAACTATTGTTCCAGCCACAATATTGTTCCAGCAACGGTATTGCTCCAGCCACCGTATTATTGAAGCCACGGTATTATTGAAGCTTCGGTAATATTAAAGCTACGGTATTATTGAAGCTACGGTATTATTGAAGCTACGGTATTATTGAAGCTACGGTATTATTGAAGCTACGGTATTATTAAAGCTACGGTATTATTAAAGCTACGGTATTATTAAAGCTACGGTATTATTAAAGCTACGGTATTATTCAAGCTACGGTATTATTAAAGCTACGGTATTATTAAAGCTACGGTATTATTAAAGCTACGGTATTATTAAAGCTACGGTAATATTAAAACTAAGGTAATATTAAAGCTACGGTATTATTGAAGCTACGGTATTATTGAAGCTACGGTATTATTGAAGCTACGGTATTATTGAAGCTACGGTATTATTGAAGCTACGGTATTATTGAAGCTACGGTATTATTAAAGCTACGGTATTATTGAAGCTACGGTATTATTGAAGCTACGGTATTATTAAAGCTACGGTATTATTAAAGCTACGGTATTATTAAAGCTACGGTATTATTGAAGCTACGGTATTATTAAAGCTACGGTATTATTGAAGCTACGGTATTATTAAAGCTACGGTATTATTAAAGCTACGGTATTATTGAAGCTACGGTATTATTAAAGCTACGGTATTATTAAAGCTACTGTAATATTGGAGCTACGGTATTATTAAAGCTACGGTATTATTAAAGCTACTGTAATATTGGAGCTACGGTAATATTAAAGCTACGGTATTATTAAAGCTACTGTAATATTGGAGCTACGGTATTATTGGAGCTACGGTATTATTGAAGCTACGGTATTATTAAAGCTACGGTATTATTAAAGCTACGGTATTATTGAAGCTACGGTATTATTGGAGCTCCGGTATTATTAAAGCTACGGTATTATTGAAGCTACGGTAATATTGAGCTACGGTATATAAGTTCGGTATTATTAAAGCTACGTATTGAGCACGTATTATTAAAGCTACAGTATTATTAAAGCTACGGTATTATTAAAGCTACGGTATTATTAAAGCTACGTTATTATTAAAGCTACGGTATTATTGAAGCTACGGTATTATTAAAGCTACGGTAATATTGAAGCTACGGTAATATTGAAGCTACGGTATTATTAAAGCTACGGTATTATTAAAGCTACGGTATTATTAAAGCTACGGTATTAATAAAGCTACGGTATTATTGAAGCTACGGTAATATTAAAGCTACGGTATTATTAAAGCTACGGTATTATTAAAGCTACGGTATTATTGAAGCTACGGTATTATTAAAGCTACGGTATTATTGAAGCTACGGTATTATTAAAGCTACGGTATTATTGGAGCTACGGTATTATTAAAGCTATGGTATTATTGCAGCCACGGTATTATTGCAGCCACGGTATTATTGCAGCCACGGTATTATTGCAGCCACTGTATTATTGGAGCCACGGTATTATTGGAGCCACGGTATTATTGCAGCCACGGTATTATTGCAGCCACGGTATTATTGCAGCCACGGTATTATTGCAGCCACGGTATTATTGCAGCCACGGTATTATTGCAGCCACTGTATTATTGGAGCCACGGTATTATTGGAGCCACGGTATTATTGCAGCCACGGTATTATTGCAGCCACGGTATTATTGCAGCCACGGTATCATTGCAGCCACGGTAGTGTGACTTATGATAATATTCTTGGTGTTGCTCTTCCTCCCCAGGGTGACTCAGGAGGGCCGCTCTTCCTCGACAACAAGGGTCGACGCTACCTGGTGGGGATCGTGGGTTCCGGCGTCTCCTGCCGGGGTAACGGTATCTCCAGCTTGCCCGGCCTCTACGTCAGCGTAGCAAACCATATCGAGTTTATTGACAGCGTTTTGTATGGTAATGGAGGACAGTAGAGGTACACACACACACACACACACACACACACACACACACACACACACACACGCACACGCACACTCACGCACACACACACACACAAACACACATATACACACATCAAATTCGTTGACAGTGGTTTTTTTTGTTTAATAAAGCAATTTTCAAGGTTTAATGTGTTATAGAAGTCAGATTAATTCTGTGTTTGAAACAACAAATGTTATCTATCTTTTGAATAATGTTTTATCTCCTTGTATTAAAATATCTCATATAAACATATATCCTTAAATGTATACACTCCATTGCAATAATGACCCGTGTGTTTTCTTGCCTATTTCTTCACTCGTTTATATATATATATATGTATAAGGTAAAATTGGTCAATTAGCAAGAACTCATTTAAAATTAAGTCCTTTCTTAAATTTTCTCTTATACGTTTAAAGATATATTTTTTTTCATTTACGTTAATGTAAAAATTATAATTTTGTACCAAGAGAAACTTTGAAAACCTACCTAACCTTATTACAACAAGCGCAATTTAATTTAGCCTAACCCAACTAAATATATTTTAGATACGTTAACATTAATTTAATAATAAACAAACACAATGAAATATATCTTTTTCGTTATGTTCAGAATGATTTTTGCGAAATTATTGCATACACAAAATTTAGCTTGTCTTATATGGCAAGAAGAGCGTTGCTATTTAAGCCAAAATCGCAAATTTTACCTAATCGGCACGACATATATATATTATATATATAAATATAAATATATATATATATATATATATATATATATATATATATATATATATATATATATATATATATATATATATATATATATATATATATAATGTGAGCAGTCACGAAAGCGCTTGGAATTCTTCTATTTTTCATAGTGGTTGTCTTGCATATATATATATATATATATATATATATATATATATATATATATATATATATATATATATATATATATATATTACGCCTAGAAGCTGCCAGTTTACTCCAGCCACACCAACTGGGCTTTGGGGTCTCTCAAGGCAGTGAAGCTCGCAGCTCATGCGGCAAGGGCCTACATCAGGGACCTATCAGAAGACAAGGCCGTAGTCAAACTTGACTTTAGAAATGCCTTTAATATGGTGAAGAGAGATGTGGTCTTGCCAGCCGTTCGGGATCGGTTCCCCAGTCTCTTTCCCTTCATTTCAGCTGGCTACAGCAAACCCTCGACTCTTTTGTTTGGGGAACATGAAATTCCCTCGTCTGAGGTGTTCAGCAGGGTGATCCACTCGCTCCACTTCTCTTCTGTTTGGCAGTAAGAGAACTAACTTCCAGCCTATGCAGCGAGCTCAACATCTGGTACCTGGATGATGGCACTCTGGCAGGTACTAGGAGTCCTTGTTAGAGGACCTACAACGGTGAAGACACAAGGAGAAGCCTTAGGACTCATCCTTAATCCCTCAAAGTGTGAAATTATCACAACAAATCAGGAAATAATCAATGCAGTGCAAACAATCCTCCCAGAAGTCACTACTACCACTCCATCCAACAGTACCCTCCTGGGAGCACGCTGGGTCACCACGCCATCGACACTGTCCTCAAGGACAAAGTGAATGACCTGAAAAGAATGGAGGAGAGAATAAGTGATCTTGATGCCCATGATGCCCTGTATCTCCTCACAAGGTGTCTTACTATGCCAAGACTCACTTACTTCCTGAGGTGCGCACCCTCTTTGAAAACCCAACACTTGACGAGTATGACGCACACCTGAGATCAACCTTCAAGAAGGCACTGAATCTGTCACTAGAGGATCAGCAATGGGAGCAGGCAACCCTCCCAGTGCGACTGGGAGGTATAGGGGTGCGCAAAGCAAGGCAGGTAGCGTTACCTGCATTTCTGTCATCGTGTTTGGCTTCCAGTGGATTAGTCAAGAGGATTGTCCCTGAACGTTTGAGAGGGGGTGGGAGCTCAAGACCCCAAGTTCATTGAAGCAGCAGTGCAGTGGGACATCCTGGCAGACTCCTCCAGTAGACCAGCTCCTCCCAAAGAGCACAAACAGTCCCACTGGGACAAACCGATCATGGAAAAATTTCCAACACAATAAATAACAAAAAGGCACAATACCGTGACTGGAACAATACACACACAACCCGCACATATAAAAGAGAGGAGCTTACGACGACGTTTCGGCCCGACTTGGACCATTTACAAAGTCACACTAACACACAGAGACAGAGGAAGGGTATTTATAGGCAGGCAGACAGGGGAGGGTACAAGAGAGTGGGGAAATGTAGGAGTAGTGGTAGTAGTGGTAGTAGTAAAGGTAGTAGTAAAGGTAGTAGAGTAGACAGTCATATGGGAAGGAGCACTGCTATGAGGCTACGGCCCGCAAGGGGGTACGAGAGGGAAGAAAAGCGAAAAAATGAAGGAAAATACAAGGCAAAAGAAAGAACAGAAAGAAAGGAAAACCCAAGGAGAAAAAAGGAGAAGGGGGAAGATAAGACAGGGAAGGAATCAGGTTAAGTCACGGGTGTTCTGAAGTTTAGAGCATTTAACAATGTAATGAGAGAGGAAAGCATCAACAGAGACAAAGCCAGGGCTAAGATTCATACAGGGAAAGTTGTGTATAAGGGAGGATTCAACCAGGCGGCGACTATGAAAGTTAGACGTAGGGTAGACAGTTTTAGCAGAAGACCAATCAATGGGATGACTGTGATCTCTGACATGACAGAAAAGAGCATTATTAGTGTCGGCAAGCCTAACACTATTTTTGTGCTCCCTGAGTCTGTCAGAAAGAGATCGGCCAGTTTCTCCGAAGTACTGAAGAGGACAGGAGGAGCAAGAAATAGAGTAGACACCAGGAGAATCTGTGGAGGTAGGGGAGGTATGAACTAGATTAGTGCGAAGAGTGTTAGTTTGGCGAAAGGTAAGTTTGATGTCTAAGGAACGGAGAGAGTTGCTGAGATTAGAGAGACCAGAGATGTAGGGAAGGCAGAGGACTGGAGAGTTCTCAGGAGTAGAGGTTTAGGAGAGAAGAAAGTCCGTTTAGCACGAGAGAAAGCAGAGTCTATGAAATGGGAAGGGTAGCCCAGGCGGGAAAAAGAATTATGAAGAGTGGAAATTTCTGCTTCAAGAAACTGAGGATCACAGATGCGGAGAGCACGGAGAAAGAGGGAGATAAGAACACTCTTCTTGACAGAGGAGGCATGATAAGAGAAGTAATGAATGTACATGCCACTGTGCATAGGCTTGCGGTACACGGAGAAGGCAAAACCTGTAACTGAACGGTGGACATGAACATCAAGGAAAGGAAGCAAAGAATTAGATTCCCAATCAGCTTTAAACTTAATGGAAGGGGCAAGATTATTAAGAGCATCAAGAAAAGGTTGGAAGAGACTTAAGTCATGAGGCCAAAGAGCAAAGATGTCATCTACATAGCGGAGCCAGAGTGAAGGACGTACATCAATAGTGGGAAGAAGAACAGTCTCGAAGTATTCCATATAAAGATTAGCAAGAACAGGAGATAGAGGAGAGCCCATAGCGACACCAAAGGTTTGAGAATAATATTTACCTTGAAAGGAAAAGGAGTTAGAGTCCACGCAAAGTCGGATAAGATCAAGAAAGACATCAGTAGGTATAGGGAGATGAAGTAACCCTTCATTGGCCTTCTCTCCGAGAAAATTAAGGACATCATCCAGAGGGACATTAGTGAAGAGGGACTCGACATCAAGACTAAGCATCTTACAGGTCGGGAGAGAGCGAACACGTTCGATGAAGTCTTGAGAGTGACGAAGGTGGGCAGGAGAAAAAGTACCAAGAAAAGGAGTGAGGGTTTTGGCTAGCCAGGACGCAAGAGAATAAGAGACAGAACCTCTAGAAGATATGATGGGACGTAGAGGAATATCCCATATGACTGTCTACTCTACTACCTTTACTACTACCTTTACTACTACCACTACTACCACTACTCCTACATTTCCCCACTCTCTTGTACCCTCCCCTGTCTGCCTGCCTATAAATACCCTTCCTCTGTCTCTGTGTGTTAGTGTGACTTTGTAAATGGTCCAAGTCGGGCCGAAACGTCGTCGTAAGCTCCTCTCTTTTATATGTGCGGGTTGTGTGTGTATTCCAACACAATGCTCACCAACGCTTCAGGAAAGGACAAAGCTCGTCTCCTAGCGGTGAAGGCACCACACTCAGGAGATTTCCTTCTTGCTGTTCCCAATTCCTCTCTGGGGACTCGACTCGACCCACAGGCCATTCGGATTGGTGTTGCTCTTCGCCTAGCCGCCCCCATACTCACCGAACATAGGTGTATTTGCGGCAGGGCGACGGCTGACCAATTCGGACTTCATGGTCTAGTGTGTCACACATCAGAAGGGAAGTATGCTAGACATGAGGAGGTCAATGACATCATAAAGAGAAGCCTCGCCACAGCCCGTTGCCCAGCTCAACGGGAACCCCAAGTGCAGAGGTCTGATGGAAGTCAAAAGCGTCCTGATGGAGCCACCATGCTACCCTGGAAGGATGGTAAGCAGATTGCTTGGGACTACACCTGTGCTGCCACATTGGCAGACACCTACCTGCCACACTCCTTAGCCGAAGGGGGTGGAGCTGCCAGCCACAGGGAGACCCAGAAGACCCGCAAATATGAAGACCTTCCCTCTTGCTATAACTTCATCCCAATAGGGTCGGAGACCCATGGAGCATGGGGCAAGTGTGCTCTAAGGTTTCTCAAGGAGCTGGGTGGAAAACTAATCATAGAAACCAAGGACCACAGGGCGACCAGCTTCCTGTTTCAGAGACTCAGTGTTGCGATCCAGAGGGGAAATGCCTGCAGTATTCTGGGCACGCGGCCCACTGCCGGGGAGTTGGACGAAGTATTTGACATGTAGCTCTGAGTTGTTATCTATGTTGTTTTACTCCCCATTGTATTTTGTATTTTGTCTTGAAATAAAGTTTGTATAAAAAAAAAAAAAGATGGGGTAGTAGGGGAAGTGGAATATTCAAATGGCTTCAGAAAGAAATCTAAATATTCTTCCTTGAAGTCTTTTTATCCACTTCTCCGAGGCAATGGGTCCCACAATTGACACTAGAGGGATATATATATATATATATATATATATATATATATATATATATATATATATATATATATATATATACATATATTTTGTGTGTGTGTGACTACGTCTATATATGTATGTATGCGTATATGTTTGTGTGTGTCTGTGTAAAATCTCAAATTCCTTTGAAAAATGTAATAATATAATTAATTTGAGACCATCTTATTGGACACTGGAATTATCAAGAGCCTTGTAATTATTTATATAATTATTATGTATCTCAATATATTTTTAAATTTATGATTTTTTTTTACCTTATTCTCCTGCGTATGTAAATTTATAGACCAGGGTTGACTACTTACCATAAAAAAAACATAATATTGTTGTTGATGTCTCTTGTCGCTTCGTCTGGCAGTTCACGGACACCTGGGTATTAGTTGACTGTTGTGGGTGGCATTCTGTATGGGGGACATTACTGTATCTATAACTTTGAAAGAACTGAGGGAGGATAACAGTTCTTGGCTTGTAAACAAACTGAGACAGGATAACTCTTAGCTTGTAAACAAGCTGAGACAGGATAACTCTTAGCTTGTAAACAAGCTGAGGCAGGATAACAACTCTTAGCTTGTAAACAAGCTGAGACAGGATAACTCTTAGCTTGTAAACAAGCTGAGACAGGATAACTCTTAGCTTGTAAACAAGCTGAGGCAGGATAACAACTCTTAGTTTGTAAACAAGTTGAGGCAGGATAACAGCTCTTAGCTTGTAAACAAGCTGAGACAGGATAACAGCTCTTAGCTTGTAAACAAGCTGAGGCAGGATAACAGCTCTTAGTTTGTAAACAAGTTGAGGCAGGATAACAGCTCTTAGTTTGTAAACAAGCTGAGGCAGGATAACAGCTCTTAGTTTGTAAACAAGCTGAGGCAGGATAACAACTCTTAGCTTGTAAACAAGTTGAGGCAGGATAACAACTCTTAGTTTGTAAACAAGCTGAGGCAGGATAACAACTCTTAGCTTGTAAACAAGCTGAGGCAGGATAACAGCTCTTAGCTTGTAAACAAGTTGAGGCAGGATAACAGCTCTTAGTTTGTAAACAAGTTGAGACAGGATAACAGCTCTTAGTTTGTAAACAAGCTGAGGCAGGATAACAGCTCTTAGCTTGTAAACAAGTTGAGGCAGGATAACAACTCTTAGTTTGTAAACAAGCTGAGGCAGGATAACAACTCTTAGCTTGTAAACAAGCTTGTAAACAAGCTGAGACAGGATAACTCTTAGCTTGTAAACAAGCTGAGACAGGATAACTCTTAGCTTGTAAACAAGCTGAGACAGGATAACAGCTCTTAGTTTGTAAACAAGTTGAGGCAGGATAACAGCTCTTAGCTTGTAAACAAGCTGAGACAGGATAACTCTTAGCTTGTAAACAAGCTGAGACAGGATAACTCTTAGCTTGTAAACAAGCTGAGACAGGATAACTCTTAGCTTGTAAACAAGCTGAGGCAGGATAACAGCTCTTAGTTTGTAAACAAGTTGAGGCAGGATAACAGCTCTTAGCTTGTAAACAAGCTGAGACAGGATAACAGCTCTTAGTTTGTAAACAAGTTGAGGCAGGATAACAACTCTTAGCTTGTAAACAAGTTGGAGGCAGGATAACAGCTCTTAGCTTGTAAACAAGTTGAGGCAGGATAACAGTTCTTAGTTTGTAAACAAGTTGAGGCAGGATAACAGCTCTTAGTTTGTAAACAAGTTGAGGCAGGATAACAACTCTTAGCTTGTAAACAAGCTGAGGCAGGATAACAACTCTTAGCTTGTAAACAAGCTGAGGCAGGATAACAACTCTTAGCTTGTAAACAAGCTGAGGCAGGATAACAGCTCTTAGCTTGTAAACAAGCTGAGGCAGGATAACAACTCTTAGTTTGTAAAATAGCTGAGGCAGGATAACAGCTCTTAGCTTGTAAACAAGCTGAGGCAGGATAACAGCTCTTAGCTTGTAAACAAGCTGAGGCAGGATAACAGCTCTTAGCTTGTAAACAAGCTGAGGCAGGATAACAACTCTTAGCTTGTAAAAGAGCTGAGGCAGGATAACAGCTCTTAGCTTGTAAAAGAGCTGAGGCAGGATAACAGCTCTTAGCTTGTAAACAAGCTGAGGCAGGATAACAACTCTTAGTTTGTAAAAGAGCTGAGGCAGGATAATAGCTCTTAGCTTGTAAAAGAGCTGAGGCAGGATAACAGCTCTTAGCTTGTAAAAGAGCTGAGGCAGGATAACAGCTCTTAGCTTGTAAACAAGCTGAGGCAGGATAACAACTCTTAGTTTGTAAAAGAGCTGAGGCAGGATAACAGCTCTTAGCTTGTAAAAGAGCTGAGGCAGGATAACAGCTCTTAGCTTGTAAAGAGCTGAGGCAGGATAACAGCTCTTAGCTTGTAAAAGAGCTGAGGCAGGATAACAACTGCTAGCCTGTGCTGGATAACTCATACTAGTGTAGCGCATAAAATTAATATAATAATAATAATAATAATAATAATAATAATAATAATAATAATAATAATAATTGGAAGGGACACTTCAGCTCCTAGTTAACAGGGTTGCTTAGAGGGAGGGAGCTGCATAACCCTTGTGGTTTAGCGCTTCTTTTGATTATAATAATAATAATTAGAGGGAGGGAGGGTCTGCAACAGTGACCTGGAAACAGAGACCAAGGTAGTGACAACAGTAACAGTGATCTAGAAACAGAGACAAGGTAGTGACAACAGTAACAGTGACCTAGAAACAGATACAAGGTAGTGGCAACAACAAGAGTGACCTGGAAACAGACACAAGGTAGTGACAACAGTAACAGTGACCTAAAAACAGAGACAAGGTAGTGACAACAGCAACAGTGACCTGGAAACATAGACAAGCTAGTGACAACAGTAACAGTGACCTAGAAACAGAGACAAGGTAGTGACAACAGTAATAGTGACCTGGAAAGAGAGACAAGCTAGTGACAACAGTAACAATGAACTAGAAACAGAGACAAGGTAGTGACAACAGTAACAGTGACCTAAAAACAGAGACAAGGTAGTGACAACAGTAACAGTGAACTAGAAAACGAGACAAGGTAGTGACAACAGTAACAGTGAACTAGAAACAGAGACAAGGTAGTGACAACAGTAACAGTGACCTAAAAACAGAGACAAGGTAGTGACAACAGTAACAGTGACCTAGAAACAGAGACAAGGTAGTGACAACAGTAACAGTGAACTAGAAACAGAGACAAGGTAGTGACAACAGTAACAGTGACCTAGAAACAGATACAAGGTAGTGACAACAGCAACAGTGACCTGGAAACAGAGACAAGGTAGTGACAACAGTAACAGTGACCTAGAAACAGATACAAGGTAGTGACAACAGCAACAATAGTTACGGTGACATCATACTGTTGAGGACACTTCCTCTCAGTGTTAAGTTCCATGAAGTCTCTTCCAGTGTGGTCTGTGTGTGGAGGCAACACTGACTCTGAGGTGAATACTGATTCTGGTTGATTGATGTTATTACGTGTGTGTGTACTCACCTAGTTGTACTCACCTAGTTGTAGTTGCAGGGGTCGAGTCACAGCTCCTGGCCCCACCTCTTCACTGGCCGCTACTGGGTCACTCTCCCTGCGCCATGAGCTTTATCATACCTCTCCTTAAAGCTATGTATGGAGCCTGCCTCCACTACATCGCTTCCCAAACTATTCCACTTCCCGACCACTCTGTTACTGAAGAAATACTTCCTAACATCGTGTGTGTGTGTGTGTGTGTGTTGTAGGTCAGCCGCAGAATTTTCCTAGAGTGTGGGAAATCTTATGGGATTCCCATTCTCTCTGTGAGTCATTAGTTCCACTGTGAGACCTGAGACTCCTTTATTCCTCCAGGCTTTGCCATTCATTTTACTAAAAAGAATATTTCCTTTTAACTGCATTACATCTGCTTTCTACCTCGACTTCTTCACAAAGTCTGGAGGTATTTAAAGGGCGTCACCCGGTGCCCAGGATGCCACCCACAAGTAGCTGAGTACCCACCACTTCCCCCCAGGTGACAGTTAACCACACTTGTTCATTCCTCTCACACTGCCCAGAGAAACAGCCTGTTCAACGTGTACCCTAGGCACTGTATGGCACTTATACTCTAGAAGTAGTCGTAGTAGTAGTCGTAGTAGTAGTAGTAGTAGTAGTAGTCGTAGTAGTAGTAGTCGTAGTAGTAGTAGTCGTAGTCGTAGTAGTAGTAGTAGTAGTCGTAGTAGTAGTAGTCGTAGTAGTAGTAGTCGTAGTAGTCGTAGTAGTAGTAGTAGTAGTCGTAGTAGTAGTAGTCGTAGTCGTAGTAGTCGTAGTAGTAGTAGTCGTAGTAGTCGTAGTAGTAGTAGTCGTAGTAGTAGTAGTCGTAGTAGTAGTAGTAGTAGTAGTCAGTAGTAGTAGTAGTAGTCGTAGTAGTAGTAGTAGTAGTAGTAGTAGTAGTAGTAGTAGTAGTAGTAGTAGTAGTAGTAGTAGTAGTAGTAGTAGTAGTAGTAGTAGTAGTAGTAGTAGTAGTAGTAGTCGTAGTAGTAGTAATAGCAGAAAGTTCAGACTAAGTTGGGCTTTAATATTGATAATAGAGTGAGAGTCACTGTGTCAATCCTTGGACCGCTGGTAATAATAATAATAATAATAATAATAATAATAATAATATTGATAATAATAATAATAATAATGACGATAACAATAAAATAATAATAGTGATAATAATAATAATAATAATAATAATAATAATAATAATAATAATAATAATAATAAATTTTATGAAAAGTCAAGACAGATATACTTGTATAGACTAGTTGTAGTTCTCAGGATTACAAGTTTGATCCAAGGAAGGGGATGACAACTCCAATTCCTCGCATCAAGAGCCTTTAACCAGCATCAAGATATTCTTGTGAAGGAAATATAAAATTTTCCCCAGTTCAGGTGAGGGCTTTTGATGCAAGGAGCTGGAACTACCCTCCTATTCCTCGGATCAAACCTGATTACTGCCCTCCTCCTTCCCTCCCACCCATTCCCCTGTATGACTCCTACGGTTTTAGCGCTTCCCCACCGATACATTTACTATAGATCACTGGCAGGAATAGATTATCACAATAATCATAATATAATTATTATTTTTTAATAATTATTTATAATTGTATTGATATTATTATTATTATTATTATTATTATTACTGCTATTATTATTACTAGTATTATTATTATTATCTTTAATTATTATTATTATTATTATTATTTATTTTATTATTATTATTATTACTGCTATTATTATTATTATTATTATTATTATTATTATTATTATTATTATTATTATTATTATTATTATTATTATTATTGCTGTAGTGTTGTTACAGAAGGTGTACGGATATAGTTATTAGTCAACATCCGTCACAGTGAGCGTTGTGCCACGATTTCCTGTGTTTGTTCTGTGGTCGTCATGTTGGTCCACAAGACTGCTCCTAGGTGTTCTTAGTCTTAGGTGTTAGTAATCCTAAGTGTTACTAGTTCTAGGTGCTGCTAGTTTTAGATGTTAGTCCTACGTGTTGTTAGTCCTAGGTATTACTAGTTTTAGGTGTTAGTCCTACGTGTTGTTAGTCCTAGGTGTTACTAGTTCTAGGTGTTGCTAGTCCTACGTGTTACTAATTCTAGGTGTTACTAGTCCTAAGTTTTACTAGTTCTAGGTGTTACTAGTCCTAGGTGTTACTAGTTCTAGGTGCTACTGGTCCTAGGTGTTACTAGTCCTAGGTGTTAGTAGTCCTGGGCGTTAGCTAGTAATCCTGGGAGTTAGTAATCCTGGGGTGTTAGTAGTCCTTGATGTTAGTATGTGTGGGTGTTAGTAGTCTGAGTGTTAGTAGGTCTGGGTGTTAGCAGTCCTGAGTGTTGCGTGAGTGTTAGTGCATGATGGTACCAGTACTTTCCTATATCCTTCCTTCATAAACATAAACACGTCCAACTTGTACCCACCACTGCGAGTCCAGTCTTCGTCAAAGATATTTCCAGCCCATTATTTAGAGAGTCCCTACATTTATCTATGCTCCCTCCTCATTTTCCTGTCTCGGTGGAGATCCCACAGGCATCACCCCGACCCCGGGGAAAACCCAAGAACTCCCGCAGGAGGAGAGAACCAGAGAACCCGGAGGCAGTGGAGGCGAGGCCCACACCAAAAAAAAATACAACTCTCTCAATAAGAATCCATCACCTCTGTAGACGGATCCTCATCTGCTGAAGAGGGCCTCAGATTGAGGTTGAATTGCAGAGATCTTTCCCTCATCTCTGTTTTTTTTTATTTTCTGTCTTCATGGGTAAGTTGGAGCTAATATTAGGTTCATCTATGTTATGGTTGGTACACTGTGAACTTCAGAACTCTTGTTAACACGTAACAACTGCAGTAATTACCACTAATAAAAACAGTAATCACCACTAACAAAAACAGTAATCACCACTAACAAAAACAGTAATCACGACAAGTACAATAACCACCATATCGACAACAGGAGCACCATCAACAACAGTAAAAACGGAAAACTAGAGGGCAACAACAGGAAAAACGACAACAATAACAAACCACAACGACAGTAACAACAGTGATAACAAATGCAGCAATAACAGCAAACACCCACAATGGCGACATTAACAACAACAAGAGCATGTGTGTCCACAACAAAAGCAACATCCTGAACACAAACAACCACAACAGTGTAAACAAACACAATAACGTCGGTTGCAACTGCAATAACAATAACAACGATAACAACAACAATAATTGCCAGAAAGACAATAACAACCACAACGATACACCATATAACAGTGTGCAGGTGTAGGGTGTCAGTGTATGTGCAGGTGTAGGGTGTGTCAGTGTATGTGCAGGTGTAGGGTGTGTCAGTGTATGTGCAGGTGTAGGGTGTGTCAGTGTATGTGCAGGTGTAGGGTGTGTCAGTGTATGTGCAGGTGTAGGGTGTGTCAGTGCATGTGCAGGTGTAGGGTGTGTCAGTGTATGTGCAGGTGTAGGATGTGTCAGTGTATGTGCAGTGTAGGATGTGTCAGTGAATGTGCAGGTGTAGGTGTGTCAGTGTATGTGCAGGTGTAGGGTGTGTCAGTGTATGTGCAGGTGTAGGATGTGTCAGTGATGTGCAGGTGTAGGGTGTGTCAGTGTATGTGCAGGTGTAGGATGTGTCAGTGAATGTGCAGGTGTAGGGTGTGTCAGTGAATGTGCAGGTGTAGGGTGTGTCAGTGTATGTGCAGGTGTAGGTGTGTCAGTGAATGTGCAGGTGTAGGGTGTCAGTGAATGTGCAGGTGTAGGGTGTGTCAGTGTATGTGCAGGTGTAGGTGTGTCAGTGATGTGCAGGTGTAGGATGTGTCAGTGAGTGTGCAGGTGTAGGGTGTGTCAGTGAATGTGCAGGTGTAGGGTGTGTCAGTGACTGTGCAGGTGTAGGGTGTGTCAGTGCATGTGCAGGTGTAGGATGTGTCAGTGATTGTGCAGGTGTAGGATGTGTCAGTGACTGTGCAGGTGTAGGGTGTGTCAGTGAATGTGCAGGTGTAGGGGTGTAGTCAGTGAATGTGCAGGTGTAGGTGTGTCAGTGACTGTGCAGGTGTAGGGTGTGTCAGTGACTGTGCAGGTGTAGGGTGTGTCAGTGAATGTGCAGGTGTAGGTTGTGTCAGTAGTCACTGTGCAGGTGTAGGTGTGTCAGTGTATGTGCAGGTGTCAGAGGGTGTGTCAGTGAATGTGCAGGTGTAGGTGTGTCAGTGTATGTGCAGGTGTAGGGTGTGTCAGTGAATGTGCAGGTGTAGGGTGTGTCAGTGTAGTGCAGGTGTATTGAGGTGTCAGGATGTGTCAGTGTATGTGCAGGTGTAGGGTGTGTCAGGTGATGTGCAGGTAGTAGGTGTGTCAGTGAATGTGCAGGTGTAGGGTGTGTCAGTGAATGTGCAGGTGTAGGGTGTGTCAGTGAATGTGCAGGTGTAGGGTGTGTCAGTGTATGTGCAGGTGTAGGATGTGTCAGTGTATGTGCAGGTGTAGGGTGTGTCAGTGACTGTGCAGGTGTAGGGTGTGTCAGTGACTGTGCAGGTGTAGGGTGTGTCAGTGAATGTGCAGGTGTAGGGTGTGTCAGTGTATGTGCAGGTGTAGGGTGTGTCAGTGAATGTGCAGGTGTAGGGTGTGTCAGTGAATGTGCAGGTGTAGGGTGTGTCAGTGAATGTGCAGGTGTAGGATGTGTCAGTGTATGTGCAGGTGTAGGATGTGTCAGTGTATGTGCAGGTGTAGGATGTGTCAGTGTATGTGCAGGTGTAGGATGTGTCAGTGTATGTGCAGGTGTAGGGTGTGTCAGTGAATGTGCAGGTGTAGGGTGTGTCAGTGAATGTGCAGGTGTAGGATGTGTCAGTGAATGTGCAGGTGTAGGATGTGTCAGTGTATGTGCAGGTGTAGGGTGTGTCAGTGAATGTGCAGGTGTAGGGTGTGTCAGTGAATGTGCAGGTGTAGGGTGTGTCAGTGCATGTGCAGGTGTAGGGTGTGTCAGTGTATGTGCAGGTGTAGGGTGTGTCAGTGAATGTGCAGGTGTAGGGTGTGTCAGTGAATGTGCAGGTGTAGGGTGTGTCAGTGTATGTGCAGGTGTAGGGTGTGTCAGTGAATGTGCAGGTGTAGGGCGTGTCAGTGCATGTGCAGGTGTAGGGTGTGTCAGTGTATGTGCAGGTGTAGGGTGTGTCAGTGAATGTGCAGGTGTAGGGTGTGTCAGTGAATGTGCAGGTGTAGGGTGTGTCAGTGTATGTGCAGGTGTAGGGTGTGTCAGTGAATGTGCAGGTGTAGGGTGTGTCAGTGCATGTGCAGGTGTAGGATGTGTCAGTGAATGCAGGTGTAGGGTGTCAGTGAATGTGCAGGTGTAGGGTGTGTCAGTGTATGTGCAGGTGTAGGGTGTGTCAGTGTATGTGCAGGTGTAGGGTGTGTCAGTGTATGTGCAGGTGTAGGGTGTGTCAGTGTATGTGCAGGTGTAGGGTGTGTCAGTGAATGTGCAGGTGTAGGGTGTGTCAGTGAATGTGCAGGTGTAGGGTGTGTCAGTGAATGTGCAGGTGTAGGGTGTGTCAGTGAATGTGCAGGTGTAGGGTGTGTCAGTGACTGTGCAGGTGTAGGGTGCGTCACTCAGTGAATGTGCAGGTGTAGGGTGCGTCACTCAGTGCAGGTGTAGGGTGTGTCAATGTATGTGCAGGTGTAGGGTGTGTCAATCAATGGATGAGCATGTGTAAGGTGCGTCACTCAATACATGTGCAGATGTAGGGTGCTCTACACAGCACGTGTATCATACCGGTTGGTTGGTGCACGGGGTTTAAAGCCTATCGACTGCACTGTGGTCACTAAGAATACACGGTAACCTAGAATACTTTCATACCTAGAGTAGGCATCAACGTAGATTAACAACATATATACGCTGAGAGAAATACACCCCCTCAGGGTATACATCCTGTGTGGAATATAAGACAATGCGCAGGTGTAAGATATACACCACACCTCACCTGTGACGTGAGTGTGGAGGTGTTTTGCGACACACCTGTCTCAGTACGTCAGCTACTAACTAACAAAAGCGTCATAATAACTTATACATTCAGTCCTGCTACAAGTCGCACTATCATTTGTTCACACTTTTGTTGATTAAACTATTTGTGTTATGCATATATATCTATGCACCTCCTTGAAGACTCGCTCTGATATTTAGTTATGTTGGGAGGCTCACCTGACACCAACACAGCTGTGTGGGAGGCTCACCTGACACCAACACAGCTGTGTGGGAGGCTCACCTGACACCAACACAGCTGTGTGGGAGGCTCACCTGACACCAACACAGCTTGTGTGGGAGGCTCACCTGACACCAACACAGCTTGTGTGGGAGGCTCACCTGACACCAACACAGCTGTGTGGGAGGCTCACCTGACACCAACACATCTGTGTGGGAGGCTCACCTGACACCAACACAGCTGTGTGGGAGGCTCACCTGACACCAACACAGCTTGTGTGGGAGGCTCACCTGACACCAACACAGCTTGTGTGGGAGGCTCACCTGACACCAACACAGCTGTGTGGGAGGCTCACCTGACACCAACACAGCTTGTGTGGGAGGCTCAACTGACACCAACACAGCTGTGTGGGAGGCTCACCTGACACCAACGCAGCTGTGTGGGAGGCCAGAAACTTGCTTCAAAATAACCTGTGTTTTTTTCACTCTCTCTAACCCAGTTGGAAAGTCTCGTAAATATCCAACCTTTCTAGAAATAAATAATGAAATGTTAATTATAACCCCGCCTCTTATTGAATAGAATAATTATATACGAAGTACTAGAAGTAAGTGGTGTCAGATGTTTATATTACGGAATATTGTCGGTATAAACGGGAGACTTCGCCGAAGGCTGCTACCACTACATTCCTGTTTACTTCACCAAATATTTCGCCTCAACGACATTTTCCTTGTGTGTAACATTCAGGTTTCGAAATTCCTGACATACGAGAGTCACAAACACGGAAAATAACACCCTGGTGTGTTTTGTCATCGTGAGGAATCAAGGTGGATAAGAGAAGCCGTGAAGACTTGGCTTCAGGTGAAGCAACACGGTGTGGCAGGGAAGAGTAGTGCAGCGGGTTAGTGTAGCCACGACCAGCAGTGGAGAGGACGTGTGTTTTATCTCTCTCTCTTGCACAACACATCCCCGTGTAGCCACAGGTATTGTGCACAACACATCCCCGTGTAGCCACAGGTATTGTGCTTCTGCATGTGCACGATGTGAAGTGTATTTGTTTGTCCGTGTCTCAGGTAGTACCACACTAATACTCTGAGGTTTTGTTGTGTTGATGTGCGTGTGTTGCTTGTTGCAATGCACACGATAGACCATCGCTCAGAGAAAGGGTAAGGGGCGCATAATGAAGCTATCAAGCTAAATGACCTGTCATATGAGTACGAGATATTGTCAAGATAGTCACATCCTGGTAGGCATGTTTACTTGATAAATTAGACACATATACAACATTTGGGTATCTTTATTGCAGAAACGCTTCGCCCCACAGTGGCTTCATCAGTCCAGTACAAAGATAAATGGTTCTCTGAACCATTTATCTACAGGCATGTATATTTAGCCCTACCACCAGTGACCCTACAGGCATGTATATGTAGCCCTACCACCAGTGACCCTACAGGCATGGTGAGTACATACACACCTCATGTATTAAAGAACGAGTGTTGTGTTTCCACACTCCTCCAGGGAGGAAAAGTCGACTTGGGCGACATTTTTAGCGATTTTGTGAAGAAGTATCTAGACACCCGAGGTCAGGCTGAACATAATTAGAAAGGAAAAAAAAAGATTTACTGATGCAGACGCTGTCCTCTGCCCCGTCTAATTAATAAATATACGAAAACAATGATAACACGAAGGTCTAAACTCGCAAGAGACTTCTAGTATATGATTTCATAAATGTACAAAAAAGGTTCTGTCTAAATACATTAAAAACAAATTGTCTGGTTGTACACATTGTTTACGTCGCCAAGACAGTGAAGGACTTTCTTACAGCGTAAAGTGGTATAAACATTAATGTGAAATGTGTCTTACGTAGACTTACTGGAGGAACATAACTAGTTTGCCCAGTGGAGGTTGAACTGTTATGGGGAGGGGGCCCCTTCGCAACCCCTTCTCATACAGCAGACCAAAATTTTTAAGCAATGTGGACTAGAGCCGCTTCTGGGGCCCCTCCGAGATTGGGGCCCTCAAGCTTAAGCTTCGTTAGTTTCATTGTACATCCGCCTCTGGGTTTCTCAACAAACATACTGATACGGAAGATAAAAAGTCTTATTATTTATTATGGATTCATGGAGAAGCGCTGAAGCTGTAATGGTTATGCAGCATGGATGACCATTACCATGGAAGACAATCAGATATGATGCGAGAAAGGGAAGGGTAGCTCTAATTCCTTTGGTCAAGAGCTCTTAGCAGACATCAAGGCACCCCCATTGAAGAGTCTCAGCAGGAGGATGGTCAGGGGCACTCATACACCCATCTCACAGATCTTACAATAGTCACCTGTGGAGGACAGAATATTTTTAAAGAGAATATTTAGTGAGCTTTGACCCACAATGAGTCATGTGGTGATACAACTAGTGTACCTCCAGCGAATCAGTCCCAAGTGAAACAGTCTAATGTGAGTCAGTCCCAAGTGAAACAGTCTAATGTGAGTCAGTCCCAAGTTGAGAGATTTTCCCAGGTGCCTAAATTGGCTCTGGAGGATATACGTACACCGGAAGAGAAGATAACACAAGACTCTTCGGTAAGGTCACAAGACTCTTCAATAAGATCACAAGAATCTTCATTAAGGTCACAAGACTCTTCATTAAGGTCAGAATACTTCATTAAGGTCAGCTGGCGAGAAATACTAATCTGTTGTCTGCAATGTTGTCACACATTCTGGCCACGTGCACTGCATCATGATATGATAGGAAATAGTTGGCACACACACACACACATACACACTCACACACATACACACATACACACACTTATCCACACACACACATACACACACACATACACACACACACACACAATAAACTCTCATATGAAACTGCATATATTTTGTACTGTAAATATTTCTGGGCACCAGCAGTAACGTTCACATTGAACAGGTTAATTCAGAGACAATGGGAGAATTATAATTGTTTTTCATTAAACTAATTCACAGTTGCAGCTTGAAAGGCCAAATATTCAAATCTTTAATGATTTCCAACAATAGGAAAGAAGTTTGGGGTCGTGAGGTGGCCGAGGCAGCAGTAAGAAGAGTCGTGAGGTGGGTGAGGCAGCAGCACGAGGGTCGTGAAGTGGAAGAGGCAGCAGCAGTAGCAGCAGCTCGGCCAGGTGGTGTACCTGCTGGTGCAGCTGCAGGATGGAGCAGTTACTGAGGTGGATGTGGGTGTTAGCGTTCGTGGTGAACGTTCTGTTCACCGTCGCAGAGGCCCAGTCCCGTGAGTACCCACCACTCTGTTACCTTATCTTGTCTTCTCGCCTAAACGCCTCTTACTCTGCTAGAAAACAACAACTAACGCAGAACGTTGATACTATGTTATTCAGAAACAAATGAAATTCAGATATTTATTTTGAATGTCCCGTAGAATCTATTTTCCTCCTTAAACAATTGTTCACCTTACTCCGTCAGGCAAGGAGTGCGTGGATAAGGATCCGCTTCTGTGCAAGATATTGGCTGATCGAGGTAACTGCAGTTCCAATCAGAGGGAAATGCTGCAGTTATGTTCACTTTCCTGCAGATTCTGCAACCCCACATCGAGACCCTCTTCGGGTGCTTCTTCAGGTCCCGCTCTGCGCCCTAACTCGCGCCCCACTATCACCAAACCTACTTTTCGTAAGTTTTTGGGGGTCGCGTCGGTCTTGTTCGTCTGGGTGGTTGCAGGGATACCCGGGATCGTCTGGGTGGTTGCAGGGATACCCGGGATCGTCTGGGTGGTTGCAGGGATACCCGGGATCGTCTGGGTGGTTGCAGGGATACCCGGGATCGTCTGGGTGGTTGCAGGGATACCCGGGATGCTCATGGCTCTGGTCATCTGCAGATACATAACCACATGTGAAACATGAGAGTAAGGGAAGACGTAACTAGACCCAGCAATTATGGAGACAAAGCGACAATGGATGAGTAATAGAGAAAGAGTTTCTGAAAAACTGACGGGTTTTCGAATTCGCTGGGGAACTAGAAAAGATGCCAAAATGAGGGAAAGGAAGAGGGAAGCAACAAAGAAAAGAGGAAATAAGAACGAGAGAGGTAGGTATAACGAGACGTCTAAGAAAATCCAATACAAATAAAACAAAAATCTGCAAACTAGTATAATTTAGGCAACTTCCGGACAAATGTGAATCCCATATACAAAAAGAAAATTAACACGAAACACTAAACATAGGCCAATTTTGCTAGCTAGAATAATAGCTAATGTGTTAGAAAAGTTATTAAGAAAAACTAGTTAACTACTGTACCTATGTAAGAGAATAGAAATAGAAATAAAGCAGGGGAGAGATAGATAGATAGAGATAGAGATAGAGAGAGAGAGAGAGAGAGAGAGAGAGAGAGAGAGAGAGAGAGAGAGAGAGAGAGAGAGAGAGAGAGAGAGAGAGAGTAGTACAAGTGGGACAAGATGGAGGAACAAGCAGTTTAAGATACGAGAATAGGAAGTCATAGACAGTTACAGACGAACATAAACCACACAATGTTAGATAATTAGCTTCCGGTGTGCGAGTAGGACGTAATGTTTAACTCTCTTTTATTAATTACGATCGTTACTGAGCTTGGGGCAATTTACAGGTATTTGATGTTAACACTTTATCGGGCAAGTCTACAAAAATGCTCAAATCCAAATCTCTTTATTATGGGTCGATAGAGTACCTCAATGTAAACGAAATGAGCCCATATAAATAGATTTCTAAAATAAATTATGTTGCAATCCGGAAAATAGGTGGCAAACAAATTTGTTTACTTGACCGATAAGGGGGACATCACTGCATACATTGAAAAAGACCCAAATATCAGTTAAATGCTAAATCTGCATTTTTCAAATTTATTATGTAAACAGACATTACCAAAATAATAAAAAGAACCTGTTTCCAACTATCATGAAGCTATACAACACAGAGCAAACACAAAACTTCAACATAAAAATATTGCAGCTAATGTCTTTGTCAGATTCTGGTTACATGGTGAAGAGAACAGCTGTGATGTGTTGTGGTCTTTGTTACAGCATGTGGCGTGCCAGTAGTCTCCAGGCGCACACCAAATGGACAAAGAGGATCTAGTTCCATCAGCTTCACCAGGGACTTCAATCGTCCTAGAAATCCTTCAGGAAGTCTCCCCAACAGGGGGAGGAGAGAAGCAGATCCACAGCTTGATACCCCACAGGTAACTACCCGCTATCCACATCCCTGCCTTCATTGTTGACCTTTGTGAACCCATGAACAATATTATGCCGGGGATTGTAGTTTAAGAAGCAGGGTGGCCAGGAGCTGAGACTCGACCCCCATGAAAACACAACACTCGATGAATACAACTCGGTGAGTACACACTTACATGGGCTAATTCAGCGCCTTGACAACTTAACTGTGAGCGCTGCATTAAGTGTGACAACTCAATCTGCTCATTCGTCCAATACAAAAAACATATATAGACACTTTGCAAACAACAACAGTCGGATAAACTCCAGCAGAAACGTGGCGTCAAGGTGAGCTGCTTTGTATTTGTGGTCCGGGACTCTGGGTTTCCCAGGCAACGAGTACAAGCTCCCTGGATATCCCCACAGACATACCTAGCGGAACGGTGGGGAGGGATGGGAGAGGCAGGTGAGGGATGGGAGTGGAGGGTGAGGGATGGGAGTGGAGGGTGAGGGATGGGAGCGACAGGTGAGAAAACAGGTTCGTGGTTCGTTGCCAGAACTACACACCACTCACTCTGGGAAGCCATTCTCAACTAGCTCACTGACCATCATTCACACACACACACAAGACTAGAGGACAGGAGGGTTAGGGGAGACATGATAACGACATACAAAATACTGAGAGGAGTAGATAAGGTGGACAGAGACAGGATGTTCCAGAGATGGGACACAGAAACAAGGGGTCGCAATTGGAAGTTGAAATCTCAGATGAGTCAAAGGGATGTTAGGAAGCATTTCTTCAGTCATAGAGTTGTCAGGACGTGGAACAGTCTGGCAAGTGATGTAGTGGAGGCAGGAACCATACATAGATTTAAGATGAATATGATAAAGCTCATGGAGCAGGGAGAGGACCTAGTAGCGACCAGTGAAGAGGCGGGTCCAGGAGCTGAGTCTCGACCCCTGCAACCACAATTAGGTGAGTACAATTAGGTGAGCACACACACAGGTCAAAATGAGGTACATAAACATACACCAAATGTCCAACAGAGGCAAAATCAGACATTATAGCTCTCACAGAGACAAAATTAATCGAAACTATAATAAATGCAATCTCATCAAAGTGTCTTGATGGTAAGGAAGGGCTCTTGATGCAAGGAATTGAAGCTACCAGCCCCTATCTTGGATCTAACCTGATTATTTCCCATTCCCAGGCACTATGACCCCTACCGCCTTAGCGCTTCTTCATGAATATAATAACAGTAGTAGTAGTAGTAATAATTATAGTAGTTATTATAATTATAATAACTATTATAATTATAATAACTTGATGCATCTTTCACTGTGCGAAACGTCTTCGATTTATTAAATAAAAAAGTTACCCAGACCGTGATGTTTCTCTCTCCTGCAGAGCACTACCACAGAGGACTCCACATCCACTACAGCTCCTGGTACTGTTCTCATACAATTTATTATGACTATATTAAGTATATTTCGAGTTATTTTGAATTTAATTAAAGTGCCGTTAAAGGCTGTTAAGTTGTCATATTCAAGACAGAGTTAGAGAGAGTTATGGGAGGTGTTAAGTGACTCTTTAAACAAATCAGCAAATTGAGAAAATAATACTATGTGTATACATTATATATGTCGTGTTGAATAGGTAAAATTGGTCAATTAGCAAGAACTCGTTTAAAATTAAGTATTTTCTAAAATTTTCACTTATACGTTTAAAGATATATATTTTTTATTTATGTAAATGTAAAAATTAATAATTTTGTACCAAAAGAACCTTAGTAAACTTACCTAACCTTATTATAACAATAATCTAATAATAAACAAACACAATGAAATATATATATTTTTCGCTAGGTTCAGAATTATTTTTTTCGAAATTATTACCTGGAGTTTACCTGGAGAGAGTTCCAGGGGTCAACGCCCCCGCGGCCCGGTAATTTGCATACACAAATTTTCGCTTGTCATATTCGACAAGAAGAGCGTTGCTATTTATGCCAAAATCTCAAGTTTTACCTATTTGCAACGACATTATATATATATATATATATATAATAATAAAATATATAATAATATATATATATAATATATATATATATATATATATATATATATATATATATATATATATATATATATATATATATATATATATATATATATATATATATATATATAATATATATATATATATATATATATATATATATATATATATATATATATATATATATATATACACGTATATTATTTATTAATTTATATTAATATATATATTTATTTATGAAATCTACGAACTGGTGAAACAGTGAAGCTGAGTATTAAGGACACATTCTGTGGAGCTACACCAATCTCAGACAGGTTCCTGCTGACGGCAGCTTACTGTGTCTTCGACGCAGACCATCCGTGAGTATCTCTCTCTCTCTCTCTCTCTCTCTCTCTCTCTCTCTCTCTCTCTCTTCACACTGTTTTAACGTACATTATAATCAAACATAATATAACGTTCAGATACACTCAGTTTTGAGACGCACAACATACAAAAGTCACTAAATATTACTACTACTACTACTACTACTAATAATAATAATAATAATAATAATAATAACAATAATAATATTAATAACAAGGCTGATTTGTCTTGTTTCTTCCTCTAGGCTGAGTTCAGTGAGGCTCGGAGAGCTAGATTTTTCAAAGGAGAACGAAACCAACTCTCGTCCCAGAGACTACAACATTGAAACCATCTTCGTTCATCCTAACTATGAGTAAGTTACACTTGACCTTTTTACAGGAGAACGGAGGGGGTTTCTTACCGGTGTGTTGAGGGGTGTTTGTCTTTAGTGTACTTAGTGTTTTGTCTGCAAATGTATTGAGGATTTTTTTAGTGCTGAGTATAATATATATATATATATATATATATATATATATATATATATATATATATATATATATATATATATATATATATATATATATATACATGCATATGCAAGATAAGTCATTCGGGGTGGAAATCTTAAGCTCAAGTACTTTCACACTTCTCAGTGCGTCATCAGGAGCTGTTCAATTTGCAAAGGTAGCAACAGGAGAAATGAGGGGATAGAAGCATGAGTGACTCCGCCACCGTCTCTCTCAGAAATACAAAAGCCACGGCCGAATGCCACACACCCACATGCCCCCCACACCTCATCCCATGGGGTCGGGTAGACTGGACCTCCAAGTTTGTGAATACCAGGACGGGTGGGGTGTGAGGGCATGTGGTTGTGTGGTATTCGGCTGGCGGAGTCACTGACGTTACTATCCTCTGAGAAAACTTCCCATCATTTCTCCTGTTGCTACCTTTACAACATTGTCCATGATGTTGCTCTGCCAGACACGAATCATGAGATATACATTACAGACAGACTGATGGATAAGACACTTGAGGAACACCCGGAGTAACTTTATTGATAACCTTTGATCCGCTAGTGGGTCCAGCTCACTTGTAGCTACGTCAGCAACTGCTGCACCTCACCATTTCTTATCTATAAATATTATCATCATCATGGGCTTTGATTAGATTGTAAAAACCTGTTGTGCGGGCGATACGTGTGTCCAGTAAAGATACATAGGTGTTGCACATGTGTCTTATTCCTTAACTTGTTTGTATTATATACATACAGTCTAATTATCATCAGTTTGTATTTGCTAATTAATTCGTAAAGCTCATTACAAGAGTCAGCGAGGAACACGATAATTATGACACGTAAATATGAACCAGCCTTCGCTATGTCTTTTTCCACTACGTCACAACCATGCCTACCATCCACCACGTCACAACCACACCTACCATCCACCACGTCACAACCACACCTACCATCCACCACGTCACAGCCACACCTACCATCCACCACGTCACAGCCACACCTACCATCCACCACGTCACAACCACACCTACCATCCACCACGTCACAACCACACCTACCATCCACCACGTCACAACCACACCTACCATCCACCACGTCACAACCACACCTACCATCCACCACGTCACAACCACACCTACCATCCACCACGTCACAACCACACCTACCATCCACCACGTCACAACCACACCTACCATCCACCTCGTCACAACCACACCTACCATCCACCACGTCACAACCACACCTACCATCCACCTCGTCCACAGCCCCACCTCACCGGAGCGCTACAACGACATAGCTCTGCTGCAGACAAGTGAGAAGATAGAATTCAACAAAGTGGTGTTTCCCTACTGCGTCGCCGGCGTTCGACCCCCTTCGGACAGCTGGGTCACAGGCTCAGGCTTTGGCCTCGTCAATGAGAGTGAGTTCAGTTTTGCTTTTATAATAAATTTGCATGAAACTCGTGTGGGTCATTATGCGCGAGGAGTGGTTCAGTGATCATGATCCTCCGATCAGTTAGCAGGATACAGAGACGCTACTCTTTTCCCATCTTGCTTTTAAGCAAAAGAAAAGCAAGATGTATTTAGGTCACTGTACGATCCGTGAAAGGCATCCCCGTGTAGCATAATCCCAGTCCTCTGCACCTCGGTGCATGTGAAAGATATAGTGCAGAGTGCGGCATGTGTTTGTAATGCAATTACACATTAGTGTTGAAGGTTTTATGAGAAAGGGAAGAAATATTCCCAAGTTACCACATGGAAACTTGTAAGGTAAGACACATAGCCAACAGTTAGGAAACTTTATTCCGAAACGTTTCGGAATAAAGTTTCCTAACTGTTGCCTATGTGTCTTACCTACCAACCTGTCGGTACTGTATACCATTCTGATATTCACATGGAAACTTAATATCCCAACACAAATTCAAACTTTTCTCCGAGAAAGACCAGCTTTAAAAGTTTAAAGCCAAACTGAAGAGGCATTTTGTAGTTATCTCACTTAGATCAATATTCCATAATACTCTAACACCAAGTCTGAAGGCGGTCAGAACTTGCATTTTCATGTTGTTGGGTTGAAGGTTTGAAGTCTATCGAATGACGAACTGACAGACTTGAATACAATTGAATATAAAAAGTAATCGTCCTTAACTTGATGTTCTAATAACTATTTCTTATGTCATAACCAACTGATAAGAATATCTGGAATATCTGTACGATTGTTTATGTTGCCCCAGAGCTGTGTGTGTGTGTGTGTGTGTGTGTGTGTGGTGTGTGTGTGTGTGTTTAGGGTGTGGGGTTGTGGGTGAATGTGTGTGTGGGTGTGGGGGTGTCATCCAAGTTTTATTTTCATAACATCAACATTACCAGCACCGACTCAATTTTAAACTCCATTTTGCTGCCACAAAATCTTGTTATGCAGTTTAGACTTCTATATGAGTATTTTAATAAAGGCTTCGTGCTTCCTGGCTATGGAAAACTGTAATTATTAAAAGATTGTGTTAAAGAGCGGCCATTTATGTGGCTTACTGTTGTAACACTTGTATACGACCTGTATATATATATATATATATATATATATATATATGAATCTTTAAGCAGTCTCGTGTAAACTAATTTTGGATATGGTCAATATAAAGTTGAGTATAGAGCACCTGCGTGTGTCAGTTGCTTTATGAACCTTCACCTCGTAACAGCTGACCAGGGTTTGAAATCTGAAAGCGACGGAATAAGGCGTTGTGATGTTATAAACGAAAACCTGTAGCTAACAGCTGGCCGGCTCAGGCATCAAGCCGTGTAGTATTTAATGTTTACTCAATTCAGACAATTTAAAAATACTATGAAAACGCGAATTTTCAATATTTAAAATTTGTATTTTTACAGTTGTGTTAGTTTTAAAATTCTCTACAGTTTTTAAGAAAAATTTTTGTTTTTAAGTATGTCCAATTTGATAAATACAAATATTTCGTGTTTAAAACATATATTGCATTAACAAATTTGCCCACACACAAATTAACTGATTGCGCATTATCCTGGTCGTAAGACGCACCAGCCATTAAACAGTGAAGTTATTCAATCAGAAGAAGAAGACGCATATATTTTGATCATAACGACTGAACGGGAATCAAAATTTCACAAACTTTCCAGAATTTCCCAAAATTTCCAATGATCTTCATTTATCATCCAAACGTTTCGGAATATCATACTCCATCATCAGTGCTAAAACAATAAAGAACAATTACCAAGCAGAATAGATGGCCTATATCAAAACAAAAACGTTCTGTTTAATCTAGTTATTCAAATTTGAAATATATATCTGAACGCAAATAAACCTAGCAGTGTCACACCATCTAACCTAACTTGCTAAACTACGGTGATCCACAGCTCATAAGTCTCCCATCCTGCAAGAGGCGGATTTGAAGATAATGTCGTCGGCCAAGTGTGAGGAGGTGTACGAAGAGAGGAACCAGAAGCAGCAGCTGCAGGTTGCTTACCCGAAGCTGCTGCAGGGCAGAGACGTCATGTGTGCTGGCTACGAGGGCAGAGGATTGTGCAAAGTGAGTTAATCATCAGTTTTATTACTAAATAACCGTCAGAGGGAGGTATACCTTGTTTGTGTGATGTAAATGGCTTAAAAAATCGACACGCTGATGAGACATAGCTGCAACATTGGACTGAAATGAGACACAGGTGAAACATTGGACTGAGAAAGCCACTGGATGGCGAAATGTTTCCACGATAGAGTCCCAGATGTTGCAGCAGTGTCTCATTCTTCAGGTACTTTGTTGATGGTCAGGGGCTCTTGATCCTGGAATCTGTCCTCCCCTTCCAGTGATCGAAGTTCATTGCTCCCCATTCGCAGGGAGCTACATGACCCCTGTGGGTCTCACGCCTAACCCCATGAATGTAATAACAATGATGATGCTTCTTAACTGACATCTGTATCTCTGACAGGGTGACGAGGGAGGTCCTCTATCCTTGAAGAACAAGCAGGGTAAGCTCTACCTGGTGGGGATCGCTAGCTACGCTGGCAGCTGTGAGAAGGAATCTATCATGCCTGGCATCTTTACCAGCGTAGCTGACCACATTGACTTCATTGACAGCATCTTATATGAGCAACATTAACAGCATCTTGTATGATCAACATTAGCAGCATCTTATATGAGCAACATTAACAGCATCTTGTATGATCAACATTAGCAGCATCTTGTATGATCAACATAACAGCATCTTGTATGAGCAACATTAACAGCATCTTGTACAAGTAACATTGACAGCATCTTGTAAGAACAGCATTTAGCAAATAAATATTTTTCCTCTATATCTGAGTATTGCCCACGTGAACTTAGTACATTCTACCGACTTAGGGTGTGACCCATACGAGTTTAACTTAGTTTCAAAGTTCGGAGACTCTTACTGATGCTGTATTCTTAACAGACGGAAACTTGACTCAGTTGTGTCAATAAATGTTACATGTTAGTCAAATTGTTCAAAAGCCAATGAAAGGGAAGATTTGAACATATTGTGTCAGACACCTGGAGGGAAGTGTCCACGGTGATGGAGTCTTCATGGAGTTTATTGGAGAAACTATGATATAAAATACCCATAAATATTAAATAAGACACATGCACATAGTCAGGATATTTTCCTGAGGAAACGTTTCGCTGTGAATAGTTTATCCATTCCTGGTGGCGAAGCTTTCCCCATATTGAACTATCTTAACACCGCACACGAGTTGGCTGGAGCTGCTCTCGCCTCCCTCAGATCAACCCTGTTTACCTCCCGTCCTGCAGGAGCATTATAATCCCCAAATGTGAGATCTCGAGGTTGTATCCACATTTTGCACTGGCGAGATCAGTCAACTTTTACTTGATGAGACTGTAACCCAATTATCATTAATGATTTTAGTGGTAATAAGATGCTTAAAATTGACTGCGATTTTATATCCATACTGAATTGTGTAGCTTAGCTCAGCTTAGTAAAAAAGAAATTGTAATATATGAAATGACATTAATATGTTTAAAGATGTAACGTTACAGAATGGTGTTTGAAAAAGACCCATTGTGACCTCTGTGACTCTGGTGTTTTACACTAGCGTCGACAGGAAGAGCGGGTGCACAATACACTACCCGCTCACCCGGCACGAGTAACTTATCTGCAGGTTCACCACTTCTCCATGGCACCGCTGTCATTGTGCTTAGTGAGTAATTTTGGCACCAATAACACCAATAATACTAATAAGAACGCAGGTGTGAGCCACTGGGGACAAGTCTAATATATATATAAAATATATATATATATATTATATATATATATATATATATATATATATATATATACATATATATATATATATATATATATATATATATATATATATATATATATATATATATTTGTTACTGAGATATTTTCCATGGACTTAATAAGATCACATTTTTTTATCCATGTATAATTGTTCCTGATTAAATTTTTATCAGCTGATCGTCACGTGTTAATGTTTATCTGTGAGTTATTCAGCGATGTTATTGTTATTCAGCGATGTTATTGTTATTCAGCGATGTTATTGTTTAAAATATTTGTAGTCACAAAATGCATTTGTAATTAACGAGTTTCATAATAAAAAATAAAAATATTGCTGATAATTCCTAAATTAATTATATAATGCTAATGTATATGTGAACCTTCTTTGCATACAAAACTTTCAGTAAAAAACTTTATCTAATTAAAGTTTGAAGCCGATCAAGAGAGGCATTCTGCAGTTATTAAACAGAAATCAATTTGTTTAACAAAATTGGCAAAATAAAACTTATACAATCCGAAGGATATCCTTAATACAGAGCAGTGATCCAGCATGTATCAGTGTCCCAGCATGTATCAGTGTCCCAGCATGTATCAGTGTCCCAGCATGTATCAGTGTCCCAGCATGTATCAGTGTCCCAGCATGTATCAGTGTCCCAGCATGTATCAGTGTCCCAGCATGTATCAGTGTCACAGCATGTATCAGTGTCCCAGCATGTATCAGTGTCCCAGCATGTATCAGTGTCCCAGAATGTATCAGTGTTCCAGCAAGTATCAGTGTCCCAGCATGTATCAGTGTCCCAGCACACACAGTTATTAATAAGTAAGGAGAGAAAACATAAATAAATGGTTTAGATGACCCACAAGGTGATACATAAGACACTTGTGCAACTCTTGAGTATCTTTACTCCTGAAACGTTTCGCCAGTCAGTGTTTTCTTCATTCCAATGGAGAGAAACGGTGGAAGATGAGGAGGAGTGTGAGGTAATCAGTCCCCATCTTCCACCGTGTCTCTGCAATAGACTGAAGAAGCCACTGGCTGGCGAAACGTTTCCAGAATTAGATATCCAAGTGTTTGACACACAAAAAAATATGCATTGTGGCTTGTTCCCAGTGGGGTTCTGTGATCCTTTTCCCCAGGATGCCACCCAGGTCAGTCTGCTAACACCCGGGTACTTTCTTACTGCTTCGTGAGGAGGGGAAACAGGTGTAAGCACACATTTCCACTCGTCCCAAGACTTAGAAAGTTGTAATTCAGTTTTTTAATGTATATAACATACAATTTGGGGAAGGGGAATAATGTCTTAAGTGTATATTCAATAGATGTTATGGCACACACACACACACACACACACACACACACACACACACACGTTGCGAGGAGTCAGAGTGGGCGCCTGTGACGAGTGGAGTTCCACAGGGTTCAGTCCTAGGACCGGTGCTGTTTCTGGTATTTGTGAACGACATGACGGAAGGAATAGACTACGAAGTGTCACTGTTTGCAGATAATGTGAATTTGATTAGAAGAATCCAATCGGGTGAGGACCAGGCAGAACTACAAAGGGACCCACAAAGACTGCAGGCCTGGTCCAGGAACTGGCTCCTGGAGTTTAGACCCACCAAGTGCAAAGTCATGAAGATTGGGGAAGGGCAAAGAAGACCGGAGACGGATTACAGTCTAGGGGGCCAGAAACTACATCCCTCACTCAAGGAAAAGGATCTTCGGGTGAGTATAACACCGGGAACATCTCCTGAGGCGCACATCAACCAAATAACTGCTGCAGCATACGGGCGCCTAGCAAACCTAAAAACATCATTCCGACATCTTAATAAGGAATCGTTCAGGATCCTGTACACTGTGAACGTTATGCCCATACTGGAGTACGCAGCACCAGTTTGGAACCCACACCTTGCCAAGCACGTAAAGAAATTAGAGAAAGTGCAAAGGTTTGCAACAAGACTAGTCCCGGAGCTAAGGGGTATGTCCTACGAGGAGAGGTTAAAGGAAATTGACCTGATGACACTGGAATACAGAAGAGATAGGGAGGATATGATAACGACATATAAAATACTGAGAGGAATCGACAAGGTAAACAGAGACAGGATGTTCTAGAGAAGGGGCACAGCAACAAGGGGTCACAGTTGGAAGTTGAAAACTCAGATTAATCACAGGGATGTTAGGAAGTATTTCTTCAGTCACAGAGTTGTCAAGAAGTGGAATAGTCTAGGAAGTGATGTAGTGGGGGCAGGATCCATACATAGCTTTAAGAAGAGGTATGATAAAGCTCATGGAGCAGGAAGAGTGACCTAGTAGCGGCCAGTGAAGAAGCGGGGCCAGGAGCTGTGAATCGACCCCTGCAACCACAACTAGGTGAGTACACACACACACACACACACACAAACGTGCAGTAGATTTAATCCTGAATGATTCGATAAAGTTATCTTAGGCTAAAATTTTCATCACTCATCAACTCACAGCGCTGTATGGCCAATACGGGTTTAGGGCTTGTTTTTAAATAATAATAATAATAATAATAATAATAATAATAATAATATTTAAAGAAGCCACTGTAGAAATATTAAAACTTTTGGATGTAACAACCAACCTCTGTTAAGTGACCGTCAATAGAGAAATGGAAGTATATTTTACTGCAACTAATAAAAGATGGTATATACCTGAAAATCAATAACTTCTCATGTGATGGAGACAATCTATCCAAGATTCCGTTAATTATATGACAAAAGGGGTAAAATTAATCATCAAATGCGACAGAAATAACGGGTAATAAATAGTACTATAGTTACCCATTAAAATTTTATAGTTTTCTTACACTATTTTTTGTTTTCTTTTATAATTAAAAGGGATGTCTATCGTAAATATTGTATCTTGTTCACTATTGTAACAAATTTCACATGTTTAAGCCAAATTTTTTCCAGCCTCATAATCCAAAGAGTTTTTAGGCTACTAAACACCAGAATCCTGGTTCCCAGGAGGAGGAGGAGGAGGAGACAGAGAAAGAGGAGTGAATACAATAAACTATCCCCTTATAGCACGAACCCCAATGGAAATAAGTCACTCTGTCTGACTTTTTTGGGTTATCCTAGGTTTTCTACACATATGCTGCTATGTATGATAATCTATGTAACTGTATTTGTGTATACCTGAATAAACTTACTTACTAACCGAGAATACACAATAAACTAGCCACTGAGGAATCACATTAAGCTAACCACTCAGGCTATTTATTTACATTTATTAAACTTCTAATCGCTATTATTCATTTTTATCACACAAAGAATTACATTACTGCAACATACACATACTCTTTTTTTGTTATTATTATTAACACATCGGCCGTCTCCCACCAAGGCAGGGTGGCCCGAAAAAGAAAAACTTTCACCATCATTCACTCAATCACTGTCTTGCCAGAGGCGCGCTTACACTACAGTTATAAAACTGCAACATTAACACCCCTCCTTCAGAGTGCAGACACTGTACTCCCCATCTCCAGGACTCAAGTGCGGCCTGCCGGTTTCCCTGAATCCCTTCATAAATGTTATTTTGCTCACACTCCAACAGCATGTCAAGTCCTAAAAAACATTTGTCTCCATTC
The DNA here is from genome assembly GCA_009830355.1 of Cherax destructor. NCBI lineage: Eukaryota > Metazoa > Arthropoda > Malacostraca > Decapoda > Parastacidae > Cherax > Cherax destructor. The sequence goes on from WNWK01000759.1 coordinate 254,917, forward strand.
GCTCCTATCTAATACGCTCACGCATGCCTCCTGGAAGTCCAAGCCCCTCGCACACAAAACCTCTTTTACCCCCTCCTTCCAACCTTTCCTAGGCCGACCCCTACCCCGCCTTCCCTCCACTACAGATTTATATACTTTCGAAGTCATTCTATTTTGTTCCATCCTCTCTACATGTCCGAAGCATCTCATTAACCCCTCCTCAGCCCTTTGGATAATAGTTTTAGTAATCCCGCACCTCCTCCTAATTTCCAAACTACGGATTCTCTGCATTATATTCACACCACACATCGCCCTCAGATGTGACATCTCCACTGCCTCCAGCAGTGGAGGTGAGTGTTGCAACATTCACCTCCCAATACTTCGCACCCATATAAGAGTCTTGGTATAACTATACTCTCATATATTCCCCTCTTTGCTTCCCTGGATCATCTTTCATAGACCCATCTGCTGACATGTCTACTCTCAGATATTTGTATACATTCACCTCCTCCATACTCTCTCCCTCCAATCTGATATCCAGTCTTCCATTACCTAATTTTTTTATTATCCTCATCACCTTACTCTTTTCTAGGTGTCCCGTAGCTCGACCGCTAGCGCACTCACCTCACACCCTGAGGTCTGGGGTTCGAATCTCCTCCGGTACGGCTGGAAAACATTTGAGACGTGTTTCCATAAGACACCTGCTGTCCCTGTTCAACCATCAGTTTAAAATGGGTACCTGGGTGTTAGTGGACTGGTATGGGTCGCATCCTGGGACAAAACTGACCTAATTTACCCGAAATGCTCAGCATAACAAGCGGCTTTCTATATAGTAGTATGACATTGATGTCAGCTAGGACTGTATACCTTGTACATGTACTTGTAGTATATAAATATATTATTATTATATTATATTATATTATATTATATTCACCTTTAATTTCCTTCTTTTACACACCCTACCAAACTCATCCACCAACCTCTGCAACTTATCTTCAGAATCTCCCAAAAGCACAGTGTCATCAGCAAAGAGCAACTGTAACAATTCCCACTTTGTGTTAGATTCTTCATCTTCTAGCCCCACACCTCTTGCTAAGACCAGAGGATTCACTTCTCTTACAACTCCATCTATAAATATATTGAACAACCATGGTGACATCACACATCCCTGTCTAAGGCCTAATTTTACTGGGAAATAATCTCCCTCTCGCCTACATACTCTAACCTGAGCCTCACTATCCTCGTAAAAACTCTTCACTGCTTTCAATAACCTACCTCCTATTCCATACATTTGTAACATCTGTCACATTGCCCCCCCCCCATCCACCCTATCATACGCCTTTTCCAAATTCATAAATGCCACAAAAACATCTTTACCCTTATCTAAATACTATTCACCTATATGTTTCACTGTAAACACTTGGTCTACACACCCCGTACCCCTCCTAAAGCCTCCTTGTTCATCTGCTATCCTGCTCTCCGTCTTACTCTTAACAGACTTATTCCCCTATAATTTTTACACTCTCTTTTGTCCCCTTTGTCTTTATAGAAAGGAACTATGCACACTCTCTGCCAATCCCTAGGTACCTTACCCTCTTCCATACATTTATTAAATAATAGCACCAAACACTCCAAAATTATATCCCCACCTGTTTTTAACATTTCTATCTTTATCCCATCAATCCCAGCTGCCTTACCCCCTTTCATTCTACCCACTGCCTCGTAGGTAATTTACACATATATTAAACTATGTATGATAATTGTATATATGTGTACCTGTACTTAAAACTTCCTTATTTATTTACTCGCAGCTTGTAAACCATTCACACAAATGTCATGCTAAGGTTTACCTTCATTCTATGAGGAACACATTTTATAAATGTGCTACTTAGGTGTCCTTTATAAGAATAAAAATATTGACATGTTAGCTGATAGTGTAGCTGAAGCGACGGCTGAGTCAAGTTCAACGTTAGTGTAGCTGAAGCGACGGCTGAGTCAAGTTCAACGTTAGTGTAGCTGAAGCGACGGCTGAGTCAAGTTCAACGATAGTGTAGCTGAAGCGACGGCTGAGTCAAGTTCAACGTTAGTGTAGCTGAAGCGACGGCTGAGTCAAGTTCAACGTCAAGTGAGTACAATTCAGAGATTAAATTTTCCATCACTGATTCCAGGGACCAGAACCAAAGTGACAGAATTTAAGGACCAAATCATTCCAGAGTTCGAGGGTCCAGAAACGCTAATGATTGTTTATGTCAGATGGGAAGTCTGCACTGTGGTATAAGTTAGCATGAGGGTGAGGTGGACAACACGAGACGGGATCTATACCGACTCGCTGGTAGTCAACACTCTCGCTTCACACACTGAGTGTCCGTGGTTCGATTCCCGGTAAGGGTGAAAACATTGGGCGTGTTTCCTTATACCTGTTGTCCCATTCACTTAGCAAGCAAGTAGTTACGTGGGTGTGGGTAGCATCCTGGGGGACAAGATTTAAGGACCCCAATGGAAATAAGACAAACAGTCCTCGATGACGCACTGACTTTCTTGGGTTATCCTGGGTGGATAACCCTCCGGGGTTAAAAACCCGAACAAAATCTTATCTTATCCTAAGGCTAGCTACATTCTAACTTCCTCTGCTTCTAGATACTTTCGAGTGGGACAGTATTACACATTCACAGGGAAGTGATCAGTGAGCACAATGTGTTTCTTTTACCTTCACATTAATTACCAAGTATATTGATAAGATTATCGTGAAAAAAATATAAATCTTCGAAAATATTGATAAAATCAGCGTCTCTTCTTGATATTAAACTGCAATAATAAATATTAATATAAAAAATAATGATAGACATTTATTTGTTACTGTATGTTTAATTATCGTTGTTTGTAAACTATTATTACTGAATAATCCTTACATAAAACATATAATGACAAGGTGTAGGTCTTTCTTATGTCATAGTTCAGAAGGTGTGGGAGGCTCCATTGTTTCCACGGGTTGGTAGACGTCATAAACACCCCGTCCTGCCGCTGGCACTCCCAGACACCACGTCCTGCCGCTGGCACTCCCACATCTAACATCACATCCACTTGCTAACACAACATTGCCACGTACACACAAAACACTCGAGAGGACACAAGTTACAACACCGTGGCAGTAAACAAGTCTCAAATAGCGTAGACTTTCGAAGTTATTGTAGAGACGTCCAGCACCAATACAGTGAAGGCCGGTTACAACTCACGGCTTCTTACCCCCCACAACTACTACCACTCAGGAACATTTATGAGAAACAAATTTATTGTGTTAATATTATACGCACAACCGCACACGGCTAAATAAATAATTCCACGAATCATTCAGGATCAAGTTTGGAAAGTTATTAAAAAGAAGTAAGAAAAGACCTTGCCGTATGTTCAAGACTTTATTCAGAGTAATTTACTTTCCCATTTAACTCTGGAAAGTAATTACCGATATAACACAAGAGAGTAATTACCGAAGATCCATTAGGTTCCACTGGGATACTTTGGTTCTCTTTACCAGGATGTGACTTATCACATTTGCCTAACACCTGGGTACCTACTTATTACTAAGTGCAAGGAACCTGGCCCGTATGTTTCGACTCGCCCAAAACTGAACCTGGGTTCAATCGATTCTGAGCTGAGTGAGCGACGATTGAGCTATGGATCACTACCTGGAGTCTACCTGGAGAGAATTCCAGGGGTCAACGCCCCCGCGGCCCGGTCTGTGACCAGGCCTCCTGTTGGACTAGAGCCTGATCACTGCATAGTTCTGACAGAAGGAAAGTTAAATCCTATGAAGGAACAGTAAACAGCCACAAAAATGAGAGCCTGGTTGATCAGACCCTGATCCACCACGCGGCCTGGTCTCAAACCAGGCCGCGGGGGCGTTGACCCCCGAAACCCTCTCCAGGTATACTCCAGGTAAGTAATAACTCACCATAGTTGCTGAAGGAAATGACAGAGGCTTAACTAAGCAAACCATTAACGAAATGGAAACTGGCCAGAGAAATAGACGAGAAAAGATGAGAACTTAAGAAATACTAAGAGACATAGACAATGTTAACACTAAAAGTCTATATTAGATATGACGAAAGGGAACTAGAAAACATAATTGGAAACTAGAAGTTGAAATGAGCCAATGGGACTTGAAAAAAAAAATCCTTCTGTGTGAGGATAGTAAGCAAATGGAATGGATTAGGAGGGGATGGAGTGAAGGGCAACTGAACAAATGGATTCCGTAGTATAGTGATACGAGCGCAGACAGCACAGAGTGTAAGCGCCGGTAAGCCAGCAGAGATTAACCCTCGCAGACGCAACAAGCCGAATACAACCTGGCTACAGACGTGATCGTGACGTGTAAAAAAAAAACTTAAAAGGCGGATCCAAATAACTCGCTGCTCACGCTAGTGAAGAAAAGACACAGGTAACAGAACAAGCTTTTATTAAGATGAAATTTCGCTCTTTGTGTAGTTTTGTCAAGTTTTGATAAATCTTTAAGCAGAGTAAAATGTTGTTCCAAATTAAAGCTTGTTCTGCCAGCCACCTGTTTTTTTTTCTTCTCATCCTGAGGAATATTGAGAGGATTCAAGGTGAGACATATAGTGATTAAACATTTCATGAGTGTAATGATTATGTAGTGTGACAGTGAGTTTGTGAAGAGTTGAGAGCAGGGATGAGTGAGGGGGAGAGGGGAGAATTGAGTGAAGGGTGAGTGGAGAGGACAGGATGGAATAGCGTCCGGTGAAAGCCACATCTGTCAATATAAAGCCGTCTCTCCCTCCGTCACACACACACACACTGTTGGCCGGACTGCTGACTCTCACACACCACTCTCGCTGTTCCTTCCCACTGCTGTCTGTCGTTCCACACGGGAAGACGACCCAGGAAGACGACCCTAGCTCCACCCAGGAATACGACCCTAGCTCCACCCAGGAAGACGACCCTAGCTCCACCCAGGAAGACGACCCTAGCTCCACACGACTAGGAGGCCCTTTGACAAGTTAGACGACACCTTGCGCCTTCCTCAACCCATCGTGCCCTGAAGATGACTGGCGCCACGTCCTTAACGGCAGCTCTTCTCTGGATTGCGCCTCTCATGATGATAGTGGTGAACTCAGCGGCATTACCTGAAAGGTATTTAGAAGCCTCTAGTGATGACCACTACCACCACCATCTTCACCAGCTGTATCCTTCCCAGCACTACGCCCAGATACTGAGAAGCAGGGTTCTATCAGGCAACCTGGGTCTTGCAACTGGTCTTCTAGCAAATTCTTACCCTGCCCTGGGTTTGGCCGAGTTGGGTGGCTTTGGTGGGTACAACCCAATTGTTGGGCCTGGTGTTCCAGGCATCAGGTATTATGGAGGCGTCGGAAGCCTGGCCGGCCTTGGATTCCACGGGAATATAGGTCTTCCCTACGGCTGGTGAGGAGAGCGTGGCTGAGGGATATATAAGTCCAGGAGGAGCTTCGTCAACACAAGCTGCCCTGATATATTTTGTTCAGCAGAACTACCTAAGATACCATCTGTAGTCTGAACTACTCACAAGTCTAATATATCAGCAAAAAAGTCTATTTCGTGGCTTCCTGTACTTAGTAATTATTTGTACTTAGAGGTTGGTTTATTAGGTTAAAAGTCTGATGACTACACAAGGGTGATTAAAGCTGCAGTTTAACTGAACATTATCAAACAAAGGTAATTTTATCCTCAAAAATAGGAATAAAAGTGTGTGAATGTGTGGGTATATATATATATATATATATATATATATATATATATATATATATATATATATATATATATATATATATATATATATATATATATATATATATATGTAGCTCGTAGTGCCTTCTAAATGATTCTCTGTACCTAGTCACTGGATATTTTGTACTTGTTAAAAGACTGTCTAAAATTAGTGAGTGGCAGTGTACTTTGGAAATAATCAGGTAGCTTACCATAACACCCACTGCGACAGCGATTATTTCCAGCGTTCAGAAACAACCTGGAGAGACTGCTCAGAGCTCGGGTAATCAAGGCTACAATAGACAATTTCACACAAGACTTCAAGACACAATCTGAGCATCTCACGGGACGCTGATAGAGTTATTTACCGGCTCCGAAGATGCGGCTGTTTTTTCTTGTCCATTACCGTGGTAACACCCACCTTGTGAACCATAAAATCTCGATAAAATAACCAATTTGCCAGCAACTAGCTAGTGGCTGCTTCAGGCAGCAGCTGGTGTGGCCCCAGCAGCAGTTGGTGAGATCCCGTCAGCAGCTGGTGTGATTCCAGCACCACATATATTATTTTTTTATTATTAACACATCGGCCGTCTCCCACCAAGGCAGGGAGGCCCGAAAAAAAGAAAAACTTTCATCATCATTCACTCCATCACAGTCTTGCCAGAGGCATGCTTACACTACAGTTATAAAACTGCAACATTAACACCCCTCCTTCAGAGTGCAGACACTGCACTTCCCATCTCCAGGACTCAAGTCCGGCCTGTCGGTTTCCCTGAATCCCTTCATAAATGTTACTTTGCTCACACTCCAACAACACGTCAAGTATTAAAAACCATTTGTGTCCACTCAATCATATCTAATACGGTCACGCATGCTTGCTGGAAGTCCAAGCCCCTTCCACACAAAACCTCCATTACTCCCTCCAACCTTTCCTAGGCTGACCCCTACCCCGCCTTCCCTCCACTACAGATTTATACACTCTTGAAGTCATTCTATTTCGTTTCATTCTCTCTACATGTCCGAACCACCTCAACCCCTCCTCAGCCCTCTGGAAAATAGTTTTGGTAATCCCACACCTTCTCCTAGTTTCCAAACTACGAATTCTCTGCATTATATTCACACCACACATTGCTCTCAGACATGACATCTCCACTGCCTCCAGCCTTCTCCTTGTTGCAACATTCACCACCCATGTCTCACACCCATATAAGAGTGTTGGTATAACTATACTCTCATACATTCCCCTCTGTGCTTCCATAGGTAAAGTTCTTTGTCTCTACAGACTCCTCAGTCCACCACTCATTACTTTCCATTCATCATTTCAATGATTGACCTCATCTTTCATAGATCTATATATATATATATATATATATATATATATATATATATATATATATATATATATATATATATATATATATATATATATATATATGCTAGAATTCGCAAGAGCAGGCGAAATATTCACAAACCTAACTTTGTTTTTAATATAGAGGAAGACAGGAATATAAAGAACTCTTGTAAAGATTGAAAAACTCAAAGCTCTTGATGAATAACGCTGAACTTAAGTTATAACTTGAACTCATCATGTATTTACTTGAAAATTGCGGTCCTATATCTTAGTACAGTGTTAAAACAAAGAAATATTCTTGTACAAAATTGTACAGCTTGAACACCTATCATACTGGATGAGACCTCTCATACTGGTCTGTATCCTGACCTCTCATACTGGTCTGTATCCTGACCTCTCATACTGGTCTGTATCCTGACCTCTCATACTGGTCTGTATCCTGACCTCTCATACTGGTCTGTATCCTGACCTCTCATACTGGTCTGTATCCTGACCTCTCATACTGGTCTGTATCCTGACCTCTCATACTGGTCTGTATCCGGACCTCTCATACTGGTCTGTATCCTGACCTCTCATACTGGTCTGTATCCTGACCCCTCATGTTGGTCGGGACCCCTCATGTTGGTCGGGACCCCTCATGTTGGTCGGGACCCCTCATGTTGGTCGGGACCCCTCATGTTGGTCGGGACCCCTCATGTTGGTCGGGACCCCTCATGTTGGTCGGGACCCCTCATGTTGGTCGGGACCCCTCATGTTGGTCGGACCCCTCATGTTGGTCGGACCCTCATGTTGGTCGGGACCCCTCATGTTGGTCGGGACCCCTCATGTTGGTCGGGACCCTCATGTTGGTCGGGACCCCTCATGTTGGTCGGGACCCCTCATGTTGGTCGGGACCCCTCATGTTGGTCGGGACCCCTCATGTTGGTCGGGACCCCTCATGTACTGTCTTTGTATTCTTTTCCCCATACCTATTTAAATGTCAAACTGCATCACTGTAATTTACTCTAACACATACACGCGCAGGCGAGGAGCTGTGACTCGACCTTTGCAACCACAATGAGGTGAGTACACACACACAGCTAGATATTTACACACGTTGTGTGTCGAAATAATAGTCATGTCTACAAGCATGTTACACGCTGAAGTGACTATCATTTCAACATTTAATATTCACTGGAGGTTTATTGCTTTAAGGTTTCTTAAAACTCTGCGTCACACACACACACACACACACACACACACACACACACACACACACACACACACACACACACACACACACAGCACACACACTCACACACACACACACACACACAGCACATACACGCACACACACACACACAAACACACACACACACACACACACACGCACACACACACACACACACACACGCACAAACACACACACACACACACACACGCACACACACACACACGCACACACACACACACACACACACACCAAGGAATCATTCAAGACTCTGTATACCATATACGTCAGGCCCATACTGGAGTATGCAGCACCAGTTTGGAACCCACACCTGGTCAAGCACGTCAAGAAATTAGAGAAAGTGCAAAGGTTTGCAACAAGACTAGTCCCAGAGCTAAGGGGATTGTCCTACGAAGAAAGGTTAAGGGAAATCGGCCTGACGACACTAGAGGACAGGAGGGTTAGGGGAGACATGATAACGACATATAAAATACTGCGAGGAATAGATAAGGTGGACAGAGACAAGATGTTCCAGAGAGGGGACACAGAAACAAGGGGTCACAATTGGAAGTTGAAGACTCCTATGAGTCAAAGGGATGTTAGGAAGTATTTCTTCAGTCATAGAGTTGTCAGGAAGTGGAATAGCTTGGAAAGCGACATAGTGGAGGCAGGAACCATACATAGTTTTAAGACTAGGTTTGATAAAGCTCATGGAGCAGGGAGAGAGAGGACCTAGTAGCAATCAGTGAAGAGGCGGGGCCAGGAGCTATGACTCGACCCCTGCAACCACAAATAGGTGAGTACAAATAGGTGAGTACACACACACACACGCACACTCGTATCAGCGGATTTTCACCTCAAAGAAATTCTTTACATTTATGGTTGAAGAAAGTTCTGAAATATATTGTGAACTGGGGTCACCCACACTGGTCACCCACACTGTGGTCGCCCACACTGTGGTCGCCCACACTGTGGTCGCCCACACTGTGGTCGCCTACACTGTGGTCGCCCACACTGTGGTCACCCACACTGTGGTCGCCCACACTGTGGTCACCCACACTGTGGTCGCCCACACTGTGGTCGCCCACACTGTGGTCACCCACACTGTGGTCGCCCACACTGTGGTCGCCCACAGAGCCTCGGGAGTGGGATGAGATAAAAATATCAGGGTTCATCCGAGGAAGGTAAGGACGGTTCTAATTCCCTGGATCAAGAACCCTTTACCAGCACCCGAGGCAGCCCCTTCCTCCCCCTTCGAAGGGAAGAGGATATCAATATTTCAGCTGTGACAGGTGTGAGGCAGACTTGTGACAGGTGTGTGGTAGACCTGTGACAGTTGTGAGGTAGACCTGTGACAGGTGTAAGGTAGACCTGTGACAGGTGTGAGGTAGACCTGTGACAGGTGTGAGGTAGACCTGTGAGAGTTGTGAGGTAGACCTGTGACAGGTGTGAGGTAGACCTGTGACAGGTGTGATGCAGGTGTCATTGTCTGGTGTGTGAGGTGACACTTGTCTCACCTGTGTGCTAACACAGGTGCTGTGAATCGACACCACCAACCACAAACAGGTGAATTGGTGAGTACAGGTGTCATGGTACAAGTGTTGATACTTGTACAGTACCTGACACTTTTGATACTATTACAGTACCTGACGCACTCTTGATTCTTGTACAGTACCTGACGCACTCTTGATTCTTGTACAGTACCTGATACACTCTTGATACCTGTACAGTACCTGACACACTCTTGATACCTGTACAGTACCTGACACACTCTTGATACCTGTACAGTACCTGACACACTCTTGATACCTGTACAGTACCTGACACTGTCCTTTCACCAGGAATGTGTTTTTATATCTTCTCATAAGTCATAAAAGAGATGGCAAGAATGTGGAACAATGGGGGGTAGGATACACCAGTGAGAAATATTGTGGGGAGACAGGAATAGAGAGATTGTATGTTTATGTGTCACAAGCATTATAATAACCAATTTGTGTCACCAGTGTTATGACTAATATGTGTCACCAGTGTTATAATGACTAATATGTGTGACCAGTGTTATAATGACTAATACGTGTGACCAGTGTTATGACTAATATGTGTCACCAGTGTTATAATGACTTATATGTGTCACCAGTATTATAATGACTAATATGTGTCACCAGTGTTATAATGACTAATATGTGTCACCAGTGTTATGACTAATATGTATCACCAGTGTTATAATGACTAATATGTGTGACCAGTGTTATAATGACTAATACGTGTGACCAGTGTTATGACTAATATGTGTCACCAGTGTTATAATGACTTATATGTGTCACCAGTGTTATAATGACTAATATGTGTCACAAGTGTTATAATGACTAATATGTGTCACCAGTGTTATGACTAATATGTATCACCAGTGTTATAATGACTAATATGTGTCACCAGTGTTATAATGACTAATACGTGTGACCAGCGTTATATTGACTAATATGTGTCACCAGTGTTATAATGACTAATATGTGTCACCAGTGTTATAATGACTAATAAGTGAAGAGTGACACACTCCCCAGGTTCTAAAAGGTTACCTAGGTACCTAGGATCTAGGGAGCCACGTTGTTACCAGCCTCGGGGGGATATAATGTCGCGTAAAATAAACAAGAATTTCCCATGGAGCCGTAGAGCGAGTAACAGGCTTCAGACACCCCTCTCCCGCTGACCATACTCCAGTTCTCTCTGTGTGGAGGGCCCTCAGTGGGCGCCCCTGGGCGGGGTGGTGTGGGCGGCCCCGGAAGACCTCGAACGATACAATTTCTGTCCATTAATATATAATTTTTCCCAGCGCTGGATCTAGCCTCTTCCCGTAGTCGACAATGAAGTCTTATTGTAAATTCACAGTCTGTCTTCTCTGAGGTGGATGTGGGAGAGGTCCTGGCGGTGTCAGGGTGGATGCAGGAGAGGTCCTGGCGGTGTCAGGGTGGATGCAGGAGAGGTCCTGGCGGTGTCAGGGTGGATGTGGGAGAGGTCCTGGCGGTGTTAGGGTGGATGCAGGAGAGGTCCTGGCGGTGTCAGGGTAGATGCTGTGGATTAATACAAGATCCACCACTGATATAATTACGGTTAATATAATAGATGGAATTAGCTTCCCTTGAGCCGCGGGTTAACCTCTCTCTGTGCTGGTTCATCACTGTGCTGTTGGGAATCAAGAGAAAGTATTGGGAATCAAGAAAAAGTGTTGGGGATCAAGAGGAAGTATTGGGAATCAAGAGAAAGTATTGGGAATCAAGAGAAAGTGTTTGGGATAAAGAGAAAGTGTTGGGGATCAAGAGGAAGTATTGGGAATCAAGAGAAAGTGTTTGGGATAAAGAGAAAGTGTTGGGGATCAAGAGGAAGTGTTGGGGATCAAGAGGAAGTGTTGGGGATCAAGATGAAGTGTTGGGGATCAAGAGGAAGTATTGGGAATCAAGAGAAAGTATTGGGAATCAAGAGAAAGTATTGGGAATCAAGAGAAAGTGTTTGGGATCAAGAGAAAGTGTTGGGAATCAAGAGAAAGTGTTGGGGATCAAGAGGAAGTATTGGGAATCAAGAGAAAGTATTGGGAATCAAGAGAAAGTATTGGGAATCAAGAGAAAATGTTGGGGATCAAGAGGAAGTGTTGGGGATCAAGAGAAAGTATTGGGAATCAAGAGAAAGTATTGGGAATCAAGAGAAAGTGTTGGGGATCAAGAGGAAGTGTTGGGGATGAAGAGAAAGTGTTGGGGATCAGGAGGAAGTGTTGGGGATCAAGAGGAAGTGTTGGGGATGAAGAGAAAGTGTTGGGGATCAAGAGGAAGTGTTGGGGATCAAGAGGAAGTGTTGGAGATCAAGAGGAAGTGTTGGGGATCAAGAGGAAGTGTTGGGGATCAAGAGGAAGTGTTGGGGATCAAGAGGAAGTGTTGGGGATCAAGAGGAAGTGTTGGGGATCAAGAGGAAGTGTTGGGATCAAGAGGAAGTGTTGGGATCAAGAGGAAGTGTTGGGGATCAAGAGGAAGTGTTGGGGATCAAGAGGAAGTGTTGGGGGATAAAGAGGAAGTGTTGGGGATCAAGAGGAAGTGTTGGGGATCAAGAGGAAGTGTTGGGGATCAATAGGAAGTGTTGGGGATCAAGAGGAAGTGTTGGGGATCAAGAGGAAGTGTTGGGGATCAAGAGGAAGTGTTGGGGATCAAGAGGAAGTGTTAAAGATCAAGAGGAAGTGTTGGAGATCAATAGGAAGTGTTGGAGATCAAGAGGAAGTGTTGGGGATCAAGAGGAAGTGTTGGGGATCAAGAGGAAGTGTTGGGTATCAAGAGGAAATGTTGGGGATCAAGAGAAAGTGTTGGGGATCAAGAGGAAGTGTTGGGGATCAAGAGGAAGTATTGGGGATCAAGAGGAAGTGTTGGGGATCAAGAGGAAGTGTTAAAGATCAAGAGGAAGTGTTGGAGATCAATAGGAAGTGTTGGGGATCAAGATGAAGTGTTGGGGATCAAGAGGAAGTGTTGGGGATCAAGAGTAAGTATTGGGGATCAAGAGGAAGTGTTGGGATCAAGAGGAAGTGTTGGGGATCAATAGGAAGTGTTAGGGATCAATAGGAAGTGTTAGGGATCAAGAGGAAGTGTTTGGGATCAATAGGAAGTGTTAGGGATCAAGAGGAAGTGTTGGGAATCAAGAGGAAGTGTTAGGGATCAATAGGAAGTGTTAGGGATCAAGAGGAAGTGTTTAGGATCAATAGGAAGTGTTAGGGATCAAGAGGAAGTGTTGGGGATCAAGAGGAAGTGTTGGGGATCAAGAGGAAGTGTTGGGGATCAAGAGGAAGTGTTGGGGATCAAGAGGAAGTGTTGGGGATCAAGAGGAAGTGTTGGGGATCAAGAGGAAGTGTTGGGGATCAATAGGAAGTGTTGGGAATCAAGAGGAAGTGTTGGGAATCAAGAGGAAGTGTTGGGAATCAAGAAGAAGTGTTGGGAATCAAGAGGAAGTGTTGGGGATCAAGAGGAAGTGTTGGGGATCAAGAGGAAGTGTTAGGGATCAAGAGGAAGTGTTGGGGATCAAGAGGAATATGATCAGGAAAACTTACAAATATTTTAAATATTCCAGCAAGGATGGTGACTCAGGGGACTGGGACTTATTATCAACGAGGTTTTGGGTCCACTTGTACCACCAAGCAGTCCTGATATATTGTGACTTTTTATTCATTCTGTTACGGAAGTTGAGGTGTACTAAGGGAGACTATATTTCTACCCAAAATTTCCTTAACTTGACTTACGAGATCGTAGTAAGAAGACTGCCATGGTTCGAGTCCCTCCCGTTCTGTGACTTCCTTAGTTTTATTATTATTATGAATTATATAAGAAAGTCCTTTACAAAGGGGACAATATCGTTCCATCTGCAGTGTGTGAGGTGTGGCTGAAACATCACTCCCACCATAGTCAATTTTAGACGTTTCACTCATTGTGGAGCTTTATCAAGGAATGTCTATACAGGGCGAAACATCGCAATAAAAAGCCCATTTCTTGTATTTTATGACAGTTGTACTTCCCTTCCCGTTTTCCCCACTACTCTCTCCTTGTCTTCCCTCTCCCCGTGTCTTCCCTCTCCCCGTGTCTTCCCTCTCCCCGTGTCTTCCCTCTCCCCGTGTCTTCCCTCTCCCCGTGTCTTCCCTCTCCCCGTGTCTTCCTTCTCCCCATGTCTTCCCTCTCCCCGTGTCTTCCCTCTCCCCGTGTCTTCCCTCTCCCCGTGTCTTCCCTCTCCCCGTGTCTTCCCTCTCCCCGTGTCTTCCCTCTCCCCGTGTCTTCCCTCTCCCCGTGTCTTCCCTTTCCCGTGTCTTCCCTCTCCCCGTGTCTTCCCTCTCCCCGTGTCTTCCCTCTCCCCGTGTCTTCCCTCTCCCGTGTCTTCCCTCTCCCCGTGTCTTCCCTCTCCCCGTGTCTTCCCTCTCCCCGTGTCTTCCCTCTCCCCGTGTCTTCCCTCTCCCCGTGTCTTCCCTCTCCCCGTGTCTTCCCTCTCCCCGTGTCTTCTCTCTCCCCGTGTCTTCCCTCTCCCCGTCCTTCTACAAGCGTCCAGCGTCCCTGAGCGTCAACGTGTTGACCAGACATCGTGGGAACGTGTTGATGAGAGTCATCAATACAGCATCAGTCTTGATACCTGGGCCACACCTCGCCCTCCACACCATCTGATGTCATTAATAACTGATGTCTGTGTTTGAGATGTGGCGGTGAGGAGGGTTTTGGTGGTAGTGGTGGTGGTGGTGGTGGCAGTGGTGGTAGTGGTGGTCATAGTGGTGGTGGTGGTGGTCGTCGTAGTGGTGGTGGTAGTGGTGGTGGTCGTAGTGGTGGTGGTCGTAGTGGTGGTGGTGGTCGTAGTGGTGGTGGTGGTCGTAGTGATGGTGGTGGTGGTGGTTATACTTTTGATTCAAGCAAGTATTGATATGGTAGCTGACACAGTGAGTGACGGGACACAGGTGAGGAGACAGACAGGTGAGGAGACAGACAGGTGAGGAGACAGACAGGTGAGGAGACAGACAGGTGAGGAGACAGACAGGTGAGGAGACAGACAGGTGAGGAGACAGACAGGTGAGGAGACAGACAGGTGAGGAGACAGACAGGTGAGGAGACAGACAGGTGAGGAGACAGACAGGTGAGGAGACAGACAGGTGAGGAGACAGACAGGTGAGGAGGTTACAATTTGAGGAAGCTATGAGTGGGTGTCGTGAGGTAGCTGTACACCATGTGAGTGAACAATGGCACTCACATAGTGTATGGTGCCTCGCTACATTCATGGCAGCAGTACAGGTGTGCTACCATGGCTGTGTTCCCAGACATGAGCAAGCCAGCAGACATGAGCAAGCCAGCAGACATGAGCAAGCCAGCAGACATGAGCAAGCCAGCAGACATGAGCAAGCCAGCAGACATGAGCAAGCCAGCAGACATGAGCAAGCCAGCAGACATCACATACAAGAGCTGCGGTAGACTACCAGCGCTGTTGTAAGCAGTCTCACTGAGCATCTCCTGGTAATTCTAACTTATTAATCCAGTTACTGATAAATAAAACATCTGTACAATACCCTGGTAATGCAGAGGTATTGCACACTTGTGTTATTCATTAACTTGTGGCCATTATATACCATTAACCTCAAGGTTTGTTTTCTCTCAGACTCTATTAAGATCTGACTTCAGTCATTCTTCCCATGTAAGTCACACACTGTACCACACATGTACAAGACCAGGATGGTACGTGGGATGGAGGTTAGGGGATGAAAACACGTCACAGTATACCTGGTGTGTGAGGCTGTGTACAGTGACTGTCAAAGTACTCACTTATATGTACTTACCTATTTGTGGTTGCAGGGTTTGAATCTTAGCCCTTGGTCCAACCTCTTCGCCTGGCGTTACTGGCTATACTCTCTCCTGCCTTCGAGAGCCTTATCGTACCTCTTTTTAAAGCTATGTTTTGATCCTGTCTCCACCACTCTAATGTCCAAGTCCTTCCACTTTCTGACCACCCTAAGGCTAAAGAAACATTTCCTAACATCGTTGAAGACACTTACGCAATACTTGAAGACCCATGTGCAACACTTGAAGACCCATGTGCAACACTTGAAGGCACATGCGCAACACTTGAAGGCACATGCGCCACACTTGAAGGCATATGTGCAACACTTCAAGACACATGTGTAACACTTCAAGACATCTGTAACACTTCAAAACACATGTGCAACACTTCAAGACACATGTGTAACACTTCAAGACACATGTGCAACACTTCAAGACACATGGTGCAACATTTCAAGACACATGTGCAACACTTCAAGACACATATGTAACACTTCAGTATCAGTATTGTCAAAATGTTTCTCCTGCTCAGGATTCTTCAGTCATATACAGGAGACAGTAGATGAAATAATGCGATTTTGAAGTTATGAGACCATCAGTACCGATCAGTGTTCCTGGTTGGAAGAACACACGAATACAAGAGTGATTGTGGCATGTACTGTAGTATGGTGCCACACCACACTACTACTGTAGTATGGAGCTATAACACACTACTACTGTAGTATGGTGCCACACCACACTACTACTGTAGTATGGTGCCACACCACACTACTACTGTAGTATGGTGCCACACCACACTACTACTGTAGTATGGTGCCACACCACACTACTACTGTAGTATGGAGCCACACCACACTACTACTGTAGTATGGAGCCACACCACACTACTACTGTAGTATGGAGCCACACCACACTACTTTCTGGCTCATCTCAAAAGGGAGGATGCTGATTGGACTTGACGTGGCCGGGTTTATAACAACGGAAACAGGTTACCACATATTTTGGCACCTCTGCTGTTTCTCATCCTCATAGCAGACATAGATAAAAACACCCAGCACACTTTTGTATCATCATTTGCAGATGACACTAAAATAAGCATGAAAGTCACTACGGTAGAGGACACTGAAAAATTACAGGAGGACATAAGCAAGGTCTTCCAATGGGCAGTGGAGAACAACATGACGTTCAATGGTGATAAGTTTCAGCTGCTTAGGTATGGAAAAAATGAAGAACTCAAAAGGAACACTATATACAAAACGCAAGAGGGTCACCACATAGAACGAAAGGAACACGTAAAGGACTTGGGAATAATTATGTCTGCTGATCTGTCGTTTAAAGACCATAACAAGACAAAGATCACAACAGCCAGGAAGATGACGGGGTGGGTATTGAGAACTTTCAAAACAAGGGAAATAATGCCACTGGTGACACTATTCAAATCGCTAGTGCTCCCTCACTTAGAATACTGCTCAGTGCTGACGGCCCCGTTCAGGGCAGGAGAAATAGCAGAGCTGGAACAAATCCAGAGATCGTTTACGGCTCACATTGAGCCATTGAAACATCTAAATTATTGGGAACGCCTTCAAGTCTTGAACATGTACTCATTGGAGCGGAGGAGAGAGAGATACATGATAATATATACATGGAAAGTACTTGAGGGCCTGGTCCCAAATCTGCACACTGCCATAACAACATACTGGAGTGAGAGATATGGGAGAAAGTGTAAAATAAACCCAGTTAGGAGCAGGGGTGCGGTGGGGACAATACGGGAGCACTGTATTAACATCCGGGGTCCCAGACTATTCAACATCTTACCAGAAGATATCCGAAACACGGCTGGAACCAGTGTAGAAGCCTTCAAGAGGAAACTGGACAAATATCTTCACCAGGTGCCAGATCAACCAGGCTGTGATGGATATGTGGGGCAGCGGGCCTCCAGCAGCAACAGCCTGGTTGACCAGGCAAGCACCAGACGAGCCTGGCCCATGGCCGGGCTCAGAGAGTAGATACTCTCGAAACTCTTCAAAGGTATATCAAAGGTATGTTGATTTTGTGGCTGGCGCCACTCTGTGTACCGGCGTCGTTGTTCACCATGAGTTTGAGGTCGTCGCCTTGTACCATTTGATGAAGTTTTTTGAGTGCTGCGTTACAAAGTCTACATGAGACTGACCCAGCTGACACTTGCACACTTTGAATTCCCTCCTGTACTTGGTGCACAGTTTGAATTCCCTCCTGTACTTGGTGGGAATACACTGATATGCCCCAAGAACCCTTGTTTTAACAACCTGATAATCAGCAAATTCTTCATTATTTAAAACAGCTTGAACTCTTGCGCTTTGCCGTACAACTCTGTATGCACCAGTGCTGCCCAGTGGTGCCCAGTGGTGCCCAGTGGTGCCCAGTGCTGCCCAGTGCTGCCCAGGCCATCTCTGTGATCGAACCTGGTTTTCAAATGCCTCGAAAAACTGTTGAGGCTGAGACTCAACAAAGCGAGGTACTAACGGCACTGTTTTTTTGCACACTAAAGTAATCACCCACAGTCTGCTTAAATTGCTTCCTCTCCTTCTCTCTATCAAACTCCTCTTTAGCAAATGCTCGCTGCTCTGGTTGTTTCGAGATTGATTTTAACTAACTCAAGCGCAAACGAAGCTGACTCGCCCTGAGACAAACCCGGTTCACCGCCTGCTTCACGAGACTGCTGGTCTGATTGCTCTGGTGTTAACCCTTCCATATTACGAAGGAACCTAAGCGGAGATCGGCGATTAATAGTTCCTGTAGCGGGAGATATCTCAGTTTGGTGCGCCATAGTTGCTTCAACCTTTAGGAATTACAAAAACTCTGTATAGAATATTGAAAGAATTTTACTTGTCAAAAATAAGGCAAGATATGAAGAATCACATCCGCTCTTGTAGGGAATGTCAACAAGTAGGTAAAGCTGGACACCCCATTGAACCTGAGCCACTTCATCTCATACCTGCAGATGGAGAACAGTTTCCAGAGCTAATCACTGATTGTGTGGGGCCATTACCAAAACACAAGTCAGGAAACCATTGTTTGTTTACTATCACGGACAAAGCTACTAGGTATCCGGAAGCAGTCCCAATGCGCAGTATAAACACTATTCAGTATAAGCACTATTCCAGATGCTCACCCTCTGCCACGTTTGGACTTTGTGGGTAAGGTTACCTTTGTTTCCAAACTAGACCTCCAGGTACCTTTGACAGATAAGGCGAAGGAAATCTCTGCCTTCGTATTTCCAGGAAGTCACCATCAATATACAGTGACCTCATTCTGAATGCGAAACTCGCCGGCAACGTTCCAGAAGCTGATCCATCAGGCTATTAAAGAACTTGAAGACACGGCAGCTTATCTGGACTATATAGTTGTAGTTTTTTATACTTGTGGCCAACATGTTTCCCAACTTAAAGTTTTCTTTGAGAAGTTTAAGAGTTTCCAGTTAAATATTAATTTGTGTAAGTCATCCTTTGGCCAGTCTACTATTACTTTTTTGGGCCATGAAGTAGATAAAGGTAAAGTAACCCCTAAATTTTCCAAAATTTTTGCCATTAAGAATTACCCAGTACCTCGTGATAGAAAATCCCTTGAGTGTTTCTTAGGGATGGTAGGTTTTTATAGACGCTTCTGTAAGAACTTTGCAGGTGTTGTAGCCCCAAAACCTCACTTACCAGTCAGAAACAAAAATTTCAATGGATCCCAGAGTGTTAAGAATCATTTAACAAAGCAACACGGCTACTTTGTACTCCACCATTCTCCTGTCTCCCGATTTTTCAAAACCTTTTGTATTACAGGTTGATGCATGTGAGTCAGGGGGGAAGAGCTGTACTCCGACAAAAAATCTGGGGAAGAGTAGTTGCAGCCTGGGGCTTACTTCTCTGCTAAGTATCAGCCTCACCAAAGGGCTTACACCACTAATGAGAAAGAAGACCTCACTGATACTGACATTGGAACATTTCGAGGTCTACGTGGTGTAGTCGTCCCAGGTGGTCACAGTCTACAGTGATCACAATCCTCTGGTCTACCTCAGCACCATGAAAACCCACAACCCACGTATGATGAGATGGAGTCTCAGCCTTACAATATAAAACACGTCCATGTTGCCGGCAAGGAAAAAAACCTGGCTGATTCCGTTGCCGGTGTTTAATTTAGGTTAGGATGTGTTAGGGACCATATGAGTAGCTTAGCTCTTTCTCCCCCCCCCCCTATTTATAAAATGTTTTTTTATTTAATGATGTTGGTGAGAGTTTTTTTTTAGTGAGGGGACATTCTGCTGGCGTCCACAGGTGTCTTGAACCAATGTTAGCCCTACTGTCTGCTGTCTCGCTCGAGGACAGAGTTTGACTTTAAGTCTCGAGAAAAGTTGAGCTCTATCTAATGAGTTGGATGATTGAGAGGAGAGGCGGTTTCATTATTGTTCAGTGCCATGGTGGCACGCTACCCATGGAGGTGGAGGCCTAGTCCTGGCTATTAGAGCCCTTTTGGGGTGGGGGTGTGGCATGCAAAGAGAATGTTGCAATTTATTCGGCGTATGCCACATCTCCATTCAGGACAATGAAAAAAAAATGAAGTAACAACTTTTAAGGATGCCAGGGCTTATTGTTCTCTTATAAGGGAGGGAGTCCCCCCTTCCTCTCTGAAAGAACGCCATTGCTCTGTTCTCTTACAAACATTTGGAGGAGCTGTATTTTCTGTCCCTTTACATAAAATACATGTGCAGGCCATTCATTACCTGTGCTCGTGATGTACAGGGAATGAGAGAACATCACTGGTGTGAGGGAATAGGAGGGGAATGGAAGAGAGGGTGGGTGAGCTTGGAGCAAGTGAGGGGTTAAAAAGATTAAGGGGTAGATGTGTACGTGTACTCACCTACTTGTGGTTGAAGGGGTCGATTCATAGTTCCTGGCCCCGCCTCTTCACCGGTTGCTACTAGGTTTACTCTCTCTCCCTGCTCCATGAGCTTTATCATACCTCTTCTCAAAGCTTTGTATGGTTCCTGCCTCCACTATATTACTCTCCAGACTGTTCCACTTCCTGACAACTTTAACATCCCTGTGACTCATCTAAGTCTTCAACTTCCAGTTGTGTCCCCTTGTTGCTGTGTCCCCTTGTTGCTGTGTCCCCTTGTTGCTGTGTCCCCTTGTTGCTGTGTCCACTTGTTGCTGTGTCCCCTTGTTGCTGTGTCCCCTTGTTGCTGTGTCCCCTTGTTGCTGTGTCCCCTTGTTGCTGTGTCCCATCTCTGGAACATCCTGTCCTTATCCACCTTGTCAATTCCTCTCAGTATTTTAAATGTTATTATTATGTCCTCCCTGTCCCTCCTGTCCTCCAGTATCGTCAGTTTGATTTCCCTTAACCTCTCCTCGTAGGACATATCCCTCAGCTCCCAGACAAGTCTTGTTGCAAACCTTTGCACTTTCTCTAATTTCTTGACGTGTTTGACCAGGTGTGGGTTCCATACTGGTGCTGCATACTCCAATATGGACCTGACGTACACAGTGTGCAGTGTCCTGAATGACTCCTTACTTAGATGTCCAAATGCTATTCTCAGGTTTGGCTAATGTGCACCTCAAAAGATGTGCTCGGTATGATGCTCACCCCAAGATCTTTTTCCTTGAGTGAGTTTTCTAGCTTCTGATCTCTTAGGCTATACTCAGTCTGCGGTCTTTTTTGTTCTTCCCCAAGCTTCATAAATTCACACTTGCTGGGGTTAAACTCCAGGCTTGCAGCCTGTCCAGATCCCCTTGTAGACTGACCTGATCCCCGTCCACTTGTATTCTCTTCATTAGTTTCACATCGTCTGTGAACAGGGACACCTCTGACTCTATTCCTTCCGTCATGTCATTCACATATACAAGAAAGAGCACTGCACCTAGGACTCACCCTTGTGGAACACCACTCGACACATGCACCCACTCTGACACTTCGTCTCGAACTGACACACGTTGTTTCCTTCCTGTCAGTTATTCCCTGATCCACTACAGTACTTTCCCTCCTATTCTTGCCTACTCCTCTAGCCTTTCAACAAGTCTCTTGTGTGGTACTGTGTCGAAAGCTTCCTTACAGTCCAAGAAGATACAATCTACCCATCACTCTCTCTCTCCTGTTTTGCTTTTGTTACCTTATCGTAGAACTCCAATAGGTTTGGGATGCAGGATTTCCCTTTATGAAGCCGTGCTGGTTGTCATGTATGAGTCCAATCCTTTCTAGGTGCTCCACCTCTCTTTTCCTGATCTTTTCTATAACTTTATATACAATGCATGTCAGTGACACTGGTCTGTAATTTAGTGCAGCCTGTCTGTCTCATTTTTTTAAAAATCGGGACTACATTTTCTGTCTGCCACACCTTAGGCAGTTGCCTGTTTCGATAGATTTATTGAAGATTGTTGTTAGTGGCATACACAGTGCATCTGCTCCCTCTCTCAGGACCCAAGGAAAGATATTATTTGGGTCCACCGCCTTCGAGGTATCTAGTTCCCCTAGCAGTTTCTTCACCTGCTCCTCCTCCGTTGTGTACAGTGTGTCCAGCACTTGCTGGTGCACCCTACCTCCTCGGTTTGTTGGAAGCTACAATATCTCCACTGTGAATACCTCCCTGAATCACGAGCTGAGATCTTCACATACTTCCAGGTCGTTCCCTGTGAGCTCCCCTACCTCCTTCCTCAGCCTGAATACCTGGTCCTTGACTGTTGTTTTCCTCCTGATGTGGCTGTATAACAACTTTGGGTCAGATGCTATGTCATTCTCGTACTGACTCTGGGCTTCTCTCCTTATCCATGCATATTCATTTCTTGCTCTTCGACTCTACTCCCTGTTTTCCTGGGTCCTTTGCCTTCTATATTTGTTCCATACTCTAGCACTCTTGGCGTTGGTCTCTCCACATCTCCTGTTAAACCCTGGGCTCACTTTGGTGTTCCCGTTTTTTCTGTTACCCCTTTGTACGGACTTCTTCACTGTCTCCCTGCACTTTGTGGTCATGTGTTCCATCATTTCGTTTACTGTTTTCCCCTCTAGCTCGCTTACCCACTGGGCTCATGTAGGAATTTCCTCGTACTTAAGTAGTTCCCCTTTGGGAAGTTTTGGAAGTCCTTCTCGTGCTGCTTCACTCTCCATTGTTAACTCTACTATGTATTCGAAACTCATGACCACGTGATCGCTAGCACCTAAGGGCCTTTCGTGCGATATCCTTTATGTCTGAATTGTTCAAGGTGAATACGAGGGCCAGCCTTGCTGGTTCATCGTGTTCTCTCTCTCTTTGGGTGTGTCCTTAACATGTTGGTACATGAAGTTTTCCAGTACCGCTCTCCACGTCTCTGGTCCTTCACGTGGCTCCAGATTCTCCCAGTCAATCTCCTTATGGTTGAAATCCCCCATGATGAATAACTTTGTCCTGCTCGTATGGGCGCTTCTGGCAACTTCGGCTAGTGTGTCCACCATCGCTTTGCAGGTCTCATCGTATTCCTGTCTTGGCCTCCTGCTATTTGATGGCAGGTTGTACATCACTGCTACCATCACAGTATCAAGTGCTCCTACTATGTAGTCATCCGCTGCTCCTCTGACTAGTCTTCCCATCTCCTCAAAACTCCATTGGTTCTTGATGAACAGTGTTACTCCTCCTTCCCCTCTGCTTTCCGTCTTTCCTCACGATCTGATAACCAGACGGGAAGATCGCGTCTGTGTGTGTCAACCACTGGAGGGCTGATAGATTCACATTAAATAGTAACATTCTCTCACATCTTTTGATTGAGCCTGGGGAAGCCTGGGGAAGCCTGGGGGTCAGGATAAACCAGCACACTAATAATTGAGCTTCCATCACCACACTCTCCTTCCATCACCAGCAAAAATGAGATTTCTTCTTGACTGCCACGTCTCAGAAATTCTAGGAGACAAAATTATCTAATGTTAATAATAATAATAATAAAAATACTACTACTACTACTATTACTACTACTACTACTACTACTACTACTACTAATAATAATAATAATAATAGAAATAATAGTAATAATAATAATAATAATAATAATAATAATAATAATAATAATAATAATAAAAATAATAATAATAATAATAATAGAAATAATAATAATAATAATAATAATAATAATAGAAATAATAATAATAATAATAATAATAATAATAATAATAATAATAATAATAATAGAAATAATAATAACAACAACAACAGCACCACCAACAACAATAATAATAACTATAGTAGTAGTAGCAGCGTTTGAAATAATAATAATGGTAATAATAATAACAATAATAATAAAAAGAAGAAGAGGAAGAAGAAGAAGAGGAAGAAGAGGTAGAAGAAGAAGAAGAAGAAGAAGAAGATGATGATGATGATGATGAAAAAAATAATGTCAATAATAACAATTCTGCATAAGTTCCTGTGTTAATGGATCAGATATAGGAACATACACATACATACACACACACACACACACACACACACACACACACTAGAGAATGGAAAAAGTACAGAAGACAAAGGACCCAGGAAAATAAAGATATTAGCCGAAGAGCCAGAAACGAATATGCACAGGTAAAAAGGGAGGCTCAGCGACAATATGAAAATGATATAGCATCAAAAGTCAAGTCTGACCCGAAGCTGTTGTATAGCCACATCAGGAGGAAAACAACAGTCAAGGACCAGGTAATCAGGCTGAGGAAGGAAGGTGGGGAGTTCACAAGAAACGACCAAGAGGTATGTGAGGAGCTCAGCATGAGATTTAAAGAAGTATTTACAGAGAAGACAGGAAGGACTCCAGGAATTCAGAATAGGGAGGTATACCAACAAGAGCTGGATGAAATACACACAACCGAGGAGGAGGTGAAGAAGCTGCTATGTGAACTTGATACCTCAAAAGCGGTGGGACCGGACAACATCTCTCCGTGGGTCCTTAGAGAGGGAGCAGAGATGTTGTGTGTGCCACTAACAAAAATCTTCAACACATCCATTGAAACTGGGCAACTCCCTGAGGTGTAGAAGATGGCAAATGTAGTCCCAATTTTTAAGAAAGGAGACAGACACGAGGCATTAAACTACAGACCTGTGTCACTGACGTGTATAGTGTGCAAAGTCATGGAGAAGATCACCAGGAGGAGAGTGGTGGAGCACCTAGAAAGACACAAGCTTATAAACGACAACCAGCACAGTTTCGGGGAAGGAAAATCCTGTGTCACAAACCTACTGGAGTTTTTGGACAAGGTAATAGTAGTAAGACACGAGAGAGAGGGGTGGATATACTGCATTTTCTTGGACAGCAAGAAGGCCTTCGACACAGTTCCTCACAAGAGGTAATGCAAAATCTAGAGGATCAGGCACACGTAACAAGAAAGGCACTGCAATGGATCAGAGAATATCTGACAGGGAGGCAATAACGAGTCATGGTACGTGACGAGGTGTCAGAGTGGGCACCTGTGACGAGTGGGGTTCCACAGGGGTCAGTCCTAGGACCGGTGCTGTTTCTGGTATTTGTGAACGACATGACGGAAGGAATAGACTCCGAAGTGTCCCTGTTTGCAGATGATGTGAAGTTGATGAGAAGAATTCAATCGGACGAGGACCAGGCAGAACTACAAAGGGATCTGGACAGGCTTCAAGCCTGGTCCAGCAATTGGCTCCTGGAGTTCAACCCCACCAAGTGCAAAGTCGTGAAGATTGGGGAAGGGCAAAGAAGACGGCAGACGGAGTACAGTCTAGGAGGCCAGAGACTACAAACCTCAATCAAGGAAAAAGATCTTGGGGTGAGTATATAACACCAGGCACATCTCCTGAGGCGCACATCAACCAAATAACTGCTGCAGCATACGGGCGCCTAGCAAACCTAAGAACAGCATTCCGACATCTTAATAAAGAATCATTCAGGACCCTGTACACTGTGTACGTTAGGCCCATACTGGAGTATGCAGCACCAGTTTGGAACCCACACCTAGCCAAGCACGTGAAGAAGCTTGAGAAAGTGCAAAGGTTTGCAACAAGACTAGTCCCGGAGCTAAGGGGTATGTCCTACGAGGAGAGGTTAAGGGAAATCGACCTGACGACACTGGAGGACAGGAGAGATAGGGGGGACATGATAACAACATATAAGATACTGAGAGGAATTGACAAAGTGGACAGAGACAGAATGTTCCAGAGATGGGACACAGCAACAAGGGGACACAGTTGGAAGTTGAAGACTCAGATGAATCACAGAGATGTTAGGAAGTATTTCTTCAGTCACAGAGTGGTCGGGAAGTGGAATAGTTTAAGAAGCGATGTAGTGGAGGCAGGCTCCATACATAGCTTTAAGAAGAGGTATGATAAAGCTCATGGCGCAGGGAGAGTGACCCAGTAGCGGCCAGTGAAGAGGCGGGGCCAGGAGCTGAGTCTCGACCCCTGCAACCACAACTAGGTGAGTACACACACAAACATACACACACACACATCCTGGCCTTCAATTAAACCGACACCCCTTTGCCGCAACCATTAAAAAAGGGGGCAGTCAGACACCCGTCAGCCTCAAACCCCTTAAAATAACAACCATAAATTATCCTTATTAAAGGTCTTTGGCTCCCCATATCCCGAATTAATAGATCTTCTTTTTTTTCCTGGGCTGGGCTCGACCCCGCGGCGCAAATCACCAGGCAGATTTAAAATTCATCGGAGAGAAACAGCAGTAATCCTGGCGTGGCTGGGGTGGTGGTGGTGGTGCTGCTGCTGGTACTGCTGGTACTGGTACTGCTGGTACTGGTACTGCTGGTACTGGTACTGCTGGTACTGGTACTGCTGGTACTGGTACTGCTGGTACTGCTGGTACTGGTACTGCTGGTACTGCTGGTACTGGTACTGCTGGTACTGGTACTGCTGGTACTGGTACTGCTGGTACTGGTACTGCTGGTACTGGTACTGCTGGTACTGGTACTGCTGGTACTGGTACTGCTGGTACTGCTGGTACTGGTACTGCTGGTACTGGTACTGCTGGTACTGCTGGTACTGGTACTGCTGGTACTGGTACTGGTGCTGCTGCTGGTACTGGTGTTGTTGCTGTTGTTGTTGTTGCTAGAGCCACGTTCGTGTTGTACTCCCTCTACATGTGCTATTTCTCCCCCATCATTCGTGTTCTTCTACAGTGTTCCTCTTCTCTCACTTTCTAGTACTCAACAAGCCACATGTACTCAACACCACACATGTACTCAACCCCACACATGTACTCAACACCACACATGTACTCAACACCACACATGTACTCAACCAAATTTTTTTTTTTTTAATATTCAAGAAAGAATTACAGTAATTTCTGATAAACTGTACCTAGAAGTCTGTTATTGTAACCATAACAGAGAGAATAACAGCCATAACTTGTGTAAGTGTAAGTCAGGTTTAGCACTCTATACACTCTTAAAGCCACAGCTGAAGCTTTATAAAACACCGGAGATAAAGTACCTAAGTTAAAGCTTGCAGCCAGAGCTGGCAACCCTCACTCCCACATTTGTTAAAGCCATTGCCACACATGATCTTTTAGGGTCGGCCGGCTATAAGGGCGACGGCGGCGGCCTCCACCACGGCCTGCCACTCAACCCTCGCCCTTACCGACCCCAGCTGCTGATTTGAAATGGATTTAAACAGTGAAATATATTCAATCAAATACGAAATTTCGGCTGTTGTCAAGTACTGGCCCAGGGGCTGTGTGTGTGTGTGTGTGTGTGTGTGTGTGTGTGTGTGAATGTTTGTGTGTGTGTGTGTGTACTCACCTAATTGTACTCACCTAATTGTGGTTGCAGGGGTCGAGACTCAGCTCCTGGCCCCGCCTCTTCGCTGTCTGCTACTGGGTCTCTGCTCTCCCTGCTCCATGAGCTTTATCATACCTTGTCTTAAAACTATGTATGGTTCCTGCCTCCACTATATCATTCTCTAGTCCATTCCACTTCCTGACTACTCTGTGGCTGAAGAAATGTTTCCTGACATCCCTTTGACTCATCTGAGTCTTCAGCTTCCAGTTGTGTCCCCTTGTTTCTGTGTTCCCTCTCTGAAACAACCTGTCACTATCTACCTTGTCAATTCCCCGCAGTATTTTGTATGTCGTTATCATGTCTCCTCTGACCCTTCTTTCCTCCAGTGTTGTTAGTCCTATTTCCCTCAGCCTTTCTTCATAAGACAGACCCCTGAGTTGTGGAACTAACCTTGTCGCAAACCTTTGCACTTTCTCTAGTTTCTTGACGTGCTTGACCAGGTGTGGGTTCCAGACTGGTGCTGCATACTCTAGTATGGGCCTGACGTATACGGTATACAGTGTCTTGAACGATTCCTTGTTAAGGTAACGGAACGCTAATCTTAAGTTTGTGTGTGTGTGTGTGTATGTGTGTGTATGTGCGTGTGTGCGTGTGTGTGTGTGTATGTGTGTGTATGTGCGTGTGTGCGTGTGTGTGTGTGTGTGTGTGTGTATGTGTGTGTATGTGTGTGTGTGTGTGTGTGTATGTGTGTGTGTATGTGTGTGTGTGTGTGTGTGTGTGTGTGTGTGATGTGTGTGTGTATGTGTGTGTGTGTGTGTGTGTGTGTGTGTGTTGTGTGTGTGTGTGTGTGTGTGTGTGTGTGTGTATGTGTGTGTGTACAACAGAACTCACAAATATCACACCTCGTTGTGAACGTTGTGTAAGTCTGAAACCTAAAGTCGCTACCCGATCAGCCAGGCTGTGGTTCGTAATTTGGATTACGTGCGGCTACCAGTAACAGCCTGGTTGATCAGGCCCTGATCCACCGGGAGGCCCGGTCAAGGACTGGACGGCGGGGGCGTTGACCCCCGGAATACCCTCCAGGTAGACGTAGACACCAAGCTACAAGCTTTATGGAAACCCCTGACCTACACAACCCGCGTCGACATGAATTTAGAGCTGGAAGATCATGTCAGTCTGGAAGATCATGTCAGTCTGGAAGATCATGTCAGTCTGGAAGATCATGTCAGTCTGGAAGATCATGTCAGTCTGGAAGATCATGTCAGTCTGGAAGATCATGTCAGTCTGGAAGATCATGTCAGTCTGGAAGATCATGTCAGTCTGGAAGATCATGTCAGTCTGGAAGATCATGTCAGTCTGGAAGATCATGTCAGTCTGGAAGATCATGTCAGTCTGGAAGATCATGTCAGCCAAGAACACTAAACCATGATCACAAGATAACAGAAGCTTTGTAAGACAATCAAAACACACACATTGACAAATAAAATTATGGACAACCCATAAAATAAGGTTAACAGATATAACAGGAAAAGTATGAGAATATATATTCAGTTTTCGAAAGAATAGAAAGAAAAGAGTAATGGTAAACAAACCAAAATGGAGCCCAAGTAAAGTATAAAGTTCAGTAGCCCAAACATACACAATTCTATAACAATGTGCTTGAGAGAGAGAGAGAGAGAGAGAGAGAGAGAGAGAGAGAGCAGACAGACAGACAGACAGACAGAGAGGATGAAGTGCAGAATAGACCCAGTGGAAAGCATGGGCGCCATGAGCATAATAAGAGAACTCTGCGTCAACATCCGTCGTTCATGACTCTTCAACCTGCTATCAGCAGATATCAGAAAACTGGGACACTACCCGCAGGCAGGTGCCAGATCAACCAGGCTGCGATGGACATGTGAACCTGCGGACCGCCTGCACCAACAGCCTGGTTGAGTACGCCATCATCAGAAAAACCTGGCTCTCAGGTCGGACTGCAAGGGTTTAAAAACTCTCTAAATAAGTCACCGGTGTATCACAGGTGTGTGAGTCAACACGTACACAAGTGTACACACCAACCACACAACTGAGACATTGTTGACATGTGGAAAACTGCAACATATGAGTACAAACATGTGTAACACTGTAACATATGAGTACAAACATGTGGTACAATGTGATAACACCTTCGGTTAATTTCCCCTCTTTCCTCTTATCAATTACATCATCTATCCCCTCCCATCCTCCCCTAATATTGCCTTCCCCTCTCTCCCGTCCCATATCCATCCTTCAAACTATGTTCCCCTCGTAGTTTCTCTCTCTCTCTCTCTCTCTCTCTCTCTCTCTCTCTCTCTCTCCCCCATGTAAGAAAATTATCAAGAACTACAAAGGACTATAGAGGAATACACTCCAGTGTGAGCAGTGTCAGGTGTCAGGTTCTGTTACCAGGTTCTGGTATCAGGCGTCAGGTTCTGGGGTCAGGCGTCAGGTTCTGGTGTCACCCGTCAGGTTCTGGGGTCAGGCGTCAGGTTCTGGTGTCAGGCATCAGGTTCTGGTCTCAGGCGTCAGGTTCTGGTGTCAGGCGTCAGGTTCTGGTGTCAGGTTTTGGTGTCAGACGTCAGATTCTGGTCTCAGGTGTCAGGTTTACTAGTGTATTCGTCAGACACGCACTTGACCCAGGTGTCAGTCACACGGTGACCCGCTCAGTATTAGTCGCACTGTGTGGGTGTGCCCTTCTAGAGACTGTAGTGTCAACTTACACAGGTGTTAATGTGGTGGATGTTGGATCTAGGGTGAGCAGATCCACTTTGACTGTGGTTTGAGGGCTGCTACGAAAGGCAGTGGTAAAACATATATACCCTGTTTCAGTGGATGAGGAGAGGTGTTGTGGGTCTGGGTGACCTTACCATGTCAAGTGTTATGGGTCTTATGGTGACCTTACCATGTCAGGTGTGGTGGGTCTGGTGGTGACCTTACCATGTCAGGTGTTGTGGGACTGGTGGTAACAGAGTGAGCATGTCGTGACCTTACCATGTCAGGTGTCTGACCACGTCTTCTGGGAGTGAGTTCCACAAGTGGAGTGACAGTGCTGATAGATGCCTTATTCTGCGAGCAAATGCCATCGAAACAGCCTTCATTTTCTATATTGCCAGTGCTTCTTGGCCCCTCAGAGAAGTAAATAATGAAAATGAATGTTATAGGAACACAGTTAGAAATCTGAGTAGGTCTATAACTAACTCACTGTGATAACATGAACGTAGATAAGTACGTTTATGGAGCAACTTGCAATGTGAACACTGACTGATGTTGTAGTGGCCAGGCTTAGGCTTGGCTACAAGTACTTCTGGCAGATTGGGAGACACACAGATGATCAAACTAAATTCAAAGTATGTGATCAGGCATATGGTCACTGTCTTGAACACTATGTGCTTAATTGTCCACTTGTTGAGGAATATAGAGATAGACAGTATAATAACTTATGTGACATGTCAAGATATCTTATTAATGAAAATAAGATACATGATATATTAAGCAAATTTCCTAAATTTGCTTCTAACAGATAAGTGAACTGTAGATAAAAATCTAGATGTACTCCTGTTAACCCTTTAGGGGCCTAGTTCCTAGGCCTTGTGTGTATCCATTAAGCACTTGAGCTGCTCTCCACACGATGGATGTGAGGTGCACAATAAACTACCAACTTCGGTGGCAAAATTTAATCTAAATCTTGGCCCCTCCTTGTTTTGTCTCTCTGTTTACCAAGTGTGTATATTTATCATGATAGGTGATACATGATTTGCTGTTATTGTGTACAAGTGTACTGGTGCTTATAAGACGTATAGAAAACACAGTCGAGCACAATCAAGGGACCTGTCAACATCTCCCCACTTCTTACTAATTCTCTGAAAACATGATCCTGCCACCAGACTTATACATGTCTTGACTCTCAAACATGGTCCTGCCACCAGACTTATACATGCCACGACTCTCAAACATGATCCTGCCACCAAACTTATACATGTCTTGACTCTCAAACATGGTCCTGCCACCAGACTTATACATGTCACGACTCTCAAACATGGTCCTGCCACCAGACTTATACATGTCTTGACTCTCAAACATGGTCCTGCCACCAGACTTATACATGTCACGACACTACCACCGCCGCGCCTTCCAGGGTCACTCTCTCAGGTTACTCTCACTGATCTTGACTCATCTCAGCTAATTTGTCCTGAGGAGAAACTGCAACAACAATAACAGTAATGGACAACATCCCCCACATGACCTCATATGCCGGTATCAGGACCTCATACGCCGGTATCAGGACCTCATACGCGGTATTAGGACTTCATACGCCGGTATCAGGACCTCATACGCCGGTATTAGGATCTCATACGCTGGTATCAGGACCTCATACGCCGGTATCAGGACCTCATACGCCGGTATCAGGACCTCATACGCGGTATCAGAACCTCATACGCCGGTATCAGGACCTCATACGCCGGTATCAGGACCTCATACACCGGTATCAGGACCTCATACGCGGTATGAGCGTGCTTTTAAAGCACTCATTTATTCCCACCATTTCTTGACTTTTACTAAGTCACCGTTATAATCCCCCTGCCCACTTCTAGCTCCCCATCCCTATTTTTTCGCTCCTCCCACCCCCATTTTCCCCCTCGCTCCCCCTCCCTGGCTCGCCACTTAACCCCCCGGCGTGGTTCACCATTATCCCATTAGCGTGGCTGGTGTACTGTCCCTATTAACCGCTTGTTAGTGTGCGCGCGTCCGCAATTTGCAGAGTCCTGAGGGGTAGTTGTAACGAGGGGAGACTCCCAATTGTCACGCCCCGCGCACCCACACCTCACTACCCTTTGATGGTGAGGGGAGACGGGGTGAGGGGGAGGGGGAGGAAATGTAAAAAAAAGGGGGTGAGGGAAATGAAGGTAGAGAGGTGGAAGGAATGTAGGGGGTGGAAGCATGTGGTAGGTGGGTGGTGGTGGTAGGTGGGTGGTGGTGGTAGGTGGGTGGTGGTAGGTGGGTGGTGGTGGTAGGTGGGTGGTGGTAGGTGGGTGGTGGTGGTAGGTGGGTGGTGGTGGTAGGTGGGTGGTGGTGGTAGGTGGGTGGTGGTGGTAGGTGGGTGGTGGTGGTAGGTGGGTGGTGGTGGTAGGTTGGTGGTGGTGGTAGTGAGTGGATGAGGAAGGTGGTGGATGTCTCCTCATCCTTTCTCATTATCATGCATTTGTTTCTGTCTCTTCTACTCACTTCTCTACTAAGTTTTGTTTTCCCTGCTTTCTCCTCTCCTCATGTCCACACGGGTATCACTTTCTCCTTTGCCTCTCACCACTCTCCTCTTAGATACTCTTATTTTTTTATGTTTTCCTTCTTCATCCAGTTCCTCTTCGTGCTAGAAGACATTCAGGAATTATATTATCCGCACATAGTTCTTTCTTTTGTTCTCTCTCTCTCTCTCTCTCTCTCTCTCTCTCTCTCTCTCTCTCTCTCTCTCTCTCTCTCTCTCTCTCTCTCTCTCTCTCTCTCTCTCTCTCTCTCTCTCTCTCTCTCTCTCTCTCTCTCTCTCTCTCTATCTCTCTCTCTCTCTCTCACTCACTCACTCTTCAATGTCTGATGCAACAGACGTGAAGACCAGTTCTAGTCTCGCAGGTTCACCTCCTCCTCCTCCTCCTCCTCCTCCTCCTCTTCTCTTCCTTGTCATGTCTCTGAGTTCTCCAGCACTACCTCCATCAATTTGGTCAGATACATGCTGGTCCGACCCCCCCCCCTTCCCTCATGCGGGTCTCCTTTCTCCCATGATCTCAAGTTTCCCATGATCAGTAATTTCCCTCTGCCGTGTGAGCTACCGTGGCTATCAAGGCTCTCTGCTTTCTTAGTACTCCCGTCTTCGTGTTCTTCTGTAGTGTGAGCAACTGTAGTGTGAGCAACTGTAGTGTGAGCAACTGCAGTGTTAGCAACTATAGTGTGAGCAACTGTAAATAACCTCTACCTTCACTTTCCGACCTGTGGTCCTGGGGGTCATTATCCTCACCACTTTCGATCATTCCCAGTACCACAAAACTTTCACTAATTCTTCAGTGCCCCTCCTCCGGCTCCGCTTCCTCATTCCATCTCCCGCATGTGGCACCCTTCTGGCTCTGCTACATCAGATATTTTCTCTCTGTAATGGCTATCATGTCTGACACTGCCTCCACTACTCTTTCTTCTATTTCACTAAACCTATTTGCAATTCCATCTAAATTATTGTAATAGATTCTAATCTTCCTTACTCTTACTGTGGTCGACTTCCTTATGTCCTGTTGGCACTCTCCTTGGCACCGAGGGAATGTTGGTTTTCTAATGCAGTAGAGAATGGGTTATAAGTGAATGGGTCTCCTGTGACTGGAGGCTGTTGTTGTCCCTATGAGGATGTGAGGAATGGGCTTTCGGTATTTTAAGTATTGAAGTATGTTTGGCCTAAGTGTACAAGTGAAATGTGGCAATTATTGACCCTCGTAGAGTCGACAGACTTAAATGTAACAAACTAAATAGATGGTGGTAGGCACGATTAGCTTAGGATACCTTAATATGAAATCATATCGATGTAGCATCACCAAGACATGAGCAGCTGGATAAAGTGTGTGGAGATGAGGATAAACACACTCTCCAACACTGGATAAAGTGTGTAGAGACGAGGATAAATACACTCTCCAGCACTCTGGATAAAGTGTGTAGAGACGAGGATAAACACACTCTCCAACACTCAGGCTAAAGTGTGTAGAGACGAGGATAAACACACTCTCCAGCACTCTGGATAAAGTGTGTAGAGACGAGGATAAACACACTCTCCAACACTCTGGATAAAGTGTGTAGAGACGAGGATAAACACTTTCACTATATCTTAGAACGTAACACTTCAGAAATATAGAAATTAATACCACAAATATCCATGAACAATTTAAACACGTTGAAGCTTAGAGTCGAAGCATTTTGAGCAATACGCAGGATTTGTTGATATTAAATAGTGATCATTTATAAAGGCAGCGATACCTGATTGATGCAACACTCAGAACAGGAGTTGGTATTACCAATGGACACGTACCGATGAAAACTGGTATTAACAATGATATTAACCAGGACAATCACTCTTAGTTTCCTACCCCAGAGGTACTCTTTGATCCAACGGAGTACCTTTCGTGTTATTGCTGCCTGCACCTCAAGTCTTTGCCAGTCTTTTGTTGTGTAGAGAATCAAATGCTCTCTTTAGCAGTTTAATAAAATGCAATCCAGCTGTTGTTGTTGGGATATACTTCCTTCATGACGGGATATTTGCTGAGGCTGTGTCCCAATATATTAGCGCACACTAGAAAAAGAAATTGTTTACCTTGCATAGAAAGCTGACCACCACTACCACCAGAGGCAGCAGCAGCAGAGGCAGCAGCAGCAGCAGCAGCAGCAGCAGCAGAGGCAGCAGCAGCAACAGAGACAGCAGCAGCAGAGGCAGCAGCAGCAGCAGCAGCAGAGGCAGCAGGAGCATCAGAGGCAGTGTCGCGCCCCTAGCCCCAGGCTATGAGATAACAACCATGGAGGAGGTAGCGAGCCGTGGGTGCTCCTGCAGGAGACGTGACAGACACACCTCACACACCTCCTTCAGAGGTTTTCTGCTACACACGTAACATACACCACACGACCTACGCTAGTCCCTAGCATGGCATTCTCTTGCCCCCTAGCATGGCATTCTCTTGCCCCCTAGCATGGCATTCTCTTGCCTCCATCACCGTTTACAATCTCTCACCAACCTCGACTGCTGCAAATATAAAAGTTTCTCTCTCCAAAAGTGGTGGCATTAGTGTTGTCAGTGTGACAACAGTTCCAGTCTCTCGTTACATTAATGTTGTCAGTGTGACAACAGTTCCAGTCTCTCGTCACATTAGTGTTGTCAGTGTGACAACAGTTCCAGTCTCTCGTTACATTAATGTTGTCAGTGTGACAACAGTTCCAGTCTCTCGTCACATTAGTGTTGTCAGTGTGACAACAGTTCCAGTCTCTCGTCACATTAGTGTTGTCAGTGTGACAACAGTTCCAGTCTCTCGTTACATTAGTGTTGTCAGTGTGACAACAGTTCCAGTCTCTCGTCACATTAGTGTTGTCAGTGTGACAACAGTTCCAGTCTCTCGTCACATTAGTGTTGTCAGTGTGACAACAGTTCCAGTCTCTCGTCACATTAGTGTTGTCAGTGTGACAACAGTTCCAGTCTCTCGTCACATTAGTGTTGTCAGTGTGACAACAGTTCCAGTCTCTCGTTACATTAGTGTTGTCAGTGTGGCAGCAATTCCAGTCTCTCGTCACATTAGTGTTGTCAGTGTGACAACAGTTCCAGCCTCTCGTCACATTAGTGTTGTCAGTGTGACAACAGTTCCAGCCTCTCGTCACATTAATGTTGTCAGTGTGACAACAGTTCCAGCTCTCGTTACATTAATGTTGTCAGTGTGACAACAGTTCCAGCTCTCGTACATTAATGTTGTCAGTGTGACAACAGTTCCAGTCTCTCGTTACATTAGTGTTGTCAGTGTGACAACAGTTCCAGTCTCTCGTTACATTAGTGTTGTCAGTGTGACAACAGTTCCAGTCTCTCGTTACATTAGTGTTGTCAGTGTGACAACAGTTCCAGTCTCTCGTCACATTAGTGTTGTCAGTGTGACAACAGTTCCAGTCTCTCGTCACATTAGTGTTGTCAGTGTGACAACAGTTCCAGTCTCTCGTTACATTAATGTTGTCAGTGTGACAACAGTTCCAGCCTCTCGTTACATTAATGTTGTCAGTGTGACAACAGTTCCAGCCTCTCGTCACATTAGTGTTGTCAGTGTGACAACAGTTCCAGTCTCTCGTTACATTAATGTTGTCAGTGTGACAACAGTTCCAGTCTCTCGTTACATTAGTGTTGTCAGTGTGACAACAGTTCCAGTCTCTCGTTACATTAGTGTTGTCAGTGTGACAACAGTTCCAGTCTCTCGTTACATTAGTGTTGTCAGTGTGACAACAGTTCCAGTCTCTCGTCACATTAGTGTTGTCAGTGTGACAACAGTTCCAGTCTCTCGTC
The DNA here is from genome assembly GCA_009830355.1 of Cherax destructor. Classification (NCBI taxonomy): domain Eukaryota; kingdom Metazoa; phylum Arthropoda; class Malacostraca; order Decapoda; family Parastacidae; genus Cherax; species Cherax destructor. Next base: position 291,342 of record WNWK01000759.1, read on the forward strand.
ACATTAGTGTTGTCAGTGTGACAACAGTTCCAGTCTCTCGTACATTAATGTTGTCATGTGACAACAGTTCAGCTCTGTTACATTAAAGTGTCGTGTGACAACAGTTCCAGCCTCTCGTCACATTAGTGTTGTCAGTGTGACAACAGTTCCAGTCTCTCGTACATTAATGTTGTCAGTGTGACAACAGTTCCAGTCTCTCGTTACATTAGTGTTGTCAGTGTGACAACAGTTCCAGTCTCTGTTACATTAGTGTTGTCAGTGTGACACAGTTCCAGTCTGATAGTGTCAGTGACAACTCCAGCTTGTCACATTAGTGTTGTCAGTGGACAGCAGTTCCAGTCTCGTCACATTAGTGTTGTCAGTGTGCAACAGTCCAGCTCCGTCCATTAGTGTTGTCAGGTGAAACATTTCACTGTTACATGTGTTGTCAGTGTGACAGCAGTTCAGTCTTCGTTCATTAGTGTTGTCGTTGCAACTTCCAGCTCTCGTTACATTAGTGTTGTCAGTGTGACAACAGTTCCAGCTCTCTCGTCACATTAATGTTGTCAGTGTGACAACATCAGTCTCTCGTCATTAGTTCAGTACAACATCATCTCTCGTCACATTAGTTGTCAGTGTGACAACTTCCATCTCTCGTCACATTGTGTTGCTGTGACAACAGTTCAGCTCTCGTCCATTAGTGTTGTCAGTGTGACAACAGTTCCAGCCTCTCGTCACATTAATGTTGTCAGTGTGACAACATTTCCAGTCTCTCGTCACATTAGTGTTGTCAGTGTGACAACAGTTCCAGCTCTCGTCACATTAGTGTTGTCAGTGTGACAACAGTTCCAGCTCTGTCACATTATGTTGTCATGTGACAACATTTCCAGCCTCTCACATTAGTGTTGTCAGTGTGACAACAGTTCCAGCTCTCGTACATAATGTCTGTCAGTGTGACAACATTTCCAGTCTCTCGTCACTTAGTGTTGTCAGTGTGACAACAGTTCCAGTCTCTGTCACATTAGTGTTGTATAGTGAACAGTTCCAGTCTCTCGTTACATTAGTGTTTCAGTGTGACACCAGTTCCAGCTCGTCACACTAGTGTTGCAGTGGACAACAGTTCCAGTCTCCGTTACATAGTGTTCAGTGTGACAACAGTTCCAGTCCTCGTCACATTAGTGTGGTCAGTGTGACAACAGTTCCAGTCTCTCGTCACATTATTTGCGTACAAAGTCCGTCTTCGTCATTAGTGTGTAGTGTGACAACAGTTCCAGCCTTAGTTACATTAGTGTTGTCAGTGTGACAACATAAACAGCTCTAATATGCTTTGAACTGTAGTTCACCGCTGTCGTGAGGGTCCACAGCTGTAGCTCAACAATGACGTAAGGCCCAGCAGCTATAGCACAATACCCCTCAAGAGGCTCAGGTGCTGCACCTCAACCCCTTCGAAATAATTTAAGATACGAGATCAACTGCAAAGCATTGCGAATATTTATTGTTCAATAAATATGTTGACTTATGGCAGAAGATGGTAAAGTCTGTCTGTCTGTCTGTCTGTCTCTCTCTCTCTCTCTCTCTCTCTCTCTCTCTCTCTCTCTCTCTCTCTCTCTCTCTCTCAATCTATAGCCTTCCACTCGCCCCTCAATCAACTCTCTCATTGCTACCTATCATCAACTCTTCTCACCCCCTCCTCACGCCCACTCCAATCTATAAGACCTTCCATTACTCCCTCCCTACCTACTCCCCATCCTACTTTCCTCTGTGTTCCCTCTTTCACAGAACCCCAGCACGCACCCTCAACCCTCTGCTTCAAGGCAGACTCATCCATCTAGCAGCAACAATCTGGCCAGGGTAGGCTCAGACACGTTTTATAAACCTCCAGAGAATAGCACCTCCCTCACACCACTTCATTAACCAAATTGATTGTGATGTGTGAGGCTGACTGACTTTGGTGCTGCTACTACTGCTACTACTACTGCTACTACTACTGCTACTATTACTACTACTACTGCTACTACTACTACTGCTACTATTACTACTACTACTGCTACTGCATATATATATATATATATATATATATATATATATATATATATATATATATATATATATATATATATATACAGAGAGAGATCGCAGTCAGCAGGACTCGATACTGCTACTGAGATGGACAAGATTCCCAGCCCGAGTGGATAAGAGCGTCTCAGTAGCAGTACTGAGTCCTGCTGACTGCGATCTTTCTCTGTATGAACCCGCTTGTTTGTGAATGGTGCATTATATATATATATATATATATATATATATATATATATATATATATATATATATATATATATATATATATATATATATATATATATATTTCAACAAGTCGGCCGTCTCCCACCGAGGCAGGGTGACCCAAAAAAAAAGAAAATCCCCAAAAAGAAAATACTTTCGTCATCATTCAACACTTTCACCACACTCATACATAATCACTGTCTTTGCAGAGGAGCTCAGATACGACAGCTGAAAATAAGTCCCTCCCAGCTGTCACTATCCCAGACCCCTCCTTTAAAGTGCAGGCATTGTACTTCCCATTTCCAGGACTCAAGTCCAACTAAATCAATTAACTGGTTTCCCTGAATCCCTTCACAAATTACCCTGCTCACACTCCAACAGCTCGTCAGGTCCCAAAAACCATTCGTCTCCATTCACTCCTATCTAACACGCTCACACATGCTTGCTGGAAGTCCAAGCCCCTTGCCCAGAAAACCTCCTTTACCCCTTCCCTCCAACCTTTTCTAGGACGACCCCTACCCCGCCTTCCTTTCCCTACAAATTTATACGCTCTCCAAGTCATTCTACTTTGATCCATTCTCTCTAAATAACCAAACCACCTCAACAACCCCTCTTCAGCCCTCTGACAAATACGTTTAGTAACTCCACACCTTTTCCTAATTTCCACACTCCGAATTTTCTGCATAATATTTACACCACACATTGCCCTTAGACAGGACATCTCCACTGCCTCCAGCCTCCTCCTCGCTGCATCATTTGCAACCCATGCTTCACACCCATATAAGAGTGTTGGTATCACTATACTTTCGTACATTACCTTCTTTGCCTCCATGGATAACGTTTTTTGTCTCCACAGATACCTCAACGCACTACTCACCTTTTTTCCTTCATCAATTCTATGGTTAACCTCATCCTTCATAAACCCATCCGCTGACACGTCAACTCCCAAATATCTGAAAACATTTACTTCTTCCATAATCCCTCTCTAAAATGTGATATCCAAATTTTTCTTTATTTAAATCGTTTGATACCCTCATCACCATACTCTTATCTATGTTCACTTTCAACTTTCTACCTTTACACACTCTCCCAAACTCGTCCACTAACCTTTGCAACTTTTCTTTAGAATCTCCCATAAGCACAGTATCACCAGCAAAAAGTAACTGTGTCAACTCCCATTTTGCATTTAATTCCCCATAATTTAATCCCACCCCTCTCCCCAACACCCTAGCATTTACTTCTTTTACATCCCCATCTATAAATATATTAAACAACCATGGTGACATTACACATCCCTGTCTAAGACCTACTTTTACCGGGAAGTAATCTCTCTCTCTCCTACACACCCTAACCTGAGCCTCACTATCCTCATAAAAACTCTTTACAGCCTTCAGTAACTTACTACCTATTCCATACACTTGCAACATTTGCCACATTGCTCCCCTATCCACTCTATTATATGCCTTTTCTAAATCCATAAATGCAATGAAAACTTCTCTACCTTTATCTAAATACTGTTCATATATATGCTTCAATGTAAACACTTGATCTACACATCCCCTACCCACTCTAAAGCCTCCTTGCTCATCTGCAATCCTACTATGTGTCTTACCTCTAATTCTTTCAAAATATATATATGTTTTATATATATATATATATATATATATATATATATATATATATATATATATATATATATATATATATATATATATATATATATATATATATATAGCAAAACAACCACTATGAAAAAATAGTTCCTTGATAATGTGAGTAGTCACGAAAGCGCTTGGAATTCTTCTATTTTTTCATAGTGGTTGTTTTGCATATCTTGATATCACCTGTTTACTGTGATCTTTTGCATATATATATATATATATATATATATATATATATATATATATATATATATATATATATATATATATATATATATATATGATGGGGTCCACCTCTGGTGTAAATTGTGGGACCCATAGCCTCGGAGAAGTGGATAAAAAGGCTTCAAGGAAGAATATTTAGATTTCTTTCTGAAGCCATTTGAATATTCCACTCCCCTACCACCCCATCTTTTCATTGTGTACAAACTTTATTTCAAGGCAAAATACATTGACAAGAATACAATAGGGAGTAAAACAACATAGATAACAACTCAGAGCTACATGTCAAATACTTCGTCCAGCTCCCTGGCAGTGGGCCGCGTGCCCAGAATGCTGCAGGCATTTCCCATCTGGATCGCAACACTGAGTCTCTGAAAGAGGAAGCTGGTCGCCCTGTGGTCCTTGGTTTCTATGATGAGTTTTTCACCCAGCTCTTTGTGAAACTTTAGAGCACACTTGCCCCATGCTCCAAGGGTCTCCGACCCTATTGGGATGAAGTTATAGTAAGGGGAAGGTCTTCATATTTATATATGTATGTATGTATGTATGTATTATATATATATATATATATATATATATATATATATATATATATATATATATATATATATATATATATATATATACATATATATATACATATATATATACATATATATACGTGTGTGTGAGTGTAGGTGTGTGTGTGTACTCACCTAGTTGTTGTTGCAGGGGTCGAGACATAGCTCCTGGCCCCGCCTCTACACTGGCCGCTACTGGGTCACTCTCCCTGCGCCATGAGTTTTGTGTGTGTGTGTGTGTGTGTGTGTGTGTGTGTGTGTGTGTGTGTGTGTGTGTAATTCAAAATAAAAACAACCCTAAACCGTAAAATAAAGTTTCGTTTTTTTCCGAAATGGAGCAAAAGTTGCAAGTATGTTGAAATTAAAATAGCGTCTTTCTAGTTGTTGTGAGTGTAAGATTGTGGACAAGTTGATGGGAGGTGACTGGGGGAAGTGTGTGCTTGCCGTGCGAGTCACGGAGCGCGTCACGGAGCGCGTCAAGGAGCGCGTCAAGGAGCGCGTCAAGGAGCGCGTCAAGGAGCGCATCACGGAGCGAGTCAAGGAGCACGTCACGGAGCGCGTCAAGGAGCGCGTCAAGGAGCACGTCACGGAGAGTCATCATCAGTGTTAAGAGACTGTTTAGTTGGTCTCTACATTTGGAAGGTCACTTTGTGAACCTTCTCTCACTAGTGAAACATGGGGCAGTGGAACATGGGACAGTGGAACATGGAGCAGTGGAACATGGGGCAGTGGAACATGGGACAATGGAACATGGAGCAGTGGAACATGGGGCAGTGGAACATGGGACAGTGGAACATGGGACAGTGGAACATGGGACAATGGAACATGGAGCAGTGGAACATGGAACAGTGGAACATGGGGCAGTGGAACATGGGACAATGGAACATGGAGCAGTGGAACATGGGGCAGTGGAACATGGGACAGTGGAACATGGGACAGTGGAACATGGGACAGTGGAACATGGGACAGTGGAACATGGGACAGTGGAACATGGGACAGTGGAACATGGGACAATGGAACATGGGACAGTGGAACATGGGACAGTGGAACATGGGACAGTGGAACATGGGACAGTGGAACATGGGACAGTGGAACATGGGACAATGGAACATGGGACAGTGGAACATGGGACAATGGAACATGGGACAGTGGAACATGGGACAGTGGAACATGGGACAGTGGAACATGGGACAGTGGAACATGGGACAGTGGAACATGGGACAGTGGAACATGAGTTAAGAAGTTGTAGTTAACCTCGTTAATATTGAACACATCATTCCAGGCCGAGGGACAGATTACCACAAACTCTTCCTCTCCTTACATCTTTCTGTTTAGTATTGGACTGACGAAGCCACTGTGTGGCGAAACGTTTCTTCATTAAAGATTCCCATATGTTGCATAAGTGTCTCAATGTTCAACTTATCAAAATCATTCATCACTCGTCAATAGTGTTCGTCGGATAAGTCAGTATAGCTTCACTCTGTCGTCTTTCAGTCCGCCTCTTATAGCTGTCACCTGGATATATAAATACACAATGTCCACTGCTTTTATTCTCTATATCTGATATATGAGAAGAACAAAAATCTCCGAACTTGTGACTCAGAATATATAAGTGTTGGATGGAAGGATCTGGAGGTGGAGTGTATTGCGCCCCCTGAATGGGGCCCAATGTATATATTGTATATTTCATGTATATTATCTTTCATATAATTTTATATTGCTGATATTCTCATTATTAGCTAAAGTGAAAATATCTTGCTTTATATTATTATTTGACTTAGGTTATGTCATTAGGTAGGATGTAACAATTTATACTTCACTGTGCTCTCTGTTCCAGAGTTGTGAGTGGCTGTCCGCATTGTCAAACTACCTTGTTAACTACCACTCGCTTGTTAATGTCAGACTGTACCTCGCACCGTGGAAATAAATGGTATAAAATACCGACACAATGGAAAAATAAACACATAAGCAGTATAATGTGATCCTTTATTGACAACGTTTCGCCCACGCAGTGGGCTTTATCGAGTCACAGACAGATCTACCTGGAAAATGAGCAACATGGAGATATATATAGGGTACAGTCAGGTGGAGAATGCTGGGTCAGGTGGAGAAAGCTGCATGTGAGTCTTAAAAGTAGTGTGATAGTTGAAAACATAGTGTGACTTAAAGGACCTGCAGTGTACCATTCTTGAGTTCTAGGTGGGATAGCGTTGAAGAAGTTTCTTGGCAATAGGTTCAGCTATGTTGTAGAAGCCGTTGTTCTGGTTGAAGTTGTTGGATATACAGATGAGTCCTTCCCACCAACTCCATTTCCAAACAAGTTTCCAACATTTTTTCTAAGACCTCATTCCGAGTATCCACCTCCACATCCACCACCATTAAGGACATTACCAGTAACAGACAGGAAAAGCTTCAATCCACGGCAGGGGTATACACAATCCCTTGTAATGGCTGCAGCAAATTATACGTTGGCGAAACATCCAGAGACCTACAAACACGCATTTCAGAACACCAGTACGCAGGCAGATCTGACGACTCAAGAAATGCCTGTGTTCAACACCGAAATTTACACAACCATTTAATCAACTACAGAAACGCAAGACTCATCGCCAGAGAAGACAACACGCAATACCGAAGAATCCTAGAATCATCACTCATCTGTATATCCAACAACTTCAACCAGAACAACGGCTTCTACAACATAGCTGAACCTATTGCCAAGAAACTTCTTCAACGCTATCCCACCTAGAACTCAAGAATGGTACACTGCAGGTCCTTTAAGTCACACTATGTTTTCAACTATCACACTACTTTTAAGACTCACATGCAGCTTTCTCCACCTGACCCAGCATTCTCCACCTGACTGTACCCTATATATATCTCCATGTTGCTCATTTTCCAGGTAGATCTGTCTGTGACTCGATAAAGCCCACTGCGTGGGCGAAACGTTGTCAATAAAGGATCACATTATACTGCTTATGTGTTTATTTTTCCACCTCGCACCGTCCTGGAGTGGCCGGGAGAATCACGAGATCGCAACTGAGTTGAGAGACTGTCCTCCCTTGATCACTCTCTCCTCACCTGGTCACCGCTGGACCAACATCTCTCTCCATCTCTCCAGAGATCTCTCTTGTCTCTGGTTGTTTGTTCGTTATTTAGACTGTTTTGGTAGAGTATGATTTCGTTGGTGAGTCGAAACATACTTCTTGTAACTCTGTGTAACTCTGTTCACAGAGCTTAGTTCAGACTTAGTGATTTTTGTTGTTTTACTGAGATTGTGTATCGTACTGACACTCTAAGTCAACTCAGGTGCCAAGCTGAAGCTTCTGACCTATTTTGTGTGGCATCTACGCACCGTCGTAGTCGGGGATTCGGTTATACTGAACTTAGATTCAGTATTAAGGGAGTTTTATGACTTTCATGGAGGATCTGCTGATGGTCCCCAGTTAGGGTCGTTATTTTGTCTCCTTGTTCCTGACGCTGTGCTGCTGCTTTGTACATTATTATTGTTCGGCGAATCGTTCGTCAAATTGTTCAAGCAAGCTGTTTTGATTGCCTGGTTGGTCAAGATAGATTATTTGAGGACGTTAAGTCAGTCACTGTTTAAGTCGAGTCATATTGAGACATAACGAACCACTTTGAGCACAAACACACATCCACACACACACGTTTGTAAATAGTATTATTATTTTTATAATTGACAACGTATCAGGCGGTACGATTCATGCTGATATGACTCGTACGAGAGTAGTGTAGGAGCAGTGTAGGAGCAGTGTAGGAGCAGTGTAGGAGTAGTGTAGGAGTAGTGTAGGAGCAGTGTAGGAGTAGTGTAGGAACTTATATCCTTTGATTTTGTCCACCTAGATAACTTTCTTAATAAACTTATCAATTTTTATTTCGTTAGTTATTATCCTATCAGTTGCAGTCCTAAAGTGCTATTAAAATTATGATAAATTGTAAAGGATAACTGGACCAGAATACTGACTAATTATTATAAAAACCCAGTAACAGATTGAATGCTAGAGGGGCAGAACTTCTAGTATTCTCTGGAGGTGTCTATACTTAATAGATATCGCACTTTTTGTAACAGTGTGAGGTGGAGTGTGTGAGGTGGTGTGTCAGGTGGTGTGTCAGGTGGAGTGTCAGGTGGAGTGTGAGGTGGTGTGTCAGGTGGTGTGTCAGGTGGAGTGTCAGGTGGAGTGTGAGGTGGTGTGTCAGGTGGTGTGTCAGGTGGAGTGTCAGGTGGAGTGTGAGGTGGTGTGTCAGGTGGTGTGTCAGGTGGAGTGTCAGGTGGAGTGTGAGGTGGTGTGTCAGGTGGAGTGTGAGGTGGTGTGTGAGGTGGTGTGTGAGGTGGTGTGTCAGGTGAGGAAGTCTGACAAATTCTGACTTTTTGCAAAATATCAAACACATTATTCTTCAAATGAAAATGTAGTGTGTGTGTGTAGCACAGCTGGTTTGGTGCTCTCAGCTGGTGCTCAGAGCACCAGCCAAGTGGTAGAGCACTGGTCCTCGTAACCCAGGTCTACCTGTCCTGCCACGTCTACAGCCCTACCCCAGCCCCACCACCTGCCCAGGTCTACTAGCCTACCCCCAACCACCTGCCCAGGTCTACCAGCCTACCACACCACCAGCCCAGGTCTACCAGCCTACCAAACCACCTGCCCATGTCTACCAGCCTACCACACCACCAGCCCAGGTCTACTAGCCTACCCCAACCACCTGCAAAGGTCTACCAGCCTACCACACCACCAGCCCAGGTCTACCAGCCTACCACACCACCTGCCCAGGTCTACCAGCCTACCACACCACCAGCCCAGGTCTACTAGCCTACCCCCAACCACCTGCCCAGGTCTACCAGCCTATCACACCACCTGCCCAGGTCTTCATCTTCCCCACCCCCTCCTCCTACTCAGATCTACTCATCCTCCCCCCCCATCCAATCCCCTCCCCCCTCCACCTCCCAATCCCCTCCCCATCCACCTCCCCTTCCCGCTCCCCCCACCAGCAATTTGTGTCGTAATCACTACGAGAGAAAACTTCCTCTGAGACCATTGCCAGAGAGATGAATTTCGTGTTGGTTTCAAGCGCAGCATCCGCAAAGGTTTCATGAAAGAGTATGGGCGTCCCCCAGCATCCTCTAAATCTAATGGCGGACGCGTTAACAATTAGAGAGCACAAAGGCTTCCGGCGTGTGTTGACGCCTCTCCCGTAACACCACTCAAAAGGCATATTATTTAAACTACTCGAGAAAATAATGTATTAAAGCAGAATACCTCTAGACTTTCCGCATGAGGGGGAATGTAAATTATAGCTATGGAGGTTGTGATGGGTTGTTAGACGGTGCGATGGGTTGGGAAGGAGTAGGAAGCCGTGGACGCAGGAAGGGACGCGGACGAGGCGGAGGCAGAGGGTGGCAGCGGAATGAGAGGTGTTAATGAGGGGAGCCAGTGTGAGGCTCGGCGATTTTTCCTGCAGGTCTTTTGAGGGATGGCAGCGAGGCTGGTGCTGCCAGCACTAGCCTAGCTGGTGCTGGCAGCACCAGCCTACCTGGTGCTGCCAGCACTAACCTACCTGGTGCTGCCAGCACTAGCCTACCTGGTGCTGCCAGCACTAGCCTACCTGGTGCTGCCAGCACTAGCCTACCTGGTGCTGCCAGCACTAGCCTACCTGGTGCTGCCAGCACTAACCTACTTGGTGCTGCCAGCACTAACCTACCTGGTGCTGCCAGCACTAGCCTACCTGGTGCTGCCAGCACTAGCCTACCTGGTGCTGCCAGCACTAGCCTACCTGGTGCTGCCAGCACTAGCCTACCTGGTGCTGCCAGCACTAACCTACTGGTGCTGCCAGCACTAGCCTACCTGGTGCTGCCAGCACTAGCCTAGCTGGTGCTGCCAGCACTAGTCGACTGTGCTGGCAGCCTGCACCTGGTGCTGCGCAGCACTAGCCAGCTGGTGCTGCCAGCACTAACCTACTGGTGCTGCCAGCACTAACCTACCTGGTGCTGCCAGCACTAGCCTACCTGGTGCTGGCAGCACTAGCCTACCTGGTGCTGCCAGCACTAGCCTGGCTGATGCTGCCAGCACTAGCCTGGCTGATGCTGCCAGCACTAGCCTGGCTGATGCTGCCAGCACTAGCCTAGCTGATGCTGCCAGCACTAGCCTAGCTGATGCTGCCAGCACTAGCCTAGCTGATGCTGCCAGCACTAGCCTGGCTGATGCTGCCAGCACTAACCTGGCTGATGCTGCCAGCACTAGCCTGGCTGATGCTGCCAGCACTAGCCTAGCTGATGCTGCCAGCACTAGCCTGGCTGATGCTGCCAGCACTAGCCTGGCTGTTGGCTGTGGCTGCCAGCACTAGCCTGGCTGTTGGCTGGTGCTGCCAGCACTAGCCTAGCTGATGCTGCCAGCACTAGCCTGGCTGATGCTGCCAGCACTAACCTGGCTGATGCTGCCAGCACTAGCCTGGCTGTGGCTGCCAGCACTAGCCTGGCTGTGGCTGCCAACACTAGCCTGGCTGATGCTGCCAGCACTAACCTGGCTGATGCTGCCAGCACTAGCCTGGCTGTGGCTGCCAACACTAGCCTGGCTGTGGCTGCCAACACTAGCCTGGCTGATGCTGCCAGCACTAGCCTGGCTGTGGCTGCCAGCACTAGCCTGGCTGTGGCTGCCAGCACTAGCCTGGCTGATGCTGCCAACACTAGCCTGGCTGTGGCTGCCAGCACTAGCCTGCCTGTGGCTGCCAGCACTAGCCTGGCTGTGGCTGCCAGCACTAGCCTGGCTGATGCTGCCAACACTAGCCTGGCTGTGGCTGCCAGCACTAGCCTGCCTGTGGCTGCCAGCACTAGCCTGGCTGTGGCTGCCAGCACTAGCCTGGCTGTGGCTGCCAGCACTAGCCTGGCTGTGGCTGCCAACACTAGCCTGGCTGTGGCTGCCAACACTAGCCTGGCTGATGCTGCCAGCACTAGCCTGGCTGTGGCTGCCAGCACTAGCCTGGCTGTGGCTGCCAGCACTAGCCTGGCTGTGGCTGCCAGCACTAGCCTGGCTGTGGCTGCCAGCACTAGCCTGGCTGTGGCTGCCAGCACACTTTTCAAGGCTTCACCGTAGCATGACAGAGAGGGTTTTTTCTTATGCTTGGAAGACTGGTATCAAAGTGGAGCCATGTTTAAATGTTGGGACGCGTTGTTATGGTCCGCTACACACACACACACACACACACACACACACACGCGCGCGCACACACCACGACCAGTGAAAAGGCGAGGCCAGGAGCTGTGACTCGACCCCTGCAACCACAACTAGGTGAGTGCACATACACAAAAGACTGAAGGAGTGGGGGCGGGGTACAGTGTGGGGTGGGGGTCAGTGTGTGGGTGGGGATAGTGTGGTGGTGGGGTACTGTGTTGGGGTGGGGTACAGTGTGGGGTGGGGCACAGTTTGAGGGTGGGGCACAGTGTGGTTGTGGGGCACAGTGTGGGGTACAGTGTGGGGGTGGGGTACAGGGGGGGGTGAGGTAGAGTGAAGGGGTGGTGTACAGTGTGGGGTGGGATATAGTGTGGGGTGGGGTACAGTGTTGGGGTGGGATACAGTGTAGTGGTCGGGTACATTGGGGCTGGGTACAGTTTGGGGGTGGTGTAAAGTGTGGGGTTAGGCACAGTGTTGGGGTGGGGTACAGTGTGTGGGTGGGGTACAGTGTGGGGGTGGGGCATAATGTGGGTTGGGGTACTGTGTGGGGTGGGGTATAGTTTGGGGTGGGGTACAGTGTGGGGTGAGGTACAGTGTTGGAGTGGGGTACAGTGTAGGGGTGGGGTACAGTGTCGGGGTGGGGTACAGTGTGGGGGTGGTGTACAGTGTGGTGGTGGGGAATATTGGGGGTGGGGTACAGTGTGGGTGGGGTACAGTTTGAGGGTGGAGTAAAGTGTGGGGTGGGGTACAGTGTGTGGGTGAGGTACCGTGTGGGGTGGGTCATTGTATAGGGGTGGGGTACTGTGTGGGGTGGGTCATTGTATAGGGGTGGGGTACTGTGTGGGGGTGGGTCATTGTACAGGTGTGGGGTACTGTGTGGGGGTGGGTCATTGTATAGGGGTGGGGTACTGTGTGGGGGTGAGGTAAAGTGTGGGGGTGGGGTAAAGTGTGGGAGTGGGGTACAGTGTGGTGGTTGGGTATAGTGTGGGTGTGGGGACGGGATACAGTGTGGGGTGGGGTACAGTGTGGCAGGATCACAGTAGTACTGGTGATACACAGTACCGATAACTTGATGAATAAAACACACTTGTGTATCGTTATTAGCATGGTACAAGCTGGACACTTCCCAGAGCGAGGTACAAGCTGGACACTTTCCTGAACATGGTACAAGTTGGACACTTTCCAGAACATTTTACAACCTAGACACTTTCCAGAACGAGGTACAAGCTGGACACTTTCCAGAACATTTTACAACCTAGACACTTTCCAGAACATGGTACAAGCTGGACACTTTCCAGAACATTTTACAACCTAGACACTTTCCAGAACATGGTATAAGCTGGACACTTTCCAGAACATTTTACAACCTAGACACTTTCCAGAACATTTTACAACCTAGACACTTTCCAGAACATTTTACAACCTAGACACTTTCCAGAACATTTTACAACCTAGACACTTTCCAGAACATTTTACAAGCTGGACACTTTCCAGAACATGGTACAAGCTGGACACTTTCCAGAACATGGTACAAGCTGGACACTTTCCAGAACGTTGTACAAGCTGGACACTTTCCAGAACATTTTACAACCTAGACACTTTCCAGAACATTTTACAAGCTGGACACTTTCCAGAACATGGTACAAGCTGGACACTTTCCAGAACGTGGTACAAGCTGGACACTTTCCAGAACATGGTATAAGCTGGACACTTTCCAGAACATGGTACAAGCTGGACACTTTCCAGAACGTGGTACAAGCTGGACACTTTCCAGAACATTTTACAACCTAGACACTTTCCAGAACATTTTACAACCTAGACACTTTCCAGAACATGGTACAAGCTGGACACTTTCCAGAACATGGTACAAGCTGGACACTTTCCAGAACATTTTACAACCTAGACACTTTCCAGAACATGGTACAAGCTGCTCGATGCTCATATATTCCTAACAAAGGAATTATATCAAACACAAATGAACCTAAACAGATGAATAATCGATTTTAATATGTTTTGGGTGAAGACACAGGTATTTACAGGCGACTCAAGAGAGGAGAGGGACGTCTTATGGACCAATACATTCATTTCTTCTCTGTATTGGACTGATGAAGCCACTGTGGGGCGAAACGTTTCCTCAATAAAGATACCTAAGTATTACACATGTGTCTAATTTATCAACTTGTCGGTTCTCTGAACCATTTATCTACATTCATTTTAAGAGAAAAATAAAATAAAAAGATAATTAAGAAAGGCTAGAAGAGACTATGAACTTTAATATTGTTCCAGTTACTGTATTGTGCCTTTTTATGCTTTATGAATTTCAGGTTGGGAGTGGAAGCTGGCAAGTGTCATACCTCTTTACAAATCTGGAGATAGGCACTCATCTTCAAGGTGCCGACCAGTCAACCTAACTTCAGTTAAAGGAAAGTTGATGGAATCAATAACTGCAGACGAAATTCGGAGTCACCTTGAAAAATATAAATTAATCAATGGCCTTTGATAGAGCACCACACAGGATATTGTTGAGGAAAGTAGCAGCACATGGAACAGGCGGAGAAATTTTCTGCTGGATCGAGGCATGGTTGACAAATAGACAATAGAGAGTTTGCATTAATGGGGAGAAATCAGAGCGGGGACGCGTTATCAGTAGTATGTCACAAAGGTCAGAGTTGGGCCCCTTGTGGCTCAAAATATACATAAACGACATAGATGAAGGAATAAACAGCGACAAAAACTGGAGATTATGTCTGCTCCTAAACCGAGATGTTTGTCTCTTGCGTAGTATGTAAGCCGAGTGTTTACCTCTCACAGGGACTCGTACAAGTAGTGTGTGGTTCGCAACTCTTTGTTTTTTCTTTTAAGGCGCAAGTGTATATAATTTCTTATTTCCCGTTAAATCAATTGTTTAATCAATATTAAGGTATATACGTTAATATTGGTTAAATAATGCTAGGTTATGCTAACCTAGCCTAACATAGTCTCCATCACACAGGGACATTGTAAGTGACAGCTCGAGTGAGTCGTCCCTCTCTTCCCAGCCCCATCCCTGGCAGCACGACAGGTCGTCTCGCTATCCCTGGCAGCACGACAGGTCGTCTCGCTCTCCCCAGCATCATACCTGGCAGCACGACAGGTCGTCCCACTCTCCCCAGCCCCATCCCTGGCAGCACGACGGGTCGTCTCGCTATCCCTGGCAGCACGACAGGTCGTCTCACTTTCCCCAGCACCATACCTGGCAGCACGACAGGTCGTCCCACTCTCCCCAGCCCCATCCCTGGCAGCACGACAGGTCGTCTCGCTCTCCCCAGCCCCATCCCTGGCAGCACGACAGGTCGTCTCGCTCTCCTCCCTCTTGCTCACTCCGCTGTTCTTTCACTTATCAGTTTATCTAATTACCCTCCCGCTGGTCTTTTATACAAATGTCAGCGCAGATCGCGAGGGGTCTGGCCTCCTCTCCTGGCCTCCTATCACGCTTGGCCGGAGACACAGTTACCCCCGCCAACAACACTCAACACTTATCCGTCACTCCTAGAGACGTTTCTTCTTCACTTTCACCTGTCTTCGTTTGGGTGATTAATTTAGACATTATACACCCCGCCCAGCGATAGACGGGACGCTCAGAAGGGTCGTTTTAAGCGGCAGGTAAATGCAAAATCGAGAGAGAAGCTGGAGCACTTGTGTAGATAATTGAGTCTCACGGTTGTCGTGGCGTGAGCTGTGGTGGTGGGCGAGCCATCAGCACCAGCTGGACCCCCCACAACACTCTGCTACCTGCAATTATGTCAGCAAAATATAGCCACGTGCCGTATTTTATTTCCCGATTTTCAGAGGTTAAATGAATTAAGGTTGTCGTGAAAGGGCGAGTGACTGAGGTTGTGATAAGAGGGCGAGTGACTGAGGTTGTGATAAGAGGGCGAGTGACTGAGGTTGTGATAAGAGGGGGTGTGACTGAGGTTGTGATAAGAGGGCGAGTGACTGAGGTTGTGATAAGAGGGCGAGTGACTGAGGTTGTGATAAGAGGGCGAGTGACTGAGGTTGTGATAAGAGGGCGAGTGACTGAGGTTGTGATAAGAGGGCGAGTGACTGAGGTTGTGATAAGAGGGCGAGTGACTGAGGTTGTGATAAGAGGGCGAGTGACTGAGGTTGTGATAAGAGGGCGAGTGACTGAGGTTGTGATAACAGGGCGAGTGACTGAGGTTGTGATAAGAGGGCGAGTGACTGAGGTTGTGATAAGAGGGCGAGTGACTGAGGTTGTGATAAGAGGGCGTGTGACTGAGGTTGTGATAAGAGGGCGAGTGACTGAGGTTGTGATAAGAGGGCGAGTGACTGAGGTTGTGATAAGAGGGCGAGTGACTGAGGTTGTGATAAGAGGGCGAGTGACTGAGGTTGTGATAAGAGGGCGAGTGACTGAGGTTGTGATAAGAGGGCGAGTGACTGAGGTTGTGATAAGAGGGCGAGTGACTGAGGTTGTGATAACAGGGCGAGTGACTGAGGTTGTGATAAGAGGGCGAGTGACTGAGGTTGTGATAAGAGGGTGTGACTGAGGTTGTGATAAGAGGGCGAGTGACTGAGGTTGTGATAAGAGGGCGAGTGACTGAGGTTGTGATAAGAGGGCGAGTGACTGAGGTTGTGATAAGAGGGCGAGTGACTGAGGTTGTGATAAGAGTGCGAGTGACTGAGGTTGTGATAAGAGGGCGAGTGACTGAGGTTGTGATAAGAGGGCGAGTGACTGAGGTTGTGATAAGAGGGCGAGTGACTGAGGTTGTGATAACAGGGCGAGTGACTGAGGTTGTGATAAGAGGGCGAGTGACTGAGGTTGTGATAAGAGGGCGAGTGACTGAGGTTGTGATAAGAGGGCGTGTGACTGAGGTTGTGATAAGAGGGCGAGTGACTGAGGTTGTGATAAGAGGGCGAGTGACTGAGGTTGTGATAAGAGGGCGAGTGACTGAGGTTGTGATAAGAGGGCGAGTGACTGAGGTTGTGATAAGAGGGCGAGTGACTGAGGTTGTGATAAGAGGGCGAGTGACTGAGGTTGTGATAAGAGGGCGAGTGACTGAGGTTGTGATAAGAGGGCGAGTGACTGAGGTTGTGATAAGAGGGCGAGTGACTGAGGTTGTGATAAGAGGGCGAGTGACTGAGGTTGTGATAAGAGGGCGAGTGACTGAGGTTGTGATAAGAAGGCGAGTGACTGAGGTTGTGATAAGAGGGCGAGTGACTGAGGTTGTGATAAGAGGGCGAGTGACTGAGGTTGTGATAAGAGGGCGTGTGACTGAGGTTGTGATAAGAGGGCGAGTGACTGAGGTTGTGATAAGAGGGCGAGTGACTGAGGTTGTGATAAGAGGGAGAGTGACTGAGGTTGTGATAAGAGGGCGAGTGACTGAGGTTGTGATAAGAGGGCGAGTGACTGAGGTTGTGATAAGAGGGCGAGTGACTGAGGTTGTGATAAGAAGGCGAGTGACTGAGGTTGTGATAAGAGGGCGAGTGACTGAGGTTGTGATAAGAGGGCGAGTGACTGAGGTTGTGATAAGAGGGCGTGTGACTGAGGTTGTGATAAGAGGGCGAGTGACTGAGGTTGTGATAAGAGGGCGAGTGACTGAGGTTGTGATAAGAGGGCGAGTGACTGAGGTTGTGATAAGAGGGCGAGTGTCTGAGGTTGTGATGAGAGGGCGAGTGACTGAGGTTGTGATAAGAGGGCGAGTGACTGAGGTTGTGATAAGAGGGAGAGTGACTGAGGTTGTGATAAGAGGGCGAGTGACTGAGGTTGTGATAAGAGGGCGAGTGACTGAGGTTGTGATAAGAGGGCGAGTGACTGAGGTTGTGATAAGAGGGCGAGTGACTGAGGTTGTGATAAGAGGGCGAGTGACTGAGGTTGTGATAAGAAGGCGAGTGACTGAGGTTGTGATAAGAGGGCGAGTGACTGAGGTTGTGATAAGAGGGCGAGTGACTGAGGTTGTGATAAGAGGGCGTGTGACTGAGGTTGTGATAAGAGGGCGAGTGACTGAGGTTGTGATAAGAGGGCGAGTGACTGAGGTTGTGATAAGAGGGCGAGTGACTGAGGTTGTGATAAGAGGGCGAGTGACTGAGGTTGTGATAAGAGGGCGAGTGACTGAGGTTGTGATAAGAGGGCGAGTGACTGAGGTTGTGATAAGAGGGCGAGTGACTGAGGTTGTGATAAGAGGGAGAGTGACTGAGGTTGTGATAAGAGGGCGAGTGACTGGCGACAACCTCAGGGAGAATGTACACGAACACATTCACTTCCGAACACTATTTGTACTGAAGACGTTTCGCTCTTTGGACCTTGCTCACTTCGAATACTTGTAATAATAATAATAATAATAATAATACAACAACAATAATAATAATAATACAACAATAATAATAATAGAATACTATTAATAATAATAATAATTATTATTATTATAATAAAATCCTTATTTCTACAAGTACATGACACAACTTATACAGACCATAGCTGACATCAATGACACCTTTGATATACCTTTGATATACCTTTGAAGAGTTTCGAGAGTATCTACTCTCTGAGCCCGGCCATGGGCCAGGCTCGTCTGGTGCTTGCCTGGTCAACCAGGCTGTTGCTGCTGGAGGCCCGCTGCCCCACATATCCATCACAGCCTGGTTGATCTGGCACCTGGTGAAGATATTTGTCCAGTTTCCTCTTGAAGGCTTCTACACTGGTTCCAGCCGTGTTTCGGATATCTTCTGGTAAGATGTTGAATAGTCTGGGACCCCGGATGTTAATACAGTGCTCCCGTATTGTCCCCACCGCACCCCTGCTCCTCACTGGGTTTATTTTACACTTTCTCCCATATCTCTCACTCCAGTATGTTGTTATGGCAGTGTGCAGATTTGGGACCAGGCCCTCAAGTACTTTCCATGTATATATTATCATGTATCTCTCTCTCTCCGCTCCAATGAGTACATGTTCAAGACTTGAAGGCGTTCCCAATAATTTAGATGTTTCAATGGCTCAATGTGAGCCGTAAACGATCTCTGGATTTGTTCCAGCTCTGCTATTTCTCCTGCCCTGAACGGGGCCGTCAGCACTGAGCAGTATTCTAAGTGAGGGAGCACTAGCGATTTGAATAGTGTCACCATCGGCATTATTTCCCTTGTTTTGAAAGTTCTCAATACCCACCCCGTCATCTTCCTGGCTGTTGTGATCTTTGTCTTGTTATGGTCTTTAAACGACAGATCAGCAGACATAATTATTCCCAAGTCCTTTACGTGTTCCTTTCGTTCTATGTGGTGACCCTCTTGCGTTTTGTATATAGTGTTCCTTTTGAGTTCTTCATTTTTCCATACCTAAGCAGCTGAAACTTATCACCATTGAACGTCATGTTGTTCTCCACTGCCCATTGGAAGACCCTGCTTAGGTCCTCCTGTAATTTTTCAGTGTCCTCTACCGTAGTGACTTTCATGCTTATTTTAGTGTCATCTGCAAATGATGATACAAAAGTGTGCTGGGTGTTTTTATCTATGTCTGCTATGAGGATGAGAAACAGCAGAGGTGCCAGGACAGTGCCTTGGGGCACTGAGCTTTTGACCTCGCTGATGCTGGATCTTGCCCTGTTCACTACTACTTTTTGTGTTCTTTGTGTTAGGAACTCAAAATCCATCTGCCTACCTTCCCCGTAATGCCTATGGCCCTCATTTTGTGCGCTATCACTCCATGATCGCATTTGTCAAACGCCTTTGCAAAATCTGTGTAAATCACATCTGCGTTTTGGTCGTCCTCCAATGCCTCCGTAATTCTGACATAATGGTTCAGCAGCTGTGACAGGCATGATCGACCCGCTCTAAAGCCATGCTGGTTCGGGTTATGTTGGTTGTGCTGGTCCATGAACTTTGTAATCTGCCGTCTCATCACTCTTTCAAAGATTTTTATGATGTGAGAAGTGAGGGCTACTGGTCTGTAATTTTTAGCTAGTGCTCTACTACCTCCCTTATGCAAAGGAGCTATGTCTGCACTCTTTAAGGCCTCTGGAATTTCACCTAGATCTAAGCTCTTTCTCCACAGAATACTAAGGGCTCTTGCTAATGGTACTTTGCACTGCTTTATAAATAAAGCATTCCATGAATCTGGTCCAGGTGCTGAGTGAGTGGGCATGTTGGCCATTTCTTTTCGAAATCTATGGGATTTGTACTAATGTCGGTTAGGTGGTCTGCGCAGCCTTCTGCTGGAGTGAAAATATTTCTGCATTTTCTACCTTGCTGTCATTTAGTGGGTTGCTGAACACTGACTCATACTGTTCTTTTAGAATTTCACTCATTTCCTGTTCATCGTCCGTATACGAATCTCCTCTCAATAATGGTCCAATTCTACAGGTAGTTCTTAGCTTGGATTTTGCATAGGAGTAGAAATATTTTGGGTTTCTTGCAATATCCTGTATGGCTCTTTGTTCCCTTTGTACTTCTTCTGTCAGGTATGACATCTTAAGTTTTTGTTCTAATTCCGTGATCTCTCGGTTAAGGCTATCTCTCTTCTGTTGCAACATAACTGTGTTTTTCAGCAATTCAGTAACCCGTTTTCTTCTCCTGTACCATCTCCTACGCTCTCTCTCTGTTCTCGACTTTGATTTGGCATAAGAAAAGAAATATTTTGGGTTTCTTTCAATAGAAAGCCCCTTGTTATGCAGAGCATTTCGGGCAAATTTGGTTAATTTTGTCCCCCCAGGATGCGACCCACACCAGTCGACTAACACCCAGGTACCTACTTCTAGGTAAACAGGGACAGCAGGTATCTTAATTAAGGAAGCACGCCCCCAACGTTTCCACCCCATACCGGGGATCGAACCACGGACTTAAGTGTGAGTTGAGTGCGCTACCAACCTAGCTATGTATGAGGGAAGCGTAATGGGTGCTGGAGCCTGGCTGTCTCGGCAGTGCTCCCGTCACGCTGTTAGTGCACGGAGGTTCGAGCCCTCACTCATTCCTTGCTCTGACCCTCGTGGGTTTAGCATTATAACAAGTGCAAGAGCAACTACTCCGTGGTAGTTGATCCTCGGGGTATTATAGTTGAGTACAAATAGGAAGCAGGTCCGTCTGGCGCTTACGAGACGGAGGATCAAGCCTCCAACACGCCTTGCGCTGAATGACTCGAATGGGTTTAGCGCTTAACGTGAATAATAATAATAATAATAATAATAATAATAATCTTACAGGAGTCAAAAAACGCGGGAAGAACTAAAAGCCATAAATGAAATTGAAAGAAACCCAAAATATTTCTTTTCTTATGCCAAATCAAAGTCGAGAACAACATCCAGTATTGGGCCCCTACTTAAACGGGATGGGTCCTACACAGATAACAGCAAGGAAATGAGTGAGCTACTCAAGCCCCAATATGACTCGGTTTTTAGCGAGCCTCTAACCAGTGAGACAAAATTTGGCAGACTGAAACCTATCTGATATTACCATGACGCCAAATGACTTCGAAAAGGGGATAAATGACATGCCCATGCACTCTGCCCCAGGCCCAGACTCATGGAACTCCGTGTTCATCAAGACAGGGGCTGCCATGCGCTTCTAACATTCTATGGAGATGGAGCATGGACACTGGGTCGTCCCACAGCTGCTAAAAACAACAGACATAGCCCCACTCCACAAAGGGGGCAGTAAAGCAATAGCAAAGAACTACAGACCGATAGCACTAACGTCCCATATCATAAAAATCTTTGAAAGAGTTCTAAGAAGCAAGATTGCCACCCATCTAGATACCCATCAGTTACATAACCCAGGGCAGCATGGGTTTAGAGCAGGTCGCTCCTGTCTGTCCCAACTACTGGATCACTATGACAAGGTCCTGGATGCTTTAGAAGACAAACAAAACGCAGATGTAGTATACACAGACTTTGCAAAAGCCTTTGACAAGTGTGACCACGGTGTAATAGCACAGAAAATGCGTAATAAAGGAATAACAGGAAAAGTTGGTAGGTGAATCCATAATTTTCTAACAAATAGAACACAAAGAGTAGTAGTAAACAGAGTAAAGTCCGAGGCGGCTACTGTGAAAAACTGTTCCACAAGGCACAGTACTCGCTCCCATCTTGTTCCTCATCCTCATATCTGACATAGACAGGGATGTAAGCCACAGTGCAGTGCCTTCCTTTGCAGATGACACCCGAATTTGCATGACAGTGTCCTCCATTGAAAACACTGCAAGACTCCAGGCGGACATCAACCAAATCTTTAAATGGGCTGCAGAAAAAAATATGAAGTTCAACGATGAGAAATTTCAATTACTCCGATATGGAAAACGTGAGGAAATTAAAACTTCATCAGAGTATAAAACAAATTCCAACCACACAATAGAGCGAAAAACTAATGTCTGATCATGTCAGAGGATCTCACCTTCAAAGACCATAACACTGTATCAGTCGCATCTGCTAGAAAAATGACAGGATGGATAATGAGAATCTTCAAAACCTGGGATGCCAAGCCCATGATGACACTCTTCAGGTCGCTTGTTCTATCTAGGCTGGAATATTGCTGCACACTAACTGCACCTTTCAATGCAGGTGAAATTGCTGATCTAGAAAATGTACAGAGAACCTTCACGGCACACATAACTGCGATAAACCACCTCAATTACTTGGAACGCTTGAAGTTCCTCAGCCTGTACTCCCTAGAACGAAGGCGGGAGAGATACATTATTATATACACTTGGAAAATCCTAGAGGGATTAGTACCAAACTTCCACACGAAAATCACTCCCTATGAAAGCAAAAGACTCGGCAGACGATGTAACTAGCACGATAAGAGACAACACAATAAGTGTCAGGGGCCCAAGACTGTTCAACTGCCTCCCAGCATACATAAGGCTGATTACCAATAGACCCCTGGCTGTCTTCAAGCAGGCACTGGACAAGCACCTAAAGTCAGTACCTGACCAGCCAGGCTGTGGTTCGTACGTCGGATTGCGTGCGGCCTGCAGTAACAGCCTGGTTGATCATGCCCTGATCCACCATTAGGCCAGGTCACAGACCGGGTCGCGGGGGCGTTGACCCCCGAAACTCTCTCCAGGTATATTCCAGGTATACTCCAGGTAATAACAATAATAATAATATTATTATTAAATTAATAATAATAATAATAATAACACTAATGCTCCTGAAGGAGTAACTCCACAAGAGGACACGACTAAAGGAGCACCTACCCGAGAGAAGAGGAGCCAACGAGAGGACGACCCAGGTCTCACACTTGACAACGACAGGTGCACAACGACCAGCACCGCTGCTACTGTCGTCTTCCCTCCTGTCTTTGTGTGGGGCTCACCGGGGGGTCGAGGCCACTAACGGAGTTGGAGGGGCAGAGCACACACCCAGGGGTAGTGGTCCTTGGGTAGTGGTCCGTAAGGTAAGGATGTTTGTAGGGAGCATTATGGCACACACACACACACACACACACACACACACACACACACACACATGGGTAAGCATAAGAGGATGCGTGGTGTGTATAAGCCCCTAGTGGACATTAAAGAGTGGTGGGCCCCAGGCAGTGAGGCGCCCCACTCCTGCCACCGTTGGCACTAACCTTCCACATTGCATCTCCATTAAGCTCCACTAAAAGCAAAATAAACGTGGAAAAAGCCCCATGAATATGTGACGAGCCGTAGTGGCGGCCTCCTCCGGGCAACACCGGAGAAAGGAAAAGGAGGGAAAAAAAGAGGAACTGGAGTAGGAGGAGGAGGCAGGATGTGAAGAGAGTAAGGCCAGCGGTAGGAAGCAGCCATTGGTCAGCACTAAATCCAGGTCGCTGCACGGGTCTCGTCCTTTGATCATATTATTACCAAGGAAGGCAGACCGTGTGGCACCAACCACGCCACGCACCACCCTGTGCCCACCCCGTGCCTCCATCCTGCCCTCCCTGCCCACCCTCGTATTCATAACCATCTTGAGTCTCTCCTTAAAGCGGGGCGTCGGCATGAATTAGTTACGGGTAGAGGCGGCCGAGAAAGGTTACGCAAAAGGCGAGGGCTCGATAAATCGGGGTCGCGCTGCGGTAATCTTAAATCGATAACATTCAATCTCAGGACCGGAGGGTGGCTGGTGTGTCCCTGCTGACTGCTAGTACCAGGGTGGCTGGTGTGTCCCTGCTGACGGCTAATACCAGGGTGGCTGGTGTGTCCCTGCTGACTGCTAGTACCAGGGTGGCTGGTGTGTCCCTGCTGACTGCTAGTACCAGGGTGGCTGGTGTGTCCCTGCTGACTGCTAGTACCAGGGTGGCTGGTGTGTCCCTGCTGACTGCTAGTACCAGGGTGGCTGGTGTGTCCCTGCTGACTGCTAGTACCAGGGTGGCTGGTGTGTCCCTGCTGACTGCTAGTACCAGGGTGGCTGGTGTGTCCCTGCTGACTGCTAGTACCAGGGTGGCTGGTGTGTCCCTGCTGACTGCTAGTACCAGGGTAGCTGGTGTGTCCCTGCTGACTGCTAGTACCAGGGTGGCTGATGTGTCCCTGCTGACTGCTAGTACCAGGGTGGCTGGTGTGTCCCTGCTGACTGCTAGTACCAGGGTGGCTGGTGTGTCCCTGCTGACTGCTAGTACCAGGGTGGCTGGTGTGTCCCTGCTGACTGCTAGTACCAGGGTGGCTGGTGTGTCCCTGCTGACTGCTAGTACCAGGGTGGCTGGTGTGTCCCTGCTGACTGCTAGTACTAGGGTGGCTGGTGTGTCCCTGCTGACTGCTAGAGCCACTGTGGCTGGTGTTAGAGCTAGGGTGTTGAAGGAGTGTTGCAGGAAAGGTGTACTTGAAGTGGGTGAGACGTGCATAGACAATACGGGAGATACATCAAACAGTTTAAACACGAGAATACCAGAGTAACAACACACCTTCACAGTACCAACAACACATGTGTTGTCCACCCAGGCAAACATTCACACACTATATGGCAAAGCAAGATGCCAAACTCATCATCAAAGAAAAAGACAACATCAAAAGATGTTTAGAAGTACATCAAACATCGTTGTATTAAACAGAGGTGCTTTTAGCTCAGCCAGATCTCCAATACGTACCATGTTACACAGACAGTTAACGAACAGATGCCAGAAGACCTTCCAGACGACGCACTGACCCAGAGACCTGGACCTGCTGCGCTGCTCCCCTACTCCACCAGCGACTCTCGTACTTGACCTATGATTCTCACATGTCACTGACTCAGCCTCAGAACACCCTCTACGAGAACACTCTACGAGAACACCCTCTACGAGAACACTCTCTACGAGAACACCCTCTACGAGAACACCCTCTACGAGAACACCCTCTACGAGAACACCCTCTACGAGAACACCCTCTACGAGAACACTCTCTACGAGAACACCCTCTACGAGAACACCCTCTACGAGAACACTCTCTACGAGAAAACCCTCTACGAGAACACCCTCTACGAGAAACCTTGTTTGTGCTCGTCTACTTCCACATTACACTACAGGAGTGTATGTACTCTACAGGAGTGTATGTGCACTACAGGAGTGTATGTGCTCTATAGGAGTGCATTCGCTTTAAAACGAGCGAAACGTCACCCCAAGAAAAGTTTGCTCTGAAACTGTCTTTGTCTTTATCAAGCTTACCCCTTCCCCTTTAAGGGTCCACAGAGGTGAAAACTGTGTACTTGTACCTGTGCTAAGCCTTGTCCAGTGTCCAGTGTCCTGCCTTGCTGCACCCCCGCCAGGTGTTGTGTCATCTGCGCTCCAACATGCAACCACATCTCCCACTGAGCAAGACGACATCTTTATTAAGACGAAGTAGTCCCACTTCGATGCTCATTCCTTGGTGAAGTGCGACATTAACTTTACCCTGTCCCTTGAACTCAAACCCCGGTGCTAGAATTGCAATGATGCACAATGCAAGACCCCACCTCCCCCACTTATTCTTACCTTATTCCCCTGACGGCCGTGGCAGCCTCGAGGAAGGAAGAAGGAAGCTGGCTTCCAGGGCATGACACAAGGCTATCATCAATTTCCTCTTCATTCCCTTCCATTTTCCTCTAATTACCTCGAGCGTTCTCATCCTCCACCTCCCTCTCCTTGCCCCAAATAATTATCCCAAGCCATTGTTCTTAGTCCTACATCCCTACTATTCCCTCCTTCCTCCTTCGCTCGGATTTGTGGCTGGTGGCGTCCTAATTCTTCCCTCCACTGGTCCCCGGCGACCACTCATTCACTCCCCGCCAAGACTTCCAACAGTTTTCCGATACGCAGCTCTTGCACACCCGTCTCCAGGTGTCAGTTTTTGTTTTCCTCTATTTTTGTTGCTCTACTCTGTTCAATTTCGAGCGCTACAATAACAGTGGGACTTTTCAAAGATATTTCCTCGTGTATGATGACGAAGGGGGGTGTTTTGGGCGAGGCTGCCCAGGCATCTGGGGTATTTGGATATCGTTCATGGCGGGCAGCGAGGATGATTATGTTTATGGTTAAGTGCCTTGTCATCAGCGAGATCTAATGGACATGCAAAGTCTTCTGAAGTATTTTTTCATTGCTTTTATAGCGAGTTTCATGAATATTTTCCTCAGCGGGTATATGCAGGGATATCCTTCCCAAATACGAGCGTGCACAAATACTGGTGCTGGTGGTCCCAGCTCGCCACTATAACACCCTCCTACGCATCGTTTACAGCTAATCAGGGGCTCTGATAAACGACGTGCGTCAGGGATTACCCAACAATACAAGTTTTGATGCCCGAGATTGCCGCGTAAATCTGACGGTGGGGATTTGGCGCGCAAATCTGTTTTGGCGGTAATTTTTCCCGCCAACTGGTCCCAGGGGGGCACTCGTTCATGGGAGCAGCGCCCCCCACCCACCCCCACCCCCGCCCACCCCCGCCACACCACCTTCCCGCTAGTGCCAACCAATAATGTTTTTATTGTCTTTACCTACACTAACAACCAGCCGCTGTAGCAGTATTGATATTTTAGCGATTGATACCTCTGATATATATATATATATATATATATATATATATATATATATATATATATATATATATATATATATATATATATATATATATATTTTTTTTTTTATATGGTAACATTAAAGCCACACGTATAGTTGGTCTGTATATTTCGGTCTATGTCTGAGATCATCATCAATAAGATGTGTTGGTGACGAGAATCAACAAGAAATCTTACTCCTCCATTATTCTGTGTTGCATCTAGTTTTTAATAGACCCATCTGCTGACAAATTCACTTCCAAATAAGCAAATGCGTTCACTTCCTCCTTGGTCTCTCATTACCAATCTGATATCCATTCTTACATTGCCTAAACATTTTCTTACCTTCATCACCTTCGTCTTCTCTATTATCGCTTTTAATTTCCCTCTCTTGCAGTACCTTCAAAATACATCACCAACCTCATCAGAATCTCCCATAAGTACAGTGTCATCGGCAAAAACAATAACTGTGACAACTCCCACTTCGTATTAGATTCTATATATTTGAATTGCACATCTCTCGCCAACACCTTAGCATTCACTTGTTTTACAATCTCATCTATAAATATATTAAATAACCATGGTGATATCACACATCCTTGTCTATAAAATGGCCGCGTTCTCTCCTGCATACCCTAACCTGACCCTCATTATCCCTTTAATAAACCCTTACCGCTTTTGAAAACATACTGTTTTCCATATATTCATAACATCTACCAAATTACTAACTCAGGAAATCGTAACAAGACGACTGACAACAACTGAGGGGGTCAGTCCCCACGCGTTCCGTGGTCTGATCTGCCACACTGCTCGCCACTCCACTCTCTCATGTGACTTTTTTTAAATAGTTTATGTGACATACAATTTCTATCTTTTATATTACTTTTGTTCACTTATATGTCTCAAGATAAATACTTTGGCTACACGTCTCCTAACCTTCCTAAAACTTTATTTTCTCTCTTCACTCCTACTGTGTGTGTGTGTGTGTGTGTGTGTGTGTGTGTGTTCTTCTTTGTATACACTATGTATTATATAGCAGATGAACGTTGTAACACCAGCAGCCAAGATGGTGAAGTTGTAATTGTTGATCGTCCGGTGGTGCTTTGTAGGATCCTTACAGGTCCCTCATACAGGATCCTTACAGGTCCCTCATACAGTATCCTTACAGGTCCCTCATACAGGATCCTTACAGGTCCCTCATACAGGATCCTTACAGGTCCCTCATACAGGATCCTTACAGGTCCCTCATACAGGATCCTTACAGGTCCCTCATACAGGATCCTTACAGGTCCCTCATACAGGATCCTTACAGGTCCCTCATACAGGATCCTTACAGGTCCCTCATACAGGATCCTTACAGGTCCCTCATACAGGTCCCATATAGGATCCTTACAGGTCCCTCATACAGGATCCTTACAGGTCCCTCATACAGGATCCTTACAGGTCCCTCATACAGGATCCTTACAGGTCCCTCATACAGGATCCTTACAGGTCCCTCATACAGGATCCTTACAGGTCCCTCATACAGGTCCCTCATACAGGATCCTTACAGGTCCTTCATATAGGATCCTACAGGTCCTCATACAGGATCCTTACAGGTCCTCATACAGGATCCTTACAGGTCCTCATCAGGATCCTTACAGGTCCCTCATCAGGATCCTTACAGGTCCCTCATACAGGATCCTTACAGGTCCCTCATACAGGATCCTTACAGGTCCCTCATACAGGATCCTTACAGGTCCCTCATACAGGATCCTTACAGGTCCCTCATACAGGATCCTTACAGGTCCTCATACAGGATCCTTACATGGTCCTCATACAGGATCCTTACAGGTCCCTCATACAGGATCCTTACAGGTCCCTCATACAGGATCCTTACAGGTCCCTCATACAGGATCCTTACAGGTCCTCATACAGGATCCTTACAGGTCCTCATACAGGATCCTTACAGGTCCCTCATACAGGATCCTTACAGGTCCCTCATACAGGATCCTCAGGATCCTTACAGGTCCCTCATACAGGATCCTTACAGGTCCCTCATACAGGATCCTTACAGGTCCCTCATACAGGATCCTTACAGGTCCCTCATACAGGATCCTTAGAGGTCCCTCATACAGGTCCTCATACGAGGATCCTTCAGGTCCATACAGGATCCTTACAGGTCCTCATAAGGATCCTTACAGGTCCCTCATACAGGATCCTTACAGGTCCTCATACAGGATCCTTACAGGTCCCTCATACAGGTCCCTCATACAGGATCCTTACAGGTCCTTCATATAGGATCCTTACAGGTCTCTCATACAGGATCCTTACAGGTCCCTCATACAGGATCCTTACAGGTCCCTCATACAGGATCCTTACAGGTCCCTCATGCAGGATCCTTTCAGGTCCTCATACAGGATCCTTACAGGTCCCTCATACAGGATCTTACAGGTCCCTCATACAGGATCCTTACAGGTCCCTCATCAGGATCCTTACAGGTCCTCATCAGGATCCTTACAGGTCCCTCATACAGGATCCTTACAGGTCCCTCATACAGGATCCTTACAGGTCCCTCATACAGGATCCTTACAGGTCCTTCATATAGGATCCTTACAGGTCCCTCATACAGGATCCTTACAGGTCCCTCATACAGGATCCTTACAGGTCCCTCATACAGGATCCTTACAGGTCCCTCATACAGGATCCTTACAGGTCCCTCATACAGGATCCTTAGAGGTCTCTCATACAGAATCCTTACAGGTCCTTCATATAGGATCCTTACAGGTCCCTCATACAGGATCCTTAGAGGTCGTTGATATATTATTCTCACGGGATCCTGATCCAGCTTCACGGATCTCATGACTTCCATTGCTTCGCAGAAGTCAACGACGCCCCGACAAAAATTGCCATATATCGTTTTTGGCCATAAAGACCCTCGTAGTGTTTTCCTTTTAAATAATCCAAACGTCTAAATATATCTGGTTCCATCCAGGTAACATTTTTTTTTTTTAACCACTGAAATTCATCAGATAGGTTTTTTCAGTGACCAAAAACGGAACTGATAGGATCTTGTGTTTATAAATTTATACCACCAGGGAGAACATATAAGTGGGTTATAAAACAGAAGATATTCTGGGTCTTGTATATATTACAATGTGTTACAATTATCTTATGTTAAATAATGTACTTAATATATCACAGTTAATGACAATGTTCGTGTTGCAACATATAATGTTTTCACCTTCTTGGCTTCACAACATTGTTCAGGGCAGATAGTATGACTGGGTTTTAATTTTACATCCACATCAGGGTACTTAAAATGTTTCCTCCGCAGGGTACTTAAAATGTTTCCACCGCTGGGTACTTAAAATGTTTCCATCGCAGGGTACTTAAAATGTTTCCACCGCTGGGTACTTAAAATGTTTCCCTCGCAGGGTACTTAAAATGTTTCCTCCGCAGGGTACTTAAAATGCTTGATAGTCTGCGCTAATGTACTGTGTACTTTCTCTTCCGGATACAATTACAGACAGTGATGGTATACTGTGAGGTATATTAAAAACCTGGGTATGTCATAAGGAAATCCGAGAGTAGACATGCAACTCTGCGTGGGCGCCTGGTGAGTGAGGAGGATGGTGCTCATCCCTCATTGTATTTTCCAGGGAAGAATGAAGGTAGGAAGAAGTATTGGTAGAAGCTTATGGATGGTATCCAAGGTATGCTGAGTGATAATCATCCAAGGTATGCTGAGTGATAATCTTCAACAGCTGCTCTACAGGAGTCTCGCATGGTGGCTTCAGCATTGCTGGCTGGTTTTCTACAAGGTGAAGACAAGTTCATTGAAGACTTGTGTGGACATATAAAGTAGGCAAGAGATTACCTCACAGACACATGTGGCTTGACCATCTTGTAAAACCCACATTGATAGTTAACCATTTTATCCGTGACGAAAGAGCAGATCGAATTTTACAGGATCACTACTTGGTATAGATTCTTTTTTTTTTTTTTTGTGGCAGGTCACTGGCCCTGTGCTAGATATGCTTCATGGCACATTATCAAGATTACGACTACGCTGCCTGAAGATGCCAGAGTCGTGCTGCTCCAGGGTTTACATGTAACACCAAAGAGGGTTTCTGAAGCAGTCTTGGAATCAGTTTGGCGACCAACTGTGCATATGTTATGGACAGTCAGAAGATGGTCATGTGATCAGGTGGTCAGTTAAATTCTTCTCTTTTACCTGTGCCAAAAGTTTCACTTGTCTTTGACTCACTGTGTAAACTTGCCAGTCGTCAGAAAGAACCTGGAAAAGATTACAGTGAAGAAAAATGGAAGTCAAAGTAAGAAAGCTGACGCAGAAGACAGCGCCAAAATCAAGAACCAACTTAGTCAATACTATAATCTGCGTTATTATACATTTGACTGTCTGTACAACGTTGATAATGACAGGCTTGCTGATGCCAGTATTAATGTGACATGTTTTAACAATTATAGATAATATATCACTATCTTTCGAAAACAACTTTCCCCACAGCCTTCCTTCACGACAGAATATTCCAAAGGTGAAAACTATGGAAATTGTGACGAAATGCATTAAAAATTGGATAAATAGCAATGACGTGGTATTGATCAATAGCTGAGGTGTTATCAGTGGGGAGCAGAGAAGCGTCAACCTGGGGCAAGTATTCCAGCACGAACTATGTGCAGTGCCAGCCTCAGTGCCAACCTCAGTGCCAGCCTCAGTGCCAACCTCAGTGCCAGCCTCAGTGCCAACCTCAGTGCCAGCCTCATTACTTGATGATAGATACGAAAACTTTGTATAAGGAAAACAAAACCGCATTTGTGAGGGAATTTCAAGCGCAGACAGTGTACCCAGGAAGACCAGATACTGTGATAGTTGATGGACACCCAGAAGACCAGATACTGTGATAGTTGATGGACACCCAGAAGACCAGATACTGTGATAGTTGATGGACACCCAGAAGACCAGATACTGTGATAGTTGATGGACACCCAGGAAGACCAGATACTGTGATAGTTGATGGACACCCAGAAGACCAGATACTGTGATAGTTGATGGACACCCAGAAGACCAGATACTGTGATAGTTGATGGACACCCAGGAAGACCAGATACTGTGATAGTTGATGGACACCCAGGAAGACCAGATACTGTGATAGTTGATGGACACCAGAAGACCAGATACTGTGATAGTTGATGGACACCCAGGAAGACCAGATACTGTGATAGTTGATGGACACCCAGAAGACCAGATACTGTGATAGTTGATGGACACCCAGGAAGACCAGATACTGTGATAGTTGATGGACACCCAGAAGACCAGATACTGTGATAGTTGATGGACACCCAGGAAGACCAGATACTGTGATAGTTGATGGACACCCAAGAAGACCTGATACTGTGATAGTTGATGGACACCCAGGAACACCAGATACTGTGATAGTTGATGGACACCCAGGAAGACCAGATACTGTGATAGTTGATGGACACCCAAGAAGACCTGATACTGTGATAGTTGATGGACCTCAGCCGGCATACCAAGTGTTGTGGCACCATGCAGCAAGTGTTGTGGCACCATGCAGCAAGTGTTGTGGCACCATGCAACAAGTGTTGTGGCACCATGCAACAAGTGTTGTGGCACCATGCAACAAGTGTTGTGGCACCATGCAGCAAGTGTTGTGGCACCATGCAACAGTGTTGTACAGAGCATCTGTGCACTGCAGCAAGTGTGTGGCACCATGCAGCAAGTGCTGTGGCACCATGCAGCAAGTGCTGTGGCACCATGCAGCAAGTGCTGTGGCACATGCACAAGTGTTCTGCAACATCACAATGAGATGGAGTCCAGTGAGGTGTGCTGGTTGGACATGACAGCCAAGGCACTTGAGGAGCCGAGCTGGGTGTCAGCTATGATCATGTGGCACCATGGTAGAGTGAAGCTGATCATGCTCACCATGGTAGATGAGGCTATGATCATGCTGCACCTCCTGGAGAGTGTCAGCCTGAGTCTGCTCACCCATGGAGTGACTATGATCATGCCAGCCCTGGAGAGGACCAGCTATGATCATGCTCACCTGAGAGTGATCAGCTATGATCATGCTCACCCCTGGTAGAGTGACCAGCTATCGATAGATGCACTCTGACCCACTGGTAGAGTGAGCAGCTATGATCATGCTCACCCATGGTAGAGAGTGTAGGGGCAGCTATGATCATGCTCACCCATGGTAGAGTGAGCAGCTATGATCATGCTCACCCCTGGTAGAGTGTTCAGCTATGATCATGCTCACCCATGGTAGAGTGAGCAGCTATGATCATGCTCACCCATGGTAGAGTGAGCAGCTATGATCATGCTCACCCCTGGTAGAGTGTTCAGCTATGATCATGCTCACCCATGGTAGAGTGAGCAGCTATGATCATGCTCACCCTGGTAGAGTGACAGCATGATCATGCTCACCCCTGGTAGAGTGACAGCTATGATCATGCTCACCCTGGTAGAGTGACCAGCTATGATCATGCTCACCCATGGTAGAGTGACCAGCTATGATCATGCTCACCCATGGTAGAGTGACAGCTATGATCATGCTCACCCATGGTAGAGTGAGCAGCTATGATCATGCTCACCCATGGTAGAGTGACCAGCTATGATCATGCTCACCCATGGTAGAGTGACCAGCTATGATCATGCTCACCCCTGGTAGAGTGACCAGCTATGATCATGCTCACCCCTGGTAGAGTGACCAGCTATGATCATGCTCACCCATGGTAGAGTGACCAGCTATGATCATGCTCACCCCTGGTAGAGTGACCAGCTATGATCATGCTCACCCATGGTAGAGTGACCAGCTATGATCATGCTCACCCATGGTAGAGTGACCAGCTATGATCATGCTCACCCATGGTAGAGTGACCAGCTATGATCATGCTCACCCATGGTAGAGTGACCAGCTATGATCATGCTCACCCCTGGTAGAGTGACCAGCTATGATCATGCTCACCTGTAGAGTGACCAGCTAGATCATGCTCACCTGGTAGAGTGACCAGCTATGATCATGCTCACCCATGGTAGAGTGACCAGCTATGATCATGCTCACCCATGGTAGAGTGACCAGCTATGATCATGCTCACCCATGGTAGAGTGACCAGCTATGATCATGCTCACCCTGGTAGAGTGACCAGCTATGATCATGCTCACCCTGGTAGAGTGACCAGCTATGATCATGCTCACCCATGGTAGAGTGACCAGCTATGATCATGCTCACCCCTGGTAGAGTGACCAGCTATGATCATGCTCACCCATGGTAGAGTGACCAGCTATGATCATGCTCACCCATGGTAGAGTGACCAGCTATGATCATGCTCACCCATGGTAGAGTGACCAGCTATGATCATGCTCACCCATGGTAGAGTGACCAGCTATGATCATGCTCACCCATGGTAGAGTGACCAGCTATGATCATGCTCACCCATGGTAGAGTGACCAGCTAAGAGGAGTCATAATTTAGACTACATACGATTTTATAACCATTTTCATCTAAGCTAAATTTGGTCTGCTCTCTTTGTTACCATCACTCAAATTTTGTTTTGTAGAATATAATACGTATTTAATTTTTTTTAACATATTCGACAACCAATTTGTTAATATTTAACGAAATAACCTTCACTTAAAACCTTGTCTTCTAGGAAAAAAAATTATCATATATTTCCGTTTAGACATAGAGCAGTTTTATGGGTACTTAACATGGGCTTCTATGGTTAATAAATGTGAAGAAAAACTGGACTGCCAGCAATTCCATGTTGACTTATGATGTGTTAAGTTAAGTTCAAGACTCATATGCTCCTCTCTTTAGCAAATGAAACCTCTCACTCACAAGAAATAACTAAGGTAGATATTACCTTAAGTATGGTCGCTCTAGTATTGGTGCTACATCAGGTAATAGTGTATTGTGGCAACCATCCAGGGAGTTGTAAGAGCACAAGTGTAGTTGGCTGGAAGAACACCATAGAACCATCTCAGGGAGTAAATTAGTCAGTGATAGTTTGGCTGGAAGACACCAACCATCCAGGGAGGTACCACAGCTGTAGTTGGCTGGAAAACACAATTCAGTGACTAGCAGTGTAGTTGCAAGACCAGCTCCAGGGAGAGTACCACACGGTAGTTGGCTGGAAGAACAACAAGGGTACCATTCAGGGAGGTACCACAGTGTAGTTGGCTGGAAGAACCACCATCAGGAGGTACCACGTGTAGTTGCAGGAGACACCAGCCATCCAGGAGGTACAGTGTAGTTGGCTGGAAGACACCAACCATCCAGGGAGGTACCACAGTGTAGTTGGCTGGAAGACACCAACCATCAGGAGTACCACAGTGTAGTTGGCGGAAGACACACCATCAGGGAGGTACCACAGTGTAGTTGGCTGAAGACAGCATCGGGAGTACCACAGTGTAGTTGGCTGGAAGACACAGCCATCCAGGGAGGTACCACAGTGTAGTTGACAGGAAGACACCAGCCATCGAGGTACCACAGTGTAGTTGCGGAAGACACCACCATCCAGGAGGTACCACAGTGTAGTTGGCTGGAAGACACCAGCCATCCAGGGAGGTACCACAGTGTAGTTGGCTGGAAGACACCAACCATCCAAGGCATGGATGGGTGGGCCCCGTCCCTGGCATACATGTCGTTTCTGCCATAGAAGAGGTCCCAGTTGTCAATGAATGTTATTGCATTTTCCTTACAGTATTTGTCCAGCCAGCAATTGACACCAATTGCTCTGGACAGCCATTCATTTCCAACTCCTCTCCTTGGTAAAATACCACATATGACAGGGTTCTCACCCTTCTTCCTAATTATGTCTATTGCTGACCTATACCTGCTAATCAGCTCCTCACTCCTACGTCTGCCAACATCGTTGCCTCCAGCACTGATACAGATAATAGGATTGCTCCCATTACCTCTCATGATGTCGTCCAGACGGCTAACAATATCCTTCATCCCAGCCCCAGGATAACATACCCTCTGCCTCCTATTCCTATCCTCATTTGGATTATGCAGCTCAGTTTTGGTCTCCTTGCTGCGGGATGGATGTGGGTTCGTTGGTAACATGCGGAGAAGAATGACTGGAATGATTTACAGTATAGGGAATCTCCCGTATGAAGATAGACTTAGAGCGTTGAATCTTCACTCTCTGGAGAGACCTGGAATGAGGGGAGATATCGTCGAGGTGTACGAGTGGATGATGGGCGTGAACAGGGGAGATATTAATAGAATACTGAGGATATCGAACCAAGTAGGAACCAGAAATAACGGATTATAATTGGATAAGTTTGGATTTGGGGGGACATAGGATAGTGCTGGTTTTCGAACGGAGTTGTGGACTCGTGGAGCAGTCTTCCGAGTAGGGTGATGGAGGCTGGGACCTTGGGTAGCTTTAGGAAAGAGATTGGACAAATGTATGAGTGGGAGGGGCTGGGTTTGATTGGTGTCGTGTGTACGGGAATAAATTCTTAGGTAGTGGTGGTTTTGAAAGGACTTGCCTTGTATGGGCCAGTAGGCCTTCTGCAGTGTTCCTCCATTCTTATGTTCTTATGTACTTATGTACCACAGTGTAGTTGGCTGGAAGACACCAACCATCCAGGGAGGTACCACAGTGTAGTTGGTTGGAAGACACCAACCATCCAGGGAGGTACCACAGTGTAGTTGGCTGGAAGACACCAACCATCCAGGGAGGTACCACAGTGTAGTTGGCTGGAAGACACCAACCATCCAGGGAGGTACCACAGTGTAGTTGGCTGGAAGACACCAACCATCCAGGGAGGTACCACAGTGTGGTTGGCTGGAAGACACCAACCATCCAGGGAGGTACCACAGTGTAGTTGGCTGGAACACACCAACCATCCAGGGAGGTATCACAGTGTAGTTGGCTGGAAGACACCAACCATCCAGGGAGGTACCACAGTGTAGTTGGCTGGAAGACACCAACCATCCAGGGAGGTACCACAGTGTAATTGGCTGGAAGACACCAACCATCCAGGGAGGTACCACAGTGTAGTTGGCTGGAAGACACCAACCATCCAGGAGGTACCACAGTGTAGTTGGCTGGAAGACACCAACCATCCAGGGAGGTACCACAGTGTAGTTGGCTGGAAGACACCAACCATCCAGGGAGGTACCACAGTGTAGTTGGCTGGAAGACACCAACCATCCAGGAGGTACCACAGTGTAGTTGGCTGGAAGACACCAACCATCCAGGAGGTACCACAGTGTAGTTGGCTGGAAGACACCAACCATCCAGGGAGGTACCACAGTGTAGTTGGCTGGAAGACACCAACCATCCAGGAGGCACCACAGTGTAGTTGGCTGGAAGACACCAACCATCCAGGGAGGCACCACAGTGTAGTTGGCTGGAAGACACCAACCATCCAGGGAGGTACCACAGTGTAGTTGGCTGGAAGACACCAACCATCCAGGGAGGTACCACAGTGTAGTTGGCTGGAAGACACCAACCATCCAGGGAGGTACCACAGTGTAGTTGGCTGGAAGACACCAACCATCCAGGGAGGTACCACAGTGTAGTTGGCTGGAAGACACTAACCATCCAGGAGGTACCACAGTGTGGTTGGCTGGAAGACACCAACCATCCAGGGAGGTACCACAGTGTAGTTGGCTGGAAGACACCAACCATCCAGGGAGGTATCACAGTGTAGTTGGCTGGAAGACACCAACCATCCAGGGAGGTACCACAGTGTAGTTGGCTGGAAGACACCAACCATCCAGGGAGGTACCACAGTGTAGTTGGCTGGAAGACACCAACCATCCAGGGAGGTACCACAGTGTAGTTGGCTGGAAGACACCAACCATCCAGGGAGGTACCACAGTGTAGTTGGCTGGAAGACACCAACCATCCAGGGAGGTACCACAGTGTAGTTGGCTGGAAGACACCAACCATCCAGGAGGTACCACAGTGTAGTTGGCTGGAAGACACCAACCATCCAGGGAGGTACCACAGTGTAGTTGGCTGGAAGACACCAACCATCCAGGGAGGTACCACAGTGTAGTTGGCTGGAAGACACCAACCATCCAGGGAGGTACCACAGTGTAGTTGGCTGGAAGACACCAACCATCCAGGGAGGTACCACAGTGTAGTTGGCTGGAAGACACCAACCATCCAGGGAGGCACCACAGTGTAGTTGGCTGGAAGACACCAACCATCCAGGGAGGCACCACAGTGTAGTTGGCTGGAAGACACCAACCATCCAGGGAGGTACCACAGTGTGGTTGGCTGGAAGACACCAACCATCCAGGGAGGCACCACAGTGTAGTTGGCTGGAAGACACCAACCATCCAGGGAGGTACCACAGTGTAGTTGGCTGGAAGACACCAACCATCCAGGAGGTACCACAGTGTAGTTGGCTGGAAGACACCAACCATCCAGGGAGGTACCACAGTGTAGTTGGCTGGAAGACACCAACCATCCAGGGAGGTACCACAGTGTAGTTGGCTGGAAGACACCAACCATCCAGGGAGGCACCACAGTGTAGTTGGCTGGAAGACACCAACCATCCAGGGAGGCACCACAGACTTTTTTTCATATGAGTATTCAACAGAACCATATTAAATATTTTGCCCTGATACTGTTGCTAGTCTTGATTCTCTGTCTCTGTCACTGTGTCTGTCTCTATCTCTCTGTCTATCTCTCTTTCTCTCTCTCTCTCTCTCTCTCTCTCTCTCTCTCTCTCTCTCTCTCTTTCTCTTTCTCTCTTCTCTCTCTCTCTCTCTCTCTTCTCTCTCTCTCTCTCTCTTTCTAACAGATGTTAAGTAAACAGTTATAACAGATGTTGAGTAAACAGTTATAACAGATATTGAGGAAACAGTTCTAACAGATGTTAAGTAGTCAGTTCTAACAGATGTTAAGTAGTCAGTTCTGATAATACCCACCAACAATCCCACATTAACACCAACAAAAGCTATCCACAACATACACAAACAATTACTTCCCTAGACAATAGTCAAAATTATAGGAGACCAAATTTTTATAACAATTTTATCGTGTGATAAATTCTACGCATTCTCCCGGCCACATTTTAATATATATCCCTCGTAAATTACTCCTGTTGCTATGGCCAGACGACACGGCAAGAGTATGTGGCTGGTTGTGGTGTTGTCACCACCCTGGTTCACCACCCTGTCACCACCCTGTCACCACCCTGGTGTTGTCACCACCCTGTCACCACCCTGGTGTTGTCACCACCCTGTCACCACCCTGTCACCACCCTGTCACCACCCTGTCACCACCCTGTCACCACCTTGGTGTTGTCACCACCCTGGTGTTGTCACCACCCTGTCACCACCCTGTCACCACCCTGTCACCACCCTGGTGTTGTCACCACCCTGTCACCACCCTGGTGCTGTCACCACCCTGTCACCACCCTGGTGTTGTCATCACCCTGTCACCACCCTGGTGTTGTCACCACCCTGTCACCACCCTGGTGTTGTCACCATCCTGGTGTTGTCACCACCTTGTCACCACCCTGGTGTTGTCACCACCCTGGTGTTGTCACCACCCTGTCACCACCCTGTCACCACCCTGTCACCACCCTGTGTCACCACCC
This sequence comes from Cherax destructor, assembly GCA_009830355.1. Classification (NCBI taxonomy): domain Eukaryota; kingdom Metazoa; phylum Arthropoda; class Malacostraca; order Decapoda; family Parastacidae; genus Cherax; species Cherax destructor. The sequence continues at coordinate 330,768 of WNWK01000759.1, forward strand.
TGGTCTACCACCCTGTCACCACCTGTTGTCACCACCTGGTGTTGTCACCACCCTGTCACCACCCTGTCACCACCCTGTCACCACCCTGGTGTTGTCACCACCTGTCACACCTGGTGTCTGTCACCACCCTGTCACCACCCTGTCCACCCTGTCACCACCCTGGTGTTGTCACCACCTTGTCACCACCCTGGTGTTGTCACCACCCTGGTGCTGTCACCACCTGTCACCACCCTGGTGTTGTCAGCCACCCTTGTACCACCCGATGTCACCATCCTGGTGTTGTCACCACCTGTGTCACCTGTTGTCACCACCTGATGATTTCATATGTGTGTATATATAATATATTATATTTTATATATATATATATATATATATATATATATATATATGTGTGTGTGTGTGTGTGTGTGTGTGTGTGTGTGGTGCCGAATAGGTAAAATTGGTCAATTAACAAGAACTCATTTAAAATTAAGTCCTTTTGTAAAATTTTCTCTTATACATTTAAAGATATATTTTTTTCATTTATGTTAATGTAAAAATTAATAATTTTGTACCAAAAGAACTTTAGAAAACTTACTTAACCTTATTATAACAAGCGCAATTTAATTTAGCCTAATCCAACTAAATATATTTTAGATAAGTTTACAATAATTTAATAATAAACAAACACAATGAAATACATTTTTTCGTTAGGTTCAGAATGATTTTTACAAAATTATTGCATACACAATTTTCGCTTGTTATCAAAGACTTATTTGCCAAAGCAAGTTATATTCGAGACAAGCTATGTTACGTTCTAGTTGTATAATGTTTAATAGTGACTGACGCTTAATGAACAGTTTAATATAACATTATTACTTCTTGTGTTTTTGTCTCTTAAATGTTTCAGGCAAGTCTTAACATTATTAGTTTCTTTGTTAATGTTACTTCTATGTGATGGTAATGTATGTTTAATTGCAATGTAAATTAATATTACATGGTATCTATTATTTTATTATATGTATTATATATATATATATATATATATATATATATATATATATATATATATATATATATATATATATATATATATATATATATATATATATATATTATATATATATATATATATATATATATATGTTATAGGTAAGGTATGGGTGAGGAGAGTAGCAGGCTGGTACTGGTAGGTCTGTCTGGCAGGTCTGGCTGGCTGGTTGGCTGCAGGTCGGCTGACAGGTCAGTGGCAGGTCTGGCGGCAGGTCTGGCAGGCAGGTCTGGCAGGCAGGTCTGGCTGGCAGGTCTGGCTGGCAGGTCTGGCGGCAGGTCTGGCTCAGGTCTGGCTGGCAGGTCTGGCTGGCAGGTCTGGCTGGCAGGTCTGGCTGGCAGGTCTGGCTGGCAGGTCTGGCTGGCAGGTCTGGCTGGCAGGTCTGGCTGGCAGGTCTGGCTGGCAGGTCTGGCTGGCAGGTCTGGCTGGCAGGTCTGGCTGGCAGGTCTGGCTGGCAGGTCTGGCTGGCAGGTCTGGCTGGCAGGTCTGGCTGGCAGGTCTGGCGGCAGGTCTGGCTGGCAGGTCTGGCTGGCAGGTCTGGCTGGCAGGTCTGGCTGGCAGGTCTGGCTGGCAGGTCTGGCTGGCAGGTCTGGCTGGCAGGTCTGGCTGGCAGGTCTGGCTGGCAGGTCTGGCTGGCAGGTCTGGCTGGCAGGTCTGGCTGGCAGGTCTGGCTGGCAGGTCTGGCTGGCAGGTCTGGCTGGCAGGTCTGGCTGGCAGGTCTGGCTGGCAGGTCTGGCTGGCAGGTCTGGCTGGCAGGTCTGGCTGGCAGGTCTGGCTGGCAGGTCTGGCTGGCAGGTCTGGCTGGCAGGTCTGGCTAGGCAGGTCTGGCTGGCAGGTCTGGCTGGCAGGTCTGGCTGGCAGGTCTGGCTGGCAGGTCTGGCTGGCAGGTCTGGCTGGCAGGTCTGGCTGGCAGGTCTGGCTGGCAGGTCTGGCTGGCAGGTCTGGCTGGCAGGTCTGGCTGGCAGGTCTGGCTGGCAGGTCTGGCTGGCAGGTCTGGCTGGCAGGTCTGGCTAGGCAGAGGTTTTGGCTGGCAGGTCTGGCTGGCAGGTCTGGCGGCAGGTTTGGCTGGCAGGTCTGGCTGGCAGGTCTGGCTGGCAGGTCTGGCTGGCAGGTCTGGCTGGCAGGTCTGGCTGGCAGGTCTGGCTGGCAGGTCTGGCTGGCAGGTCTGGCTGGCAGGTCTGGCTGGCAGGTCTGGCTGGCAGGTCTGGCTGGCAGGTCTGGCTGGCAGGTCTGGCTGGCAGGTCTGGCTGGCAGGTCTGGCTGGCAGGTCTGGCTGGCAGGTCTGGCTGGCAGCAGCATCCAGTCGGCGGCAACTTTCATGTTGGGCTGCCGACCAGAATAAGAGGATAACTCTGGCAACTCCGCCGCTGCTGTCTGAGCTTGTACGATGTTTACACAAACATGACTCCACTATCTGCTATCAACACTATTCCTTACATTCACCTGCGCTCTCACCGCCACTATATGGCAGCCTTTGTCATGCCAGTGCGCAGCTATGAATGTCTGCCTTTCCTTTGGCTTATGTAAATTATTGTTAGTTATATTAGCGTGCGGCAGCTGTGGCTGGGACATAAAAAGCACCGCCTGTGCTCTGATACATGGATCTCCTACTCCTCTTACCCCCAGCCACGATATTTATTCTTTCCTTCAATTGTGTACCTATAAGGTTGCACTCTGCAGGATATTGCCACGGTGGGGCCTTTTCCTGGGCTGATGCACGCTGCATTTTGCCGGCATTTATGCCGCCTTTCTCCTGCAGTTCGTCTGGAGTTTCGTAAAGGCGTGGAGGCAGAGATGGCTGGCATCTTCAAGCCATTCCTGTGTCATCATTTAAAACTTGTAACTACCAGGAGAGCGAGCTTTGTGTGGGGTCGACAATAAAGTAATCCTAACAGGTTGAGGAAGATGATGGGGGAGGGAGTGGTGGGGATGATAGGATGTGAGTGGAGGGGATGTGGATGGGCGAAGGAGGGGAAACAGGTAGGGGAAAATGATTGCATTGAGTGTGTATTCCTTGGCAGGTCGAGAAGGGTGACAGGAGAGTATTGACAGCAGAAAGTTGACAGGAGACGGTTGACAGCAGAGGCTTGATATCAGATGGCTGACAGTAGAGGGTTGACAGGAGAGGATTTTACCCCTAAATGAGGGTTACAACACAATGGCTATAAAGCTATCCTGTGTGAGGACAGTGTGAGTGTTGTAGTGGGGGGCGTTGAGGGCGCTCCGTCCTCCTGGAGTTACTCACAGACACCGGGTGCTCCGTCCTCCTGGAGTTACTCACAGACACCGGGTGCTCCGTCCTCCTGGCGTTACTCACAGACACCGGGTGCTCCGTCCTCCTTGAGTCACTCACAGACACCGGGTGCTCCGTCCTCCTGGAGTCACTCACAGACACCGGGTGCTCCGTCCTCCTGGAGGTACTCACAGACACCGGGTGCTCCGTCCTCCTGGAGTTACTCACAGACACCGGGTGCTCCGTCCTCCTTGAGTCACTCACAGACACCGGGTGCTCCGTCCTCCTGGAGTCACTCACAGACACCGGGTGCTCCGTCCTCCTGGAGTCACTCACAGACACAGGGTGCTCCGTCCTCCTGGAGTCACTCACAGACACCGGGTGCTCCGTCCTCCTGGAGTCACTCAGACACCGGGTGCTCCGTCCTCCTGGAGTCACTCGCAGACACCGGGTGCTCCGTCCTCCTGGAGTCACTCACAGACACCGGGTGCTCCGTCCTCCTGGAGTCACTCACAGACACCGGGTGCTCCGTCCTCCTGGAGTCACTCGCAGACACCGGGTGCTCCGTCCTCCTGGAGTCACTCGCAGACACCGGGTGCTCCGTCCTCCTGGAGTCACTCACAGACACCGGGTGCTCCGTCCTCCTGGAGTCACTCGCAGACACCGGGTGCTCCGTCCTCCTGGAGTCACTCACAGACACCGGGTGCTCCGTCCTCCTGGAGTCACTCGCAGACACCGGGTGCTCCGTCCTCCTGAGTCACTCACAGACACCGGGTGCTCCGTCCTCCTGGAGTCACTCGCAGACACCGGGTGCTCCGTCCTCCTGGAGTCACTCACAGACACCGGGTGCTCCGTCCTCCTGGAGTCACTCGCAGACACCGGGTGCTCCGTCCTCCTGGAGTCACTCACAGACACCGGGTGCTCCGTCCTCCTGGAGTCACTCGCAGACACCGGGTGCTCCGTCCTCCTGGAGTCACTCGCAGACACCGGGTGCTCCGTCCTCCTGGAGTCACTCCAGACACCGGGTGCTCCGTCCTCCTGGAGTCACTCGCAGACACCGGGTGCTCCGTCCTCCTGAGTCACTCGCAGACACCGGGTGCTCCGTCCTCCTGGAGTCACTCACAGACACCGGGTGCTCCGTCCTCCTGGAGTCACTCACAGACACCGGGTGCTCCGTCCTCCTGGAGTCACTCGCAGACACCGGGTGCTCCGTCCTCCTGGAGTCACTCGCAGACACCGGGTGCTCCGTCCTCCTGGAGTCACTCACAGACACCTGGTGCTCCGTCCTCCTGGAGACACTCGCAGACACCGGGTGCTCCGTCCTCCTGGAGTCACTCACAGACACCGGGTGCTCCGTCCTCCTGGAGTCACTCACAGACACCGGGTGCTCCGTCCTCCTGGAGTCACTCACAGACACCGGGTGCTTCCGTCCACTTGGAGTCACTGCAGACACCGGGTGCTCCGTCCTCCTGGAGTCACTCCAGACACCGGGTGCTCCGTCCTCCTGGAGTCACTCGCAGACACCGGGTGCTCCGTCCTCCTGGAGTCACTCACAGACACCGGGTGCTCCGTCCTCCTGGAGTCACTCACAGACACCGGGTGCTCCGCCCTCCTGGAGTCACTCGCAGACACCGTGTGCTCCGTCCTCCTGGAGTCACTCCAGACACCGGTGCTCCGTCCTCCTGGAGTCACTCACAGACACCGGGTGCTCCTGCCTCGCTGCCGTCACTCGCCAGACACCGGGTGCTCCGCCCTCCTACAGTCACTGCAGACACCGGGTGCTCCGCCCTCCTCAGTCACTGCAGACACCGGGTGCTCCGCCCTCCTATAGTCACCTCACGCAGACACCGGGTGCTCCGCCCTCCTACAGTCACTCGCAGACACCGGGTGCTCCGCCCTCCTGCAGTCACTCGCAGACACCGGGTGCTCCGCCCTCCTACAGTCACTCGCAGACACCGGGTGCTCCGCTCTCCTACAGTCACTCGCAGACTCCGGGTGCTCCGTCCTCCTGGAGTCACTCGCAGACACCGGGTGCTCCGCCCTCCTACAGTCACTCGCAGACACCAGGTGCTCCGCCCTCCTACAGTCACTCGCAGACACCGGGTGCTCCGCCCTCTACCAGTCACTCGCAGACACCGGGTGCTCCACCCTCCTACAGTCACTCGCAGACACCGGGTGCTCCGCCCTCCTACAGTCACTCGCAGACACCGGGTGCTCCGCCCTCCTGCAGTCACTCGCAGACACCGGGTGCTCCGCCCTCCTGCAATCACTCGCAGACACCGGGTGCTCCGCCCTCCTACAGTCACTCGCAGACACCGGGTTCTCCGCCCTCCTACAGTCACTCGCAGACACCAGGTGCTCCGCCCTCCTACAGTCACTCGCAGACACCAGGTGCTCCGCCCTCCTACAGTCACTCGCAGACACCAGGTGCTCCGCCCTCCTACAGTCACTCGCAGACACCAGGTGCTCCGCCCTCCTACAGTCACTCGCAGACACCGGGTGCTCCGCCCTCCTACAGTCACTCGCAGACACCAGGTGCTCCGCCCTCCTACAGTCACTGCAGCCACGGGTGCTCCGCCCTCCTACAGTCACTCGCAGACACCGGGTGCTCCGCCCTCCTGCAGTCGCTCGCAGACACCGGGTGCTCCGCCCTCCTGCAGTCACTCGCAGACACCGGGTGCTCCGCCCTCCTGCAGTCACTCGCAGACACCGGGTGCTCCGCCCTCCTGCCGTCACTCTGCAGACACCGGGTGCTCCGCCTCCTACAGTCACTTGCAGACACCGGGTTCTCCGCCCTCCTACAGTCACTCGCAGACACCAGGTGCTCCGCCCTCCTACAGTCACTCGCAGACACCGGGTGCTCCGCCCTCCTGCAGTCACTCGCAGACACCGGGTGCTCCTCCCTCATGCAGTCACTCGCAGACACCGGGTGCTCCGCCCTCCTGCAGTCACTCGCAGACACCGGGTGCTCCGCCCTCCTGCAGTCACTCGCAGACACCGGGTGCTCCGCCCTCCTACAGTCACTCGCAGACACCGGGTGCTCCGCCCTCCTGCAGTCACTCGCAGACACCGGCTGCTCCGCCCTCCTGCAGTCACTCGCAGACACCGGGTGCTCCGCCCTCCTGCAGTCACTCGCAGACACCGGGTGCTCCGCCCTCCTACAGTCACTCGCAGACACCGGGTGCTCCGCCCTCCTGCAGTCACTCGCAGACACCGGGTGCTCCGCCCTCCTGCAGTCACTCGCAGACACCGGGTGCTCCGCCCTCCTGCAGTCACTCGCAGACACCCTTGATAACTCTATAATAACAAGATAACTGACTCCTGATGATGCTATTATTTGCATCTTCTGTTTGACCTCTGATCATCATTTAATCTTATTATGAAATCTGTTGTTACGATGATCTACACTGTAAGTCAGACCAGCAGGTGAGACCAGCAGGTGAGACCAGCAGGTGAGACCAGCAGGTGAGACCAGCAAGTGAGACCAGCAGGTGAGACCAGCAGGTGAGACCAGCAGGTGAGACCAGCAGGTGAGACCAGCAGGTGAGACCAGCAGGTGAGACCAGCAGGTGAGACCAGCAGGTGAGATCAGCAGGTGAGACCAGCAGATGAGAGCAGCAAGTGAGACCAGCAGGTGAGACCAGCAGGTGAGAGCAGCAAGTGAGACCAGCAGTGAGACTAGCAGGTGAGACCAGCAGGTGAGACCAGCAGGTGAGACCAGCAGGTGAGACCAGCAGGTGAGAGCAGCAGGTGAGACCAGCAGGTGAGACCAACAGGTGAGACTAGCAGGTGAGACCAGCAGGTGAGACCAGCAAGTGAGACCAGCAGGTGAGACCAGCAGGTGAGACCAGCAGGTGAGACTAGCAAGTGAGACCAACAGGTGAGACTAGCAGGTGAGACCAGCAGGTGAGACCTGCAAGTGAGACCAGCAGGTGAAACTAGCAGGTGAGACCAGCAAGTGAGACCAGCAAGTGAGACCAGCAGGTGAGACCAGCAGGTGAGACCAACAGGTGAGACCAACAAGTGAGACTAGCAGGTGAGACTAGCAGGTGAGACCAACAGGTGAGACTAGCAGGTGAGACTAGCAGGTGAGACCAGCAGGTGAGACCAACAGGTGAGACCAACAAGTGAGACCAGCAGGTGAGACTAGCAGGTGAGACCAACAGGTGAGACTAGCAGGTGAGACCAACAAGTGAGACCAGCAGGTGAGACCAACAGGTGAGACACAGAGACCAGCAGGTGAGACTCAGGCAGACAACGGTGAGACCAGCAGGTGAGACCAACAAGTGAGACCAGCAGGTGAGACCAGCAGGTGAGACCAGCAGGTGAGACCAGCAGGTGAGACCAACAGGTGAGACCAACAAGTGAGACTAGCAGGTGAGACCAGCAGGTGAGACCAGCAGGTGAGACCAACAGGTGAGACCAACAAGTGAGACTAGCAGGTGAGACCAACAGGTGAGACCAGCAAGTGAGACCAGCAGGTGAGACCAGCAGGTGAGACCAGCAGGTGAGACCAGCAGGTGAGACCAGCAAGTGAGACCAGCAGGTGAGACCAGCAGGTGAGACCAGCAGGTGAGACCAACAGGTGAGACTAGCAGGTGAGACCAGCAAGTGAGACTAGCAGGTGAGACCAACAGGTGAGACCAACAAGTGAGACCAACAAGTGAGACAGCAGGTGAGACTAGCAGGTGAGACCAGCAGGAGACCAGCTGGACCAAGGTGAGACCAGCAAGTGAGACCAGCAGGTGAGACTAGCAGGTGAGACCAGCAAGTGAGACCAGCAGGTGAGACCAGTGAGACCAGCAGTGAGACCAGCAGGTGAAGGAACCAGCAGGTGAGACCAGCAAGTGAGACCAGCAGGTGAGACACGTGAGACCAGGCAGAGTGACAGAACCAGCAGGTGAGACCAGCAGGTGAGACCAGCAGGTGAGACCAGCAGGTGACAATAAACCGTGAACATGACAATAACTGTGAACCTGGAACTATGAACACTGCGTTCAGAAATGAACATTTTGATGAACGTCACTGTACCAGCTGGACTAGAGTAACCCATCATTCTTCAGATAGATGTTCACTATATCATTATATGCTCATAATATGCTCAATAAATCTCAACGCCTATATTTTAAGCTACGTTAAGTTAGGTGACCAAGATGTTCGTTGTGGAGGAGACAGCATCAACTTACTGTGACATAGAGCCGTGCCAGCCACACCTCCACCCCTCAGCCACACCTCCACCCCTCAGCCACACCTCCACCCCTCAGCCACTCCTCCACCCCTCAGCCACACCTCCACCCCTCAGCCACACCTCCACCCCTCAGCCACACCTCCACCCCTCAGCCACACCTCCACCCCTCAGCCACACCTCCACCTTTCAGCCACACCTCCACCCTCAGCCACCTCCTCAGCCACTCACCTCAGCCACACCTCCACCCTCCAGCCACACCTCCACCCCTCAGCCACACCTCCACCCTCAGCCACACCTCCACCCTCAGCCACACCTCCACCCTCAGCCACACCTCCACCCCTCAGCCACACCTCCACCCCTCAGCCACACCTCCACCCTCAGCCACACCTCCACCCTCAGTCACACCTCCACCCTCAGCCACACCTCCACCCTCAGCCACACCTCCACCCCTCAGCCACACCTCCACCCCTCAGTCCACACCTCCACCCTCAGCCACACCTCCACCCCTCAGCCACACCTCCACCCCTCAGCCACACCTCCACCCTCAGCACACCTCCACCCTCAGTCACACCTCCACCCCTCAGCCACACCTCCACCCTCAGCCACACCTCCACCCCTCAGCCACACCTCCACCCTCAGTCACACCTCCACCCTCAGCCACACCTCCACCCTCAGCCACACCTCCACCCCTCAGCCACACCTCCACCCTCAGCCACACCTCCACCCTCAGCCACACCTCCACCCTCAGCCACACCTCCACCCTCAGCCACACCTCCCACCCCCTTCACCCTACCTCCAGAACCACACTCCAGGAATAGACACTGATCAGCCAACTCCCAACCAGTGAAGACGTGAAACCTCAGGGCACTGCAGTGTAGCCCACTCAGCCTGAGCACACTCCACCGTCAGCCACCTCCACCCCTCATCAAGCTAAGAGCCAAACTCTGTATCCATAATTCATAGTACGATGACCACTGCCACTCAGCTAGCAACACCAGACACCTCTCATCTCTCTCTCAGCTCATCCCTCTCACTCTCTCACCCACTCTCTCACTCCTCTGCTCACCTCTCCCCCTCAGTCTCCTCTCTCTCTCTCTCTCTCTCTCTCTCATAAATAAGTTATATAACTGGTGAACAGAAGTTATAGATTATTCTGCACAAAATACACTGATGGTGTATGGAACTTACAGGAACATAGACACAAACATGGTGACACTGGTGGGACACATACAGACACATAGTAACACTGGTGGGACACATACAGACACATAGTAACACTGGTGGGATACATACAGACACATAGTAACACTGGTGGGACACATACAGACACATAGTAACACTGGTGGGACACATACAGACACATAGTAACACTGGTGGGACACATACAGACACATAGTAACACTGGTGGGACACATACAGACATATAGTAACACTGGTGGGACACATACAGACACATAGTAACACTGGTGGGACACATACAGACACAAAAAAAACAACAGTGGGCACAGTGGACATGGTATCGAGCACATAGTAAATTAGGAGACTGACATATCAGACACATAGTAAACTTATGGTTGGTACACATACAGACACATAGTAACTTACTGAATTTTTGGATCTAGATTTACAGTAAGATACTAATGTAAACTTGGATACTAAGGACACATTGACATTTGACATACTACAATAGTAAATGGTGGGACATATACAGACACATAGTAAACTGTGGATACATACAGCACAAGTAACACTGTGGGACTATACAGACACATAGTAACACTGGTGGGACAAATACAGACAATAGTAAACTTACTAAGAAATAGTTCTGGGGACACATGAATACAACTGATATAACACGGGGATATCAGACACAGTGTTCTACACCTGGCATACTAAAGGCAAGTTATTCTGTTGATGTCCTCTGGTGATATTGACTTTTTGTGCACTAGTGACTAAACCTCCATCTTGACACTATACACTGTGTGGACCATCAGACACATTGTACCTGTGGGCTCATAATCACAGCATCTGGTGGGACACTATACAGCACATGTAACTGTCACATACAGACACATATAACTGTCACATACAGACCGTAACACTGGTACATACAGACACTATAACTGTGGCATACTAGTACATTTTATCTTCATGTAACTGGCATCCACGTCTCTCATACTAAGCAAGTTACTGATGCTCCTCTCGTGATATTCTGCTACATCCTCCTCTCTCTTGGTTGTCTGCTCCATTTCCTCTCTCTCGATCTGTTCCTCTCTCTCTTGCTTATTCTCATTACTATATTTTCTGCAGAGTAATTCTCGTATCAACTTTTCTGACAATTTCTGCAGTCTGCCCAGCTAATCCTGAAGTCTATAATGCTCCTCCTGAAGTCTGTAACGCTCCTCCTGAAGTCTGTAACGCTCCTCCTGAGTCTGTAACGCTCCTCCTGAAGTATGTAATGCTCCTCCTGAATTCTGTAACGCTCCTCCTGAAGTCTGTAATGCTCCTTCTGAAATCTGTAATGCTCCTCCTGAAGTCTATAATGCTATTCCTGAAGTCTGTAACGCTCCTTTTGAAGTCTATAATGCTCCTCCTGAAGTCTGTAATGCTCCTCCTGAAGTCTATAATGCTCCTCCTGAAGTCTGTAACGCTCCTTCTGAAGTCTGTAATGCTCCTCCTGAAGTCTATAATGCTCCTCCTGAAGTCTATAATGCTCCTCCTGAAGTCTGTGATGCTCCTCTTGAAGTCTATAATGCTCCTCCTGAAGTCTGTATTGTTCCTCCTGAAGTCTGTAATGCTCCTCCTGAAGTTTATAATGCTCTTTTTGAATTCTGTACGCTCCTCCTAAAATCTGTAACGCTCCTCCTGAAGTCTGTAACGCTCCTTCTGAAGTCTGTAACGCTCCTCCTGAAGTCTGTAACGCTCCTTCTGATGTCTGTAACGCTCCTCCTGAAGTCTGTAACGCTCCTCCTACAGTGTGTGTGTATATGTGTGTGTGTGCGTGCGTGAGTGTGTGTACTCACCTAATTGTACTCACCTAATTGTGGTTGCAGGGGTCGAGACTCAGCTCCTGGCCCCGCCTCTTCGCTGTCCGCTACTGGGTCTCTGCTCTCCCTGCTCCATGAGCTTTATCATACCTCGTCTTAAAACTGTGTATGGTTCCTGCCTCCATGTATGTGTGTGTGTGTGTGTGTGTGAGTTTGTGTGTGTATTCACCTAGTTGTAATCACCTAGTTGTGGTTGCAGGGGTCGAGTCATAGCTCCTGGTCCCGCCTCTTCACTGGCCGCTACTGGCTCACTCTCCATGTGTGTGTGTGTGTGTGTGTGTGTGTGGTATCCTCCCTGCCTATCCCCTTCATACAAATTCTATTATTTTCCTTCTCTCTTCCTCTGTCTCTCAATCTTTTCCCCTCTCTCGTCCTGCCAGCTTGGATTTTCCCCTTAGCCTCTTCATCTGGTTGTGCCACACTGCGTTTCCCCTCGGCCTCGACCCTTCATGACCTCCTCTCATTCCCTGCAACCTTTCACTTCCCCTTGTTCTCAACCCCTCATGGTAGTCTCCCCTTCTCATGTGCTCCCCTCGGCCTCAGCCTCTCATAGCCTCCCCTCATCCACGTCTCCTCATGGTCTCCCCTCACCTTCCCACTTCCCATTTTCCTTCTTGATTTCTTGCACTTTGGTGATTATTTTGTATTCCACTACTGTTACCATGTTTGTGTTTGAATTCCACTACTGTTACCATGTTTGTGTTTGAATTCCACTACTGTTACAATGTTTGTGTTTGTATTCCACTACTGTTACCATGTTTGTGTTTGTATTCCACTACTATTACAATGTTTGTGTTTGTATTCCACTACTATTACAATGTTTGTGTTTGTATTCCACTACTGTTACAATGTTTGTGTTTGTATTCCACTAATGCTACAATGTTTGTGTTTGTATTCCACTACTGTTACCATGTTTGTGTTTGAATTCCACTACTGTTACAATGTTTGTGTTTGTATTCCACTACTGTTACAATGTTTGTGTTTGTATTCCACTACTGTTACCATGTTTGTGTTTGAATTCCACTACTGTTACCATGTTTGTGTTTGAATTCCACTACTGTTACAATGTTTGTGTTTGTATTCCACTACTGTTACAATGTTTGTGTTTGTATTCCACTACCGTTACAATGTTTGTTTGTATTCCACTACTGTTACCATGTTTGTGTTTGTATTCCACTACTATTACAATGTTTGTGTTTGTATTCCACTACTGTTACAATGTTTGTTTGTATTCCACTACTGTTACCATGTTTGTGTTTGTATTCCACTACTGTTACAATGTTTGTGTTTGTATTCCACTACTGTTACAATGTTTGTGTTTGTATTCCACTACTGTTACAATGTTTGTGTTTGTATTCCACTACTGTTACCATGTTTGTGTTTGTATTCCACTACCGTTACAATGTTTGTTTGTATTCCACTACCGTTACCATGTTTGTGTTTGTATTCCACTACCGTTACAATGTTTGTGTTTGTATTCCACTACTGTTACAATGTTTGTCTTTGTATTCCACCAATGTTAAAATGCCTGCCCTCTCCCCTCACTCTGGCTGCACAATACCTGCCATCTCTCCTCACTCTGCCTGTCATCTCCCCTCCCCCTGCCTGCTTTTTCCCCTCATATTGTCTGCCCTCACCCTGCCTGCCATCTCCCCTCCCCCTGTCTGCCCTCTCCCCTCACCCTGTCTGCCATCTCCCCTCCCCCTGCCTGCCATCTCCCCTTACGCTGCCTACCATCTCCCCTCACCCTGGCTGCCCTCTCCCCTCACACTGTCTGCCCTCTCCCATCACCCTGTCTGCCCTCTCCCTCACCCTGTCTGCCCTCTCCCCTCACCCTGCCTGCCATCTCCCCTCCCCCTGCCTGCCATCTCCCCTTACGCTGCCTGCCATCTCCCCTCACCCTGGCTGCCCTCTCCCCTCATCAGTATGCGGTGCGGGTCGTCAGGGGTCGTTCCTGCCTTAAAACAATTAACTCGACCCACGACCTCCACTCTTCTCTCTCTCTCTCTCTCTCTCTCTCTCTCTCTCTCTCTCTCTCTCTCCCTGAGGGATATTGAAGAGGAGGAGATAGAGGGGAAAGGAGAAGAGATAGGTGGGATAGTGGAGGTGAAGAGGGGAAAGAAAAAAGGGGAGACTATGGACGAGAAGGAAGGAGGGGAGTGCAGTGAGAGTATGTGAAGGCTGAATGAGAGAGAGTGATAGCAACATGAGGGGAGAAGAGGTGAGAGGAAGGGGAAAATCAGGAAGAGGGAAGATGAGAAAGAGAGAGAGAAGAGGCGACAGCACGAATGAACACTATGAAGGGAGAAAAGAAAAAAGAATGAAGAAGAAGATTAAAGAATTCGTGGATTTTCCTAAATCAAAATTTACCTCACACACACACACACACACACACACACACACACACAATCTACAGAGTGATGTAGTGGAGGCAGGATCCATACATAGCTTTAAGAAGAGGTATGACAAATCTCATGGAGCAGGGAGAGAGCGTGGACCTAGTAGCAACCAGTGAACAGGCGGGGGGCCAGGAGCTGTGAATCGACCCCTGCAACCACAAATAAGTAAGAACAAATTGATAAGAACACACACCTGTCCCAAGACATTCACTTCTAGCATTCACCTGTCTCAATTTCCTGGGGTTATATAAAAGGTCTCAGGAACACCATCAAAGCGAGGCGCACCAGAATTGACCCTCGTTGAAACCTGGTCCAGTTTCACCCAATTAAGTGACTTTAAGGGGAAAAAACTTATCTCAACATCTGGTGTAAATAGAGAGTGGGAAGGTATTGTCACCTGTGTACACCTGTGTAATTAAGCCACCCCAGCACTGTTGCTTTATTGTGCTGTCACATCTGTGGACCGCTGCCTCCACGCCTGTCTATGATGACTCCTTTGTATGATGACACGTCTGTATGATGACCCCAGTGTATGATACCTCTGTATAATGAGACGTCTCTATGACACCTCTATATAACGATACTGTATGATGACACCTCGCTATAATGTTCGCTGCCTCTTCCATTGATTACAATAATACGTAGGAGTCTTCAAGTGTCTGGGCGGGTGACTTAATTAACATTGTTAGATATAAACACAAGCAAACATCTACGTCAGTTGAGGTTATATTATCTCTCCCTTCTCCCTCACACACACACTGAGTAGCGATCAGTGAAGAGGTGGGGCCAGGAGCTGCGTATCGACCCCTGCAACCACAATTAGGTGAGTACACACACACTACATTGTCTCCTCCTTCTTCTCTTCCTATCTTCCCTACGTAAACTATTCAGCTGAGACCTAAGCCAGTAATGCCATGTTGACGACTGCCTCGCCCTCCACCACTATTAATATGGAGAAACTGACTCTTATTCTGAATCTTTGCATTACCCTCACACACACACACACACACACACACACACACACACACACACACACACACACACACAATATTCATATCACCTAGCCAGGAGAATCTTCTTGTGTTTGTGTGTCGCAATCAGTCACAACCTGCCACATCCCATCACAGGACGTCACAACCTGTAACAACCCATAACAGCCCGTCACAACCCGTCTCAACATGTCACAACCCGTCACAACATGTCACGACCCGTGACAACCCGTCACAACACGTGAGGGTGGCGTCAATGGCAGCCATCAAGACTGTCACTCGTGTAAGCCCTTAAGCCTGAACCACCAATCCTGCTGATGGAGGCTGTTGCTTCCCTCTATCTCTCCCTCCCTCTCTACCTCTCACCCATCTCTCTTACCTATCTCTCCCCCTTTTCTTACCTATCTCCCCCCTCCTCTAACCCATATCTCCCTCCCTCTCACGCATCTTATAAAGAGAAAAAGAGAGAGATAGAGAAATGTACAATGACACTTCCATGTTCTCTCTGTCATCCACACTGCCTCACCCACACTGCCTCACCCACACTGCCTCACCCACACTGCCTCACCCACACTGCCTCACTCGCTCGTACACTCACACCTGTTTGATGCAGTTTGCCACGATTTTGTGTTATTCACTCATGTCATTTATGTGTTATTTTGTTACTTTGGGTCTAAGGTGGTATTTTGTTATTTTAGGTGTTATATACTTTAAGTGTTATTTAATGTGGTATCTTATAATTGTTCGTGTTAGTTTTGTTTTAATACAATTTAATTATTTTGTGAAACATCTCGGGCCAAGGCGTGATTGTCATCGTTTAGTCACTCAGATACCCCGTTCAACACCACTAGTTGTTTTCTGATGGGCACTCCGCGTCTGGACCGAACTGATGGCCCTACTAGTGTCACTAAAGTTAACTTGTGGCACTGAACTTGACTCCTTGATCATTATTGATCGTGTGCCTTCACTGAGGTCTCTTGACGCACCTAATACCAAGATGCTGGTTACAAAAGCCGGGTTTGTCACACATCACTGACAAGAAGTCATATGTAATTCTTATTAATTCCATCCCACACTGAATTGATCCAAATTGATAAAGTTGATAAGTTAGCCAAAGAAAGTACCCTGGAGGAGAAACTACAATATAACTTGGGCATATAATAATAATAATAATAATAATAATAATAATAATAATAATAATAATAATAATAATAATAATAATAATAATAATCTTTATTCCTACAAGTACATGTACCAAGTACACAGGCCATAGCTGACATAAGTGACATACAACTATATAGAAATCCCCTTGTTTTGCTGAGCATTTCCCGCAAATTAGGTCAGTTTGTCCCCAGGATGCGACCCACAACAGTCGACTAACACCCAGGTACCTGTTTTACTGATGGGTGAACATGGACAGCAGGTATCTTAAGGAAACATGTCCTAATGTTTCCACCCGTACCGGGGATCGACCCACGGACTTCAGTGTGTGAGCTGAGTGCGCTAGCGATCGAGCTACAGCAAAGATATTAGTACAGAAGTATATAATTAATCTGGATGTTATAGGAATGCAGTTAGAAGCCTGAGTAGATCTATAACTCACTATGAAAACATGAACGTTGATAAGTATGTTTATGGAGCAACTTGCAATGTAAACACTGACTGATGTTGTAGTGGCCAGGCTTAGGCTTGGCTACAAGTACTGACTGATGTTGTAGTGGCCAGGCTTAGGCTTGGCTACAAGTACTGACTGATGTTGTAGTGGCCAGACTTAGGCTTGGCTACAAGTACTGACTGATGTTGTAGTGGCCAGGCTTAGGCTTGGCTACAAGTACTGACTGATGTTGTAGTGGCCAGGCTTAGGCTTGGTTACAAGTACTGACTGATGTTGTAGTGGCCAGGCTTAGGCTTGGCTACAAGTACTGACTGATGTTGTAGTGGCCAGGCTTAGGCTTGGTTACAAGTACTGACTGATGTTGTAGTGGCCAGGCTTAGGCTTGGCTACAAGTACTGACTGATGTTGTAGTGGCCAGGCTTAGGCTTGGCTACAAGTACTGACTGATGTTGTAGTGGCCAGGCTTAGGCTTGGCTACAAGTACTGACTGATGTTGTAGTGGCCAGGCTTAGGCTTGGCTACAAGTACTGACTCATGTTGTAGTGGCCAGGCTTAGGCTTGGCTACAAGTACTGACTGATGTTGTAGTGGCCAGGCTTAGGCTTTGCTACAAGTACTGACTGATGTTGTAGTGGCCAGGCTTAGGCTTTGCTACAAGTACTGACTGATGTTGTAGTGGCCAGGCTTAGGCTTGGCTACAAGTACTGACTGATGTTGTAGTGGCCAGGCTTAGGCTTGGCTACAAGTACTTCTGGCAGTTTGGCAGACACACAGATGATGATCAAACCAAATATAAAATATGTGGCCAGTCCTATGGCCACTTTCTCGAACACTATGTGCTTAATTGTCCACTTGTTGAGGAATATAGAGATATACAGTATAATAACCTATACGATATGTTAAAATATCTTATTAATTAAAATAAGATACCGACATTTTAAGCAAATATCTTAAATTTGCTGGCAATAGATAAGATAATTGTAGATATAAATCTAGAGGTACTCCTGTTATCCCTTTTTTTGGGTCTACTTCCCAGGCTTTTTTGTGTATCCCTATACTCCTGCGCTACCATCCACAGGATGTATATAGGGTACACAATAAACTAGCCACAACCATCCACAGGATGGATATAAGGTACACAATAAACTAGCCACAACCATCCACAGGATGGATATAAGGTACACAATAAACTAGCCACTACCCTCCACAGGATGGATATAAGGTACACAATAAACTAGCCACTACCATCCACAGGATGGATATAAGGTACACAATAAACTAGCCACAACCATCCACAGGATGGATATAAGGTGCACAATAAACTAGCCACTATCATCCACAGGATGGATATAAGGTACACAATAAACTAGCCACTATCATCCACAGGATGGATATAAGGCACACAATAAACTAGCCACTACCATCCACAGGATGGATATAAGGTACACAATAAACTAGCCACAACCATCCACAGGATGGATATAAGGTACACAATAAACTAGCCACAACCATCCACAGGATGGATATAAGGTACACAATAAACTAGCCACTATCATCCACAGGATGGATATAAGGTACACAATAAACTAGCCACTACCATCCACAGGATGGATATAAGGCACACAATAAACTAGCCACTACCATCCACAGGATGGATATAAGGTACACAATACACTAGCCACAACCATCCACAGGATGGATATAAGGTAGACAATAAACTAGCCACAACCATCCACAGGATGGATATAAGGTACACAATAAACTAGCCACAACCATCCACAGGATGGATATAAGGTACACAATAAACTAGCCACTACCCTCCACAGGATGGATATAAGGTACACAATAAACTAGCCACTACCATCCACAGGATGGATATAAGGTACACAATAAACTAGCCACAACCATCCACAGGATGGATATAAGGTACACAATAAACTAGCCACTACCCTCCACAGGATGGATATAAGGTACACAATAAACTAGCCTACCTACCATCCACAGGATGGATATAAGGTACACAATAAACTAGCCACAACCATCCACAGGATGGATATAAGGTACACAATAAACTAGCCACTATCATCCACAGGATGGATATAAGGTACACAATAAACTAGCCACTATCATCCACAGGATGGATATAAGGCACACAATAAACTAGCCACTACCATCCACAGGATGGATATAAGGTACACAATAAACTAGCCACAACCATCCACAGGATGGATATAAGGTAACAATAAACTAGCCACACCATCCACAGGATGGATATAAGGTACACAATAAACTAGCCACTACCATCCACAGGATGGATATAAGGTACACAAAAACTAGCCACTACCATCCACAGATGGATATAAGGTAACACAAACACTAGAGCACACTCAGATGGATTGGACACACAGAGAACTTGCTCTTAGTATGCTTACACAGAGGTTGTTGCCATCTCCATGAATAACATTGTTGGATTATTGTACAATAGACTGGTACTGTGATTGATAACATATGTGGAGCAACTCGATGTGGAACAGTGATAGGCACCGTGTGTGATACAGTGATGTGGTACAGTGATATGGCACTGTGATGTGATACAGTGATGTGGTACAGTGATATGGCACTGTGATGTGATCAGTGAGTGGACAGTGATAGGCCTGATTGATCAGGAGTGACAGAAGGAGAGGAGAACAGGAGGGAGAGACAGGAGGAGAAGGAGAGGTAGACAGGGAGGAGAGGGAGACAGGAGGGGAGAGGGAGACAGGGGAGACAGGAGAGAAGGAGAGGAGAGGGAGAAGGAGACAGGAGGAGAGGGAAGGAGACAGGAGGAAGAGAGGAGAGGGAAGAGGAGAAGGAGGAGAAGAGAGAGAGAGGGAGAGGGAGACAGGAAGGAAAGAGGGAGAGGAAGACAGAGAGGAAAGAGGGAGAGGGCGACAAAAAGGAGAGAGGGAGAGGGAGACAGGAAGGAGAGAGGGAGAGGAAGACAGGGAAGAGAGAGGGAGAGGGAGACAGGAAGGAGAGAGGGAGAGGGAGACAAGGAGGAGAGAGGGAGACAGGGAGGAGAGAGGGAGACAGGGAGGAGAGAGGGAGACAGGGAGGAGAGAGGGAGACAGGGAGGAGAGAGGGAGACAGAGGGATGGGAACAGAGCATGAAGGGAATCAGGCTGGAAAACTCCGCTCTCCCAGGGTCTGCTACGCCCTCAACCTCTCCCATGCCTCCCTACCTCTTTACACTCTTTCGCTCTGTCTCGCTCCCCTCTCTTCCTCTGTTCCCCTCTCTCCCCCTCTCTCTTTTTCTCACCCTCACACCCCTCTTCCTCGTGACAGGCGTACTAGAAGGGACAAGAGCTACATCTGTCACTATGTACTGGAGGGGTGGAGTGTCCTGGAGGGGTGGTGGTGTATTAGAGAGGTGGAGTGTACTGGAGGGGTGGTGTGTATTTGAGAGGTGGAGTGTACTGGAGGGGTGGTGTGTATTGGAGAGGTGGAGTGCACTGGAGGGGTGGTGTGTATTGGAGAGGTGGAGTGTACTGGAGGGGTGGTGTGTATTGGAGAGGTGGAGTGCACTGGAGGGGTGGTGTGTATTGGAAAGGTGGAGTGTACTGGAGGGGTGGTGTGTATTGGAGAGGTGGAGTGTACTGGAGGGGTGTTGTGTACTGGAGGGGTGGTGTGTACTGGAGGGGTGGTGTGTACTGGAGGGGTGGTGTGTACTGGAGGGGTGGTGTGTACTGGAGGGGTGGTGTGTACTGGAGGGGTGGTGTGTACTGGAGGGGTGGTGTGTACTGGAGGGGTGGTGTGTACTGGAGGGGTGGTGTGTACTGGAGGGGTGGTGTGTACTGGAGGGGTGGTGTGTACTGGTGGGGTGGTGTGTACTGGAGGGGTGGTGTGTACTGGAGGGGTGGTGTGTACTGGAGGGGTGGTGTGTACTGGAGGGGTGGTGTGTACTGGAGGGGTGGTGTGTACTGGAGGGGTGGTGTGTACTGGAGGGGTGGTGTGTACTGGAGGGTGGTCGGGTGGTACTGGAGGGGTGGGGGTACTGGGGGTGGTGGTACTGGAGGGGTGGTGTGTACTGGAGGGGTGGTGTGTACTGGAGGGTGGTGTGTACTGGAGGGTGGTGTGTACTGGAGGGTGGTGTGTACTGGAGGGGTGGTGTGTACTGGAGGGTGGTGTGTACTGGAGGGGTGGTGTGTACTGGAGGGGTGGTGTGTACTGGAGGAAGAACCTGCCTTCTTGTAGCCTCACCCCCCACCAGTCCGCCTCCCTGGCTGGCTGCTACAGTCTCAGAGGGGCATGAGGACGACAGCTTCATCACGGGTTCGACTCCCAACATGAAATGTTGAAATGCACGCTTATACATATAGCTAAACCGAAAAATGTACGGGGAGCCGAACCGAGGTCCTGTGTATGGTAGGCTCTGTCCGGTACAAGTTCCAGCATACACAAGGTAGTGTTGAACACACACACACACACACACACACACACACACACACTACACACACACACACACACACACACACACACACACACACACACACACACACACACACACACACACACACAAATATAATATATATATATATATATATATATATATATATATATATATATATATATATATATATATATATGATGGAGGAAGTTCCGTCCAGCGTCTCTGAACCATCACAAGAAAATCCCTGCAGGTTTTTAAGACAGCGACATCCAAAGAAATCAGTTCGTCCTCTTGACTCTATTGAATGCTTGGTGGGGGGTCGAGGTGAGGGAGGGGGAGAGGAGGAGGGAGAGAGAGAGAGAGGGGGAGACTGTGTGAGAGAGAGAGAGAGAGAGTGAGAGCGGGGGACCAAAGTTGTTGATTGTTTCAGAGCGAGTGTGCCGCGATCAATATCAATCTCTGTGAAGTGCCACTTTCCATACATCAGGCGGCGACCAATGGCGGAGCCCGGAGAGTGTTTAGCTCCGCCCTATTGGCTGATCCCGGGACGCGGTGGCCAATGAGCGCAGCCCCGGCGCTAAGAGCCACCTGATAGGGCTTAAGGCCGCCAGAGATCACCAGTCAAAGGTCCTCCTCCAGCCCTGGGAGGAGCCCCAGCCTCCAGCTACTTGAAGATGGCTCGAGCACTTGCTCCTTGCTGTGTGGCGGGGGTAAAATGGAGGTGGTGGAGGATGACTAGTGACGGGTGAGTGGTGGCAGGGGCGGGGCGTCTTGACAGAGGAGGAGTCAAGTGGGGGGCGGGGGAGGGGAAGGGGTGGGAAGGCAGCGGCGACACCACCAGCGACCAACCTTTGACGCGGCACTCTGCCCTCTGCTCACCGCAAGTCCGCACGCGGCTTCTCTCGCGCACCGCGAGCACTCTCCTTGCAAGTGGCGGCCACGACGCTGCAGGTAGTGAGCAGACTCGCGACGGAGGACGCACGAGGGACGCATCGCCTGGCGTGCGAGGCGCACGAGGGACGCTGCTGTAGGAGGGTGGCAGCCGCCAGGGGCTGGAGGTGGCGGCGCTAGACACCACCGCCAGCATTGATTCCAGGCGGGCGGCGCCTCCTTGCAGCCACACGGGCGTCATCACACCGCCCCTGGAGGCTGTGGAGGCCGCCCGCGCCACCCCGCCGCCCACACACGCCGCCCACGACATCCCACCGCCCTCCCTGGTAACCCGCGAGGCCGCCCGAGATACACAGGGTCCCGCCGGTGGCGGCGGCGGCGGCGACCGCGGGTGGACGCGGTGGTGGGAGGGCGGCGGCCAGCACGCCAGGGCGGAGACCAGAGCGGAAGTCAAGACGGAAGTAAGAGCAGAAATCTCCAAGATGGAGGCAGTGAAGAGGAGTGAAGAAGATGCTATGACACCCCAGGAACATCCCCCGGCCTCCCCAGGGGAGGTCAAACACCGGCCTCCCTCCCTCCTGCAACACGGTGGGTACCCCCGTGTGTGTGTGTCACACGTACACACACACACACACACACAAAGTGTACCCTCACACAGTGTACCCTCACATAGTGTACCCTCACACGATGTACCCTCACACGGTGTACCCTCATACGGTGTACCCTCATATGATGTACCCTCACACGGTGTACCCTCACACGGTGTACCCTCATACGGTGTACCCTCACACGGTGTACCCTCACACGGTGTACCCTCACACGGAACAATTACAAAGGTGCGCAGCATTACACATCATGTTCCTTTGGTCATTATACGTGACTTCAGTGGTGTTCCACTGGGAACATTCGGTGAGAAACTTCGCGTCTGTGCCGCCGATAGCATTGCGCGACACCTCCCACTGGAGAAAACGTTTCGCTCTATGCACAGAGCGAAACGTTGTCCCAATAAAACCTCGTTCTGCAACGTTCCTCTACTTCACTAAAGTCGACAGTAAGTGGCTCCCCACTTTACTGAACCTGCAGACTCCACCTCCGCTCCCACCTACACACGCAGAACTGCAACAGCAACGCTGCTGTGTAGGGGGGAGGGACCAAAAGAGCCTGGCCCAAGGCCGGGCTCTGGGAGTAGAAAAAAATCTATGAAATCGTTAGAGTTTGGGTTTAGACATTTAGAAGAATGTTTGTGAGATAGAGGGACATGAAAGGTCACCGGGGTGAGGTGTCTTGTTTATACTATGACTATAAACAAGACAAGAAGGCTTCGTGTTATACTCGCCGCTAGTCAAGAATACTTTAATTTCTAATATAAGAATTGAAATGACCTCTGGGAGGTCTCTATATACACCGCTGTTCTCAGTGTTTTTGTATATACACTGCTGCCCTCAGTGTGTTTGTATATACACTGCTGCCCTCAGAGTGTTTGTGTATACACTGCTGCCCTCAGTGTGTGTGTATATACATTGCTGCTCTCAGTATGTATATATACACTAATGGTTTCACTACATACACACCACTAAACATTCTTCAAAATACATACATACATAAAAACACATGTGTATGCATGTAAAATGTATACTTACATTAAATTACGTATTTTCATGCATGCAAAAAAAATGTATAACTATAAAACAGAGGAAGACAACCTTTTTCTTGTTGCTTGGAAATTAACCATGGGAGTAAGTAGCCCCTTGTGAGAGTAAGTAGCCCCTTGTGAGAGTAAGTAGCCCCTTGTGAGAGTAAGTAGCGGCTAGCTAGTTGGCCAGGTCTAGCTATTGTTTGCCACTTAGCTCCGCTAGTTCGTCACCTCTAAGACCTGTCGTCTGCACCTGGATCATTAAAGCTGTAAATGCACCTCTGACACCATCAATACTTTAATGGCTAAAAACAAGAGTTAAAGCAGATTTTCATTGTATATACTCTGGGAGATACACCTCTCCATGTATATACACTATATATACACTGCGTATATATATATATATATATATACATACATATATATATATATATATATATATATATATATATATATATATATATATATATATATATATAATATAATATAATATAATGGTAGTGACAGTGTGTTAGCGAGTATCAACTTATACCACTGTTATACCTCTGTTATACCACTGTTATACCATTGTTATACCTCTGTTATACCTCTGTTATACCACTGTTATACCACTGTTATACCACCGTTATACCTGTGCTATACCACTGTTATACCACTGTTATACCACCGTTATACCTATGCTATACCACTGTTATACCTCCTTACTCTTATCCAACGGCATCCACTCTGCGCTCTCGTGATTGGTCTGTCACCGATTACCCGTTGTTTACCTGTCGCTTGATCCTGGGATCATTCCGTCCGTCGTGCGGTCCTGGACCAAGCCTCCTGGTTGACGGCTCGGTCAGTCTGCCTGTTGGTGCTAGCTACACGCAATCCGACCTATGGTAATACTTCGCATACCTGCGGGAACTGTCTGGAGTTGAAAGTTCGGCTAGCTCAGCTGGGTCTATACAGGGAGGGAGGGCACTCACAACACTGTGAGTGTTGTTATGAGTATCTTGTACTGTCTTCCAAGCCTTCCCTTTACATAGGGTTTATTGCGTTCGGTGTTGTTTAGTTGTACATTGTGTTGTGTCGTTTGTATTGCATTGAGTGTTCTTAGTGACCGTAGTGACGCCAGTGTGTATACACCAGGTCTACAGTCTCACGTACATAAATGGTTCAGAGGACCGACAATTTGATCAATTAAACGCATGTGTGACACAGCGGCTTCATCAGTCCAAAGAAGAATGGTGAAGATTAAAAGATTGAGGTAATCAGTGACTGATTACCTCAGTCTTTATGTGATGTTCACTATACCCCTTTGTACTGGACTGATGAAGCCGCTGTGTCGCAAAACGTCTCCACAATAATAACACCCAAGTGTTACTCGTGTCTCTAATTCATCATCAACAGTTTCATCTTTCTTATAAGAAACTTAGAGTCTGTAGAAACACCAGAGTGTGGGAAGAACAACTGTTCTTCCCGATGTTCTCTCTTGTTAAGAACATTGTTATTCAGACTAACATTGTCCTTACTGTTGTAGGTGGGAACGTTATTGTGTTCCTTGACTTTAACTGCTTGTGATGTGCTTCCTCACATCTCCTTCATAACTGATTGTGATGTTCTTCCTCACATCTCCTTCATAACTGCTTGTGATGTGCTTCCTCACATCTCCTTCATACCTGCTTGTGATGTGCTTCCTCACATCTCCTTCATACCTGCTTGTGATGTGCTTCCTCACAGCTACTTCATACCTGCTTGTGATGTGCTTCCTCACAGCTCCTTCATACCTGCTTGTGATGTGCTCCCTCACATCTCCTTCATACCTGCTTGTGATGTGCTTCCTCACATCTCCTTCATAACTGCTTGTGATGTGCTTCCTCACATCTCCTTCATAACTGCTTGTGATGTGCTTCCTCACATCTCCTTCATAACTGCTTGTGATGTGCTTCCTCACAGCTCCTTCATACTGCTTCTGATGTGCTCCCTCACATCTCCTTCATACCTGCTTGTGATGTGGTTCCTCACATCTAGTTCATACCTGCTTGTGATGTGGTTCCTCACACCTCCTTCATACCTGCTTGTGATATGCTCCCTCACATCTCCTTCATAACTGCTTGTGATGTGCTTCCTCACAGCTCCTTCATACCTGCTTGTGATGTGGTTCCTCACATCTCCTTCATAACTGCTTGTGATGTGGTTCCTCACATCTCCTTCATACCTGCTTGTGATGTGGTTCCTCACAGCTCCTTCATACCTGCTTGTGATGTGGTTCCTCACAGCTCCTTCATACCTGCTTGTGATGTGCTCCCTCACATCTCCTTCATAACTGCTTGTGATGTGGTTCCTCACATCTCCTTCATAACTGCTTGTGATGTGCTCCCTCACATCTCCTTCATAACTGCTTGTGATGTGCTCCCTCACATCTCCTTCATACCTGCTTGTGATGTGGTTCCTCACAGCTCCTTCATACCTGCTTGTGATGTGGTTCCTCACATCTCCTTCATAACTGCTTGTGATGTGGTTCCTCACAGCTCCTTCATACCTGCTTGTGATGTGGTTCCTCACATCTCCTTCATAACTGCTTGTGATGTGGTTCCTCACAGCTCCTTCATACCTGCTTGTGATGTGGTTCCTCACATCTCCTTCATAACTGCTTGTGATGTGGTTCCTCACATCTCATTCATAACTGCTTGTGATGTGGTTCCTCACAGCTCCTTCATACCTGCTTGTGATGTGGTTCCTCACATCTCCTTCATAACTGCTTGTGATGTGGTTCCTCACAGCTCCTTCATACATGCTTGTGATGTGGTTCCTCACATCTCCTTCATACCTGCTTGTGATGTGCTTCCTCACATCTCCTTCATAACTGCTTGTGATGTGGTTCCTCACATCTCCTTCATAACTGCTTGTGATGTGCTTCCTCAAGCTCCTTCATAACTGCTTGTGATGTGCTTCCTCACAGCTCCTTCATACCTGCTTGTGATGTACTTCCTCAAGCTCCTTCATAACTGCTTGTGATGTGGTTCCTCACATCTCCTTCATAACTGCTTGTGATGTGCTTCCTCACAGCTCCTTCATAACTGCTTGTGATGTGGTTCCTCACAGCTCCTTCATAACTGCTTGTGATGTGCTTCCTCAAGCTCCTTCATAACTGCTTGTGATGTGGTTCCTAACATCTTCTTCATAACTGCTTGTGATGTGCTTCCTCACAGCTCCTTCATAACTGCTTGTGATGTGGTTCCTCAAGCTCCTTCATAACTGCTTGTGATGTGGTTCCTCACAGCTCCTTCATAACTGCTTGTGATGTGCTTCCTCAAGCTTCTTCATAACTGCTTGTGATGTGGTTCCTCACAGCTCCTTCATAACTGCTTGTGATGTGCTTCCTCACAGCTCCTTCATAACTGCTTGTGATGTGGTTCCTCAAGCTCCTTCATAACTGCTTGTGATGTGCTTCCTCAACCTCCTTCATAACTGCTTGTGATGTGGTTCCTCACATCTCCTTCATAACTGCTTGTGATGTGCTTCCTCAAGCTCCTTCATAACTGCTTGTGATGTGCTTCCTCACAGCTCCTTCATAACTGCTTGTGATGTGCTTCCTCACAGCTCCTTCATAACTGCTTGTGATGTGCTTCCTCACATCTCCTTGAAGGAATGTTTAGATTTGTTTTGGTGATCCGGTTTTAATTTCATTTTTTATTTAGCGGAGTAATTGAAATTTATCCTCGATGGCCAATATGTGCGATTTTTTTTTCTGTGTATCCAATGGAAGATATTGTTTACATCCACCTGGATGTCAGTTGTCTGTGATGGATGACACACTGGTGCATCCACCTTGAGTTGTCACAGATGGATGACACTGACACAATTTAAATTATATAAAAAAAACAGGGCAATCATTTTTGCCAGTGTTCCTGTCAGATATCTTTATCATAGGTAACTCAGGCGACTTATCTTTAGTTATCTTATTCCTCCTTTCTTCCTATACCTACACAATCCCTTTATTTCCCTCTTCTTCCTTCCCTCTTCCTTCGCTCTTCTCACAAGCAATAGGGTCAAAGAGGTCTGTGTCTCTGAGAGAGATTTCTTACAAAATCCCAAATACGTCAATCTACTTTGCAAGTTGCTTGTTGCAACACCACGACCACACTTGTAGAATTATGTAGGGACGACTGTAGAAATTACCTTCGTATCTCGCTTACACTCTAGTGTTCTAGGGTGTAGTGTTCTAGAGTGTAGTATTCTAGTGTGTAATATTCTAGGATGTTGTGTTCTAGGGTGTAGTGTTCTAGTGTGTAGTGTACTAGTGTGTAGTGTACTAGGGTGTAGTGTACTAGTGTGTAGTGTACTAGAGTGTAGTGTACTAGTGTCTAGTGTATAGTGCACAATCCTCTAATCACTGGGGCGTCAAAATTTAACCTGTGCACTTTCATGGTTGTACAAGGTGGGACAGCGGTACAGGTTGTACAAGGTGGGACAGCGGTACAGTACCATCACTCAGAGGCACTGCTCTCCTGGCATCTCCATCAAACATAGCTGTGGCAGTCGCTGTAACGGCGTGCGTCACCATGCCAGTGTTCAGAATGTCTGTCTTGAATATTTAAGGCTTCTCATAGCAGCTGGAATACTAGTACACTACACACTAGTACACTACACACTAGTACACTATACACTATACACTAGTACACTGTCTCTTGTGTGAGAGTCTGTCTGAGGTCAGAGTGCATGGGAGTGCTCTGTCTGAGGTCAGAGTGCATGGGAGTGCTCTGTCTGAGGTCAGAGTGCCTGGGAGTGCTCTGTCTAAGGTCAGAGTGCCTGGGAGTGCTCTGTCTGATATCAGAGT
Source organism: Cherax destructor (assembly GCA_009830355.1). NCBI lineage: Eukaryota > Metazoa > Arthropoda > Malacostraca > Decapoda > Parastacidae > Cherax > Cherax destructor. The sequence goes on from WNWK01000759.1 coordinate 359,046, forward strand.
GCCTGGAAGTGCTCTGTCTGAGGTCAGAGTGCCTGGAAGTGCTCTGTCTGAGGTCAGAGTGCATGGAAGTGCTCTGTCTGAGGTCAGAGTTCCTGGAAGTGCTCTGTCTGAGGTCAGAGTGCCTGGAAGTGCTCTGTCTGAGGTCAGAGTGCCTGGAAGTGCTCTGTCTGAGGTCAGACTGCCTGGAAGTGCTCTGTCTGAGGTCAGAGTGCCTGGGAGAGCTCTGTCTGAGGTCAGAGTGCCTGGGAGTGCTCTCAGCGGCTCATCCAGAGGTCATCAGTGCGATGTTAGGTTAGAAATGCTGGCAGTGTAACATCGTGACTTCAGTCCTACGTCTCATCTGCCAGTAACATCAGTCACGCTATTAATGTCACCGTGACCCCCAGTCACGGTATTAATGTCACTGTGACCCCCAGTCACGGTATTAATGTCACCGTGACCCCCAGTCACGGTATTAAGGTCACAGTGACCCCCAGTCCCGCGATTCAGGTTACTTATAAGTATTTCTTGAATGATGAATACTGTTGGGTGTCAACAATGTCACCTGGATAATGAACACTGTTGGGTGTCAACAATGTCACCTGGATAATGAACACTGTTGGGTGTCAACAATGTCACCTGGATAATGAACACTGTTGGGTGTCAACAATGTCACCTGGATAATGAACACTGTTGGGTGTCAACAATGTCACCTGGATAATGAACACTGTTGGGTGTCAACAATGTCACCTGGATAATGAACATTGTAGTGTAGCAAGTCTGACTGTGTTAAGCTACATGTTTGTAATTGTTTAGTTTAGTGTTGTAGCTACAACAGCAGAGTTATGTTGGTGGTGTACCGTCACCAGTGTTGTAGCTACAACAGCAGAGTTATGTTGGTGGTGTACCGTCACCAGTGTTGTAGCTACAACAGCAGAGTTATGTTGGTGGTGTACCGTCACCAGTGTTGTAGCTACAACAGCAGAGTTATGTTGGTGGTGTACCGTCACCAGTGTTGTAGCTACAACAGCAGAGTTATGTTGGTGGTGTACCGTCACCAGTGTTGTAGCTACAACAGCAGAGTTATGTTGGTGGTGTACCGTCACCAGTGTTGTAGCTACAACAGCAGAGTTATGTTAGTGGTGTACCGTCACCAGTGTTGTAGCTACAACAGCAGAGTTATGTTGGTGGTGTACCGTCACCAGTGTTGTAGCTACAACAGCAGAGTTATGTTGGTAGTGTACCGTCACCAGTATTGTAGCTACAACAGCAGAGTTATGTTGGTAGTGTACCGTCACCAGTGTTGTAGCTACAACAGCAGAGTTATGTTGGTGGTGTACCGTCACCAGTGTTGTAGCTACAACAGCAGAGTTATGTTTGTGGAGTACCGTCACCAGTGTTGTAGCTACAACAGCAGAGTTATGTTGGTGGTGTACCGTCACCAGTGTTGTAGCTACAACAGCAGAGTTATGTTGGTGGAGTACCGTCACCAGTGTTGTAGCTACAACAGCAGAGTTATGTTGGTAGTGTACCGTCACCAGTGTTGTAGCTACAACAGCAGAGTTATGTTGGTAGTGTACCGTCACCAGTGTTGTAGCTACAGCAGCAGAGTTATGTTGGTGGTGTACCGTCACCAGTGTTGTAGCTACAACAGCAGAGTTATGTTGGTGGTGTACCGTCACCAGTGTTGTAGCTACAACAGCAGAGTTATGTTGGTGGAGTACCGACACCAGTGTTGTAGCTACAACAGCAGAGTTATGTTGGTGGTGTACCGTCACCAGTGTTGTAGCTACAACAGCAGAGTTATGTTGGTGGAGTACCGTCACAAGTGTTGTAGCTACAACAGCAGAGTTATGTTGGTAGGTTACCGTCTCCAGTGTTGTAGCTACAGCAGCAGAGTTATGTTGGTGGTGTACCGTCACCAGTGTTGTAGCTACAACAGCAGAGTTATGTTGGTGGTGTACCGTCACCAGTGTTGTAGCTACAACAGCAGAGTTATGTTGGTGGAGTACCGTCACCAGTGTTGTAGCTACAACAGCAGAGTTATGTTGGTGGTGTACCGTCACCAGTATTGTAGCTACAACAGCAGAGTTATGTTGGTGGAGTACCGTCACCAGTGTTGTAGCTACAACAGCAGAGTTATGTTGGTGGAGTACCGTCACAAGTGTTGTAGCTACAACAGCAGAGTTATGTTGGTGGTGTACCGTCACCAGTGTTGTAGCTACAACAGCAGAGTTATGTTGGTGGAGTACCGTCACCAGTGTTGTAGCTACAACAGCAGAGTTATGTTGGTGGTGTACCGTCACCAGTGTTGTAGCTACAACAGCAGAGTTATGTTGGTGGTGTACCGTCACCAGTGTTGTAGCTACAACAGCAGAGTTATGTTGGTGGTGTACTGTCACCAGTGTTGTAGCTACAACAGCAGAGTTATGTTGGTGGTGTACCGTCACCAGTGTTGTAGCTACAACAGCAGAGTTATGTTGGTGTGTACCGTCACCAGTGTTGTAGCTACAACAGCAGAGTTATGTTGGTGGTACCGTCACCAGTGTTGTAGCTACAACAGCGAGTTATGTTGGTGGTGTACCGTCACCAGTGTTGTAGCTACAACAGCAGAGTTCTGTTGGTGTGTACCGTCACCAGTGTTGTAGCTACAGCAGCAGAGTTATGTTGGTGGTGTACCGTCACCAGTGTTGTAGCTACAACAGCAGAGTTATGTTGGTTGTGTACCGTCACCAGTGTTGTAGGGGGGGGGGGGGGGGGGGGGGGGGGGGGGGGGGGGGGGGGGGGGGGGGGGGGGGGGGGGGGGTTTTTTTTTTTTTTTTTTTTTTTTTTTTTTTTTTTTTTTTTTTTTTTTTTTTTTTTTTTTGGTGGTGTACCGTCACCAGTGTTGCAGTTACAGCAGCAGAGTTATGTTGGTGGTGTACCGTCACCAGTGTTGTAGCTACAACAGCAGAGTTATGTTGGTGGTGTACCGTCACCAGTGTTGTAGCTACAACAGCAGAGTTATGTTGGTGGAGTACCGTCACCAGTGTTGTAGCTACAACAGCAGAGTTATGTTGGTGGTGTACCGTCACCAGTGTTGTAGCTACAACAGCAGAGTTATGTTGGTGGTGTACCGTCACCAGTGTTGTAGCTACAGCAGCAGAGTTTTGTTGGTGGTGTACCGTCACCAGTGCTGTAGCTACAACAGCAGTGTTATGTTGGTGGTGTACCGTCACCAGTGTTGTAGCTACAACACTGTTCATGTAACGTGGATTGGTTGTACCACTTACTGACGCCTCTCGTAGTTCCAAAGATTGTTGAACAAGTGCTTGAAAAAGTTAATAGATTGGTCAATATAACACCAGACCCCAAAAAATTCTAACAAACTATCTGTCAACATATTATTGCCCTCCTGGTCTTGTTAATGACACACAAAGTCTACCAACGTATGACCGCCAGGACGAGGTTAAAACTGAGCCAGTGTCACTGACTCAATTCTCAAATATATCCTCTAGTTCCTCTATAGACCCCTGGCTGTCTTCAAGACCCCTGTTTGTCTTCAAGACCCCTGGCTGTCTTCAAGACCCCTGGCTGTCTTCAAGACCCCTGGCTGTCTTCAAGACCCCTGGCTGTCTTCAAGACCCCTCGCTGTCTTCAAGACCCCTCGCTGTTTTCAA